>VXBA01003365.1:320641-492560 GCA_013399895.1 Serilophus lunatus
TGATTTTAAAATTAAATAGTCTTTTAAAATAGCAATTAGTTTGGGTTTTCCTGGAAGAACTGAGGCATATGAAGATCAGAGGCAAACACCTTCATACCATGTGCCAGCCTCCAAACCTTCAAACCTTCTGTCCCCTTTGAACATGAAAAGCTCTGTTTCAGGCACACCAAGAGGTGGATCCGTCGGCTGCTGGTCAGCATGAGTGTGTGTCCCACTGTGAACAAAGTTACGGCAAATTTCAGTGTATGCCTGGCTGCCAGGTTTCCTTGCCCAGTAACACATCTAAAAATATATCCATGGGTAAAGAGAATACTATCTTCATGTCTCTGGCATCACTTTGTTACAGGGCTCTGCTTCTTCCTCAGGTTGAGAAACACATCTGTCTGTCTGGAGTCTGGTGTTCATGAGGACACAGGCTCAATGTTTATTACAAATCTGCCTGTTTTGTGACAGAAGCGAACAGTTTTTGCTTTAGCCATTTTATCATGGCTGCTTTCCTTGCACAGGTGTCTGTTGAGCCCTGGAGTGGTTCAGCTGCCGTTCTCCCACTGCTTCCCTCTTTTCCTTTGGCAATTGCTCTTTCAGACATATCCAGCTTAATTGTTACTGCATACCAAGTTCAGCTGTATATTTTCCTATGTGGCTGAGCTCCTGATGACCGTCTTCAAAGGTTACTCTATTCTAGTCATAATGCATTAATGTTATCAAATAGCTGTTCAGGTGCCAACCCTTCAAGTTACTTACCTGTCTGCCTGCCTTTCTTGAACTTGACATTTTTTTTCCAAAAATAATGTGGTAACCTTCCTACTACAAGTGAAGACAAAGACCTGGTGATTCTCAGTACAGGAACCTTCTGAAAAGAAAAAAGTGAGCTGCCATTGGTTTGGAGTTTTTTCCCCTACTTGTTTGTAAATAGGACAAATAAACAGGGAGTCCAAAATAATCTTATTTGTTCAGACAGACCCAAAATCCTGCTGAAAATCACAGGTCTCCTGGTTGCACACCAGCCCATGAAGAGAAAGCCCAAGGGACAGCTGTATTCCTGTTTTTTTTGCATGACTTGCACAAAGTTGTTTTGCTTCTCAGTGTCTCAGGTCTCCACGTGACAAGGCGTTGTGGGAATAAATAGGAGAGAGTGGAAGCAAAAGGGAGATGAGCAACCAGAAGGCACTGGAGAGGATTGTACAAACATATACAGACTTCCCACTGTTGCACAGCCCATTGGGTTTCACCACTTCCCATTAACAATAGCTTGACATCACTTCCTGGATCAAAATGAATGTATTGAACTATTTCCTCTATAAATTGTTACTCAACTGTTTATTTTTGGCTGGCAATACTAACTGGAGCTCTTGGTTTGACTCTGTTTCCTGACCAACCCCAATGCATTGTCTGTCTTCTAGCACAATCTTAAAATAATCTGGTCTCTCTGAAAGCAGGCATGGATGGATCTGCACATTTGTTTTCAAAATGTTTACCTTTTGGAATAGTTGCAGAAAATATTTTTGATCCAAGTTGTATGACACTTTAATCTCAAAATCAGAAGAAGTTCATCAAAATAAAAATTGGTTTTTTTGGTCCTTCAGACAACAGTTTAATCTCTACAGAATTACACCAAAACTCCAAAAGAGCCATACCTCCCCAAAATGGTCCATAATAAAGTTCTCTGCTGTATGCCTATATCAGTCTCACGCATTCTCTCTGGGTTTTCTACAGGACCATGTAGTACCTGGAATAAACGGCTTCAACATTAATAACGGGAATGCAACTACTGAGCTGGCAAGCTCCTTCACAACAGTACATTTTTCTGAGAGAAAACATATGATTTAGTGAACATTAAATGTTTTGAAATTTTCAGTGGATTATTTGTGCTGCTGCAAAATAAAATGAAGTAAAAAAAAATCTAAAGTTCTCATTTAGTTATTAAAAAAAATAAGTGGCACTTCTCTTCCACTAACTTCTGCCACTTCCAATATTTCTTTCAATTTATTTTGTAATTTAAAAAACTTCTACATACTGAAGTCAGATAAAAAAACAATCTGAAGCTAAAGAAAATTTTAGACTTAACTTAAAGTGATTGCCAAAAATGTTGGAAAGAATTCATTGTAGGACTGCTGCAAATTAATTTCTCTCATGATTTCTCAGCATAGCTAGGAAAAATAAAAATGTCAGCTATTCACACAGTTCTGTTATTGATTCTCATCATTGTTCTTTATCTGATGGCTTCATATAATAAAGTAAAGCAAGTAGGAGAAGACAATGGGGACTAAAGGCCATTTGTAACTCCAGTAGAATTACATGGGCTTATTAAATATTTGTTTCCCTCGTTGGACCTTCACTTACAGCTAAGGGGCAGTTATTTCTTAACAAAGCAATTACTTGTGATCAGTTGTCCATACCTTTTCCTTTTCACAACTCCATGTAAAGGATGTCAGTGTAAATGATAAGAATGCCCCATTAAGTCCATCATACACAGGACCTTCCAACTTCACCTCATCATTAAAACCATAACAGACCTCCAGAGCACTCTTTGAACTCACCTTTCTTTGCTAGATAAAGGGCAGCAGGTGAAGAATCACAACAGCAACAAACACAAATGAAGGGGATTTGAAAGCATCTATTAAAGAAAATTACTATTGTTCACCTAATGCCATTTTGGGGCATGGCTTGTTATAGATGACCTGGAAAGCAGCCATCAAATATAAGAGTATTTTTAAAGACCCTCAAGTGAAATTCTGGATTGGTTTTACTGTTTGTTTGCTGTGCCAGAGACTGGGCTGTGAAGAACTCCTCCAACCACTAACCAGGCAGCCGGCTCCAGCAGGTCTGAAACGCTCATAAAGTCAAAGGTTTCAAACTTCAGGTTTCTAACAGCAATGTTGCCACCTGTGCTGTGCCTATAGCCAGAGGCATCCATGGCCGTTAAGGACCAAACTCACAGAAGTGTCCCCTCACAGAAGGGGAGAGATAGCAACAAGCCATTGTTTTCTGAAGGGCCTCTCTGTGCTAAATGAAGGCAACCAGCCCTTAATTTGGAGACCAAGCAAAACATTTTGACTGATTCTGGTTTTTCTGGCCTGAATTGTTTTATCCTTAAGACTTTGACTGAGTGTTCATTTTGTCGGTTTTTTTGCAGCCAAGAGATGGAAAGTGGGGTTTTGAAACACCTTCCACATCATAAAATTCACAATTAAAACATTAAGCAAAGCACTTTCAGACATGAGATGCATCATTAAAATGTAGACTACTCTAATAAGTGTAAGAGCGTTGTTTTTATTAAATACTGAAATTAGTCATCTCTAAACATAGGAGCATATAGCTGCATAATTCCAAGTGTAGTTGTCATTAGAAATGTGGGCTAGGGAAGACTTTTTTCTCCACCAGCTTTACCTAGCAATTTGTCCTGCACCTCACCCAATGAGCAAAGCACACTGCAGTTGTCCTCCTCTCTTTGCAGAATCCTGATGCTGCTTGTCAAGAACTACAGCAAAAGGACATATCCACCCTATAACAGCAGAAGGAGCTTTCTGTCAGGACATAAGGGGAGTAACACTCTTCTCTGCAGCAGACAGAGAGGATCAAAGGGATTTGTACCCCACATGAGTCCAATTTCCTCAGAAACAAAGACAGACTGTGACTGGGAACACAAAGGAAGAGGTTGGGAGAGCTGATGGTACCAAGTCAATTTTCACATGAACATTTCTTGGCTTTTCATTATTTCCCTTGCATGAATAAGCACCCTTTCAAAATAACAGGGTTTTATTGCCTAGCACATATGTTCAATTTGCCTACTCCCAAGCTACAGGTTGCTTGGGGATGGAGTCTGCCAGCAATGCTGCCTGGGTCAGCTTGCCAGGGCAGTAGAGCAAAATATGACCTGTGGTACGGGAAGTGCAGAGGGGGCTCTGGGGACACATGTAATCACCCAGCATGGAGCTTGGGCAGACAGTGGGGTTAGCACCTCCGCTCCATGGAGAAATGGGAAGAAATGCTGTTAATAACTTCAGCCGCTGCAGCCTCTGGGTCTGGCTCACCTGAGAGGCAGTGCTTTTAGCTGCTGAAGCAGAGCCACAGTGGATGCACAGAGGCTTCTTAACAGAGCACGTCTTTTGTACCAACTCCAAGGGAATAATGTCATCTACCCAGCCACCAGCCCTGCTTTCCACAGTGCCTGAGTTTTTCCTTAGAAGTTTCCTATTCAAGCGCTTAGCCTGACCAGAGCTGACCTTGCTTAGCTTATGAGATGTAACAAGATCACTGCCTGAGGTGTGAAATGACACTGGAATGGAGGTCATGATCTTACGGAGATCATCTTCTTCCTTTGCTGCGATGTCTCCTCCTGGCTCCCCTGCCCCAGCATCCGACTAATCAGGCAGAAACAAATGCATCGTGCTTCTAGCACACCACTGGCAGAATATAAAAATCTGTGGTTTTGGTTATGCAGTCCTCTCAGTGGTATAGATTTTTTTTATGCATATGAATTCAAATATTAAACAGTGCATTTTTTATGATTTTTTTTTCTTTTGGTCACTACTTCAACAGAAACAAAAGTGTTTTCTATAGCTCTATCTCTGTAAGATGTCAAAACATATTAACGGACAAACAGACAGTAGTGTTTAAGCAACGTGGACAGAACACCAAATCAATCATTCTGAATGAATAATACATTTAAGCAGTGATACGAGTGGCAGAAAATTCATCTGCATCTACAATGAAACTATCTGGACCTATTTCAAGGTGTAATATTCTGCAGAAAGTACAGAAGGCACTTTTATTTTGGTATTTCAAATAAGAATGAATTTGTGTATGTGTCAATCTGTCACACACTAGACAGGGCTGGTTCTGTGAACAGGCATTACTATGTATAGCTCTAGATCGAGCTGTGGAGAATATATAGCTTTTTATTTACAGGCCATTAGAATAACACAGTATACCAACAACATTCATAAATGACTTCTCATCTGAACTGCTCTAAAAATTTTCTTTGTAGAGCCATGAGTTGTTTAATGTTTTTATTATGATGCAATAAAGAATGAGATTCGGAAGCAGGATAAACTTTGAGACAAATCAAGCCCAAATTTAAAAAGCATTGAAATTTAAGTACAGGTTTCAGTGGTAAGTGTAATGGACAAAAGAAAGGAGGTGAAGTGCCCTTCTGCTGAGTTAACCCAGCCTTGGTTCCATGGGGATATTTCAATTGTCTTGTTTATTTTTATCATTAAAACTAAGCTGACTTTTGAAGGGGAAGGAAAAACAAAAAGCCCCAAGGGCTGTTAACCTTTCTTCAGGAGCAAAAGGAAAGGTCATCAAAAGTTTTGTGACTCTTATAGGGAAATAAAGCAAAGGCAGGTGGTGGAGGCTGCTCTGTGCTAAATAAAGTGGGTTAAAGTTCCCGCAGTGCTGCAGCTGGCAGGTTCTCACTGGAGGTGGAGGTGATCCTTGAGATGACAAGAGCAGGCATGGGGGATTCAGGGAGGTAGCATTTTCTCCTTACTGTGGGGGAACGGTTGTTAAATTTAGGCTGGTCTGGTCAATATTGATGAATCTGCCCATAAAACCCCTCTTTGAGGAGTTCTGCTAAAGGTAGTAAAGCCAGCATGCAGAAAAGAGGCATCTACAGAAAGGAACTGGCTCCTGCTCTGCTGTGAGTGGTAAACCCTCTCTGCAACAGGGTGAGTTGTAGGAAATTTGAAGAAGTACCTCAGTGTTTTCCCCCATCTGCTGTGTCACAGTAACCTGTTAAAGGAGAACACAAGGCTGCTGAGTTGGGAAAAGATTTGTTTGCCCATGGCTGTCTCATGGTGACTATCTTGGGAAGGTAGGCACAGAGTAAACGAGAAGGAAACAGCCACCATTCATCAGCTGGTGGCCTCTTGATACAAATCCTGCTTTCAGAGTTCCTACAGCAGAAGGTTAAAAATGATGCACTGTATGGAGTGCAGCAGACATTTTGTGTTTGCCCGTAAGTTCAGGACAGCAGTGGGTATACTCCTGAGCCTTTCACTGAAACTGATTTGGTTGGTTTTGAGGAGTTCAGGGTGGAAAAGAGAAACCTTTGCAGGATTAAGGGGAAGACTGTTTTCCTCTCCTTGTGGGGAACCTCAGAAAGCATGAGATACCAAGAAAGGGATGTGACCAGAGATACACAGTGATCTATTTCTCCTAGGATACTGCACATTCCTAATTATCTTCAGGACTAGAAATAGTGGACAAGGAGTAGTCTTTCTAGGAGTGAATTATCAATGTCAAAAATAATGCTCCTTTTCCCGTTCTCTATGTCTCTGATTTTTCTCTGCCTGTCAAATGGAGAGCTGAGAATCCAAGACAGTGTATTTTTGAAAGCACAACTCAAAAAAGTGGAGGAGAAACACAGCCTGTACCAAGTGGCACAAGTTCATTCCTTTTCATTCTTATTTAAATTACAAAAACCATGCAGATTACTTGTGATAAATTTTGTTCATCTTTGCAAATGGCTAAGCATTTGCATTAATGCTTGAAGAGTCTTCATAAATCTGACAGAGAAAGGAAAAAATCCCTTTAATGAAGAATCAGCAGGACTTCTGCTTTCCAAGTTCTACATCCCTCTAAAAGAATGCTATGTGAGAGAGAGAGAGAGCAACCAAAGAAGTATAAAGTATATAGTCCATACGTTCTCAGGAAAATTAATTCTCCAGATATTTGTGAGCTCTGTAGCATCTCTGGACTCTGGTACAAGCTATAGGAAGACAAGGGCATTTTTAAAAATCTCAGTCAGAGATTTATCCTATCCTCAAGAGATCAAATGAGCACTAATCAGGAGGAATGTTTGGTTATTAAATGCATCATTGAGTCCATTAAATACCACTCGTTGGGTCATAAATTCCTATTAAATGTAGATAATAAATCATTGTCTTATGCAGATAGAAGATAAAAACAGTGAGAGATTTGCCAGAAATCTACCACTGCCCCTGAATCCCTCCTTTCACTCACTTAAAGATAGATGGTGTTGCTGTCATCTTCTATTCTTAACTTCATCATTGTGCCATGGCTCACACTGTTCTTTCTCTGGATTTCTCTGCCAGCTCACTTATTTATGTTTAGGGTCCTCTCTGCACTGATCATGCTCTCCTGTCACTCTTACACTCTCCCACTCTTTACACAGGATTCAACAGATGGCTTTTCCAAGCTGGGTGTCTCTGACAACAACCTACCCACTACCACCTTTGCAAGCTGATCTTTCATGTTTGCTTCTCATGGAATCATAGAACTAATTTGTGTTGGGAGGGACCTTAAAGACTATTTCATTCCAACCCCTCCCAGTCATGTGTAGGGACACCTTCCACTAGACCAGCTTGCTCAAATCCCCATCCCACCTGGCCTTGAATACTTTTTTGTCTCTCTTTGGGAACAACAAGCTTCTTTGTGGAGGGAATTCCCAATTTTATGAAATGCAACCAGTCTTCCTTCCAATTGTTTCACCTGACCACGCTGGTATATGTGTCCACCACATGGTTTGATGTGTCTCTGGCCTTATGCATTACAAGAAAAGTTAGTAAAGGTACCTGTAAAAGACACCTCCAGCCTTATTTAGAGTATAACTGTACTTGTGCTTGTAAAGAGCTTGCTGCAGAGCAGCTGGGAAAAGCTAGCTAGTTTCCTGGAATGCGTGGGAGGCCATGAGTAGGTGGTAACTAAAATCTGTAACAGAGTTTGGAGGCTTTTAAAATCATTATTACTATTATTTTGGACTCTACAGCAAGATTACAACTTCTAGCAGTTGCGTAGCTGCATGCAATTTACTTACAGATATATGCTGTTGTGTATGCTTCTTACAAACAAATGCTACATCAAGAATGCGAAATTATTGATCGTTCTGTTCAGGCTAAAATGGTTTTCTTTTCAATCCCCAGCAAGGCTTTGGCAAGATGATTTTAAAAATAGATACAGTTTGGAATGTAGATTGCATTCCCTGCCAGACTATAATGATCACTTCAACCAGGGCTGGGTGAATTTCAAAATGCTTGGAGACTCAGTTCAAGACAGTGCCCTCCAGTCTGTGATATTTTTAGCAATGGGCAAACCCAAAAATTTAGGTGGTTATCCAGAGTTCATCTACACTGCCCAAATGTCTACAGTCTGCAAAAATGGGCTGGAATGTTTTCAAGGAAGATGGGTTTTGCACTATTTCCAGTACTGCCTATTTCTGTTCAGGTCATGAATCCTCAGAGAAAATCCTCTTTCTTCATACTGGTTTGCTGTGATTCAGTTGCCAGTCATAGCTTAAAAGTGCAGAGTCTGGCAAACAAACTTGAAAAAGCAGCTGAGCAAAAAATAAGCCCTTCTGAAAGGGTTGGTTGGTGGTCCAGATATATTCCTGTATTGAGATCCAGTCCTACTTCTACCGAAAGCAGAGAGAACTTGCATGCCTGATCACAATGGAAAACCTGTTTCACTCCTTCCTATTAAAATATTCCCAAGTAACCTTCTGCTACTGGGATAGTTCCAATTCAGATAGGAGGAGGATTCCCTGAGGATTACAGCTTCCTGGCAATTTTGGGTAGCTCGCTTGTCTTTCCTTCCATGCCAGATACTGGCTGTGACATAAAACTGTTTTGCAACAAATAAATGAGTATTTAATGTCTTTCAGGCAAGGAACTGCAAGTACCCAAATTAATTAATGACTCTGAGCGAAATTCATCCCTAGTTTGAGCTTAAACAATTTCAATGAGGTTGCACCAGTGGGCAATCAGATTTAATCTAGATTTAATCTTTTGATTTCATGCGAGAATCCAGGCAGTGTGTTAGGTCTTAACAACTAATCAGCTCAGCTTGCTTTTGTGGTAAGATCATAGATGGAAAGGGAAGGTGGCAAAGGTGGTTGCTGAATACAAAACAGGCGCTCTCAAAAATTTATAAATAAATAACATTATCTAAGGCCTTATCAGGAAAGAGCCTGAAATGTTTCATGGGAAAAGTCCAGCATACCATATTTCAGGAGATTTTTAGTGACACAAACTCAAAAGTTTTAGGCAAAACTTCTTTCTGATCTTTACATGAGCTCCTGACTCTCAAGAAAGTGAGCCTACATTCATGTTTTCTTCCAAACTGCATATGCTCTTTAAACTTTGCTCTTTAAACTGAAGCATCATACTTTTCTTCCCAAATGGCATTTTCCTTCACAATGCTTAACCCAGCCACTGTTAGCACAGCCTTTACCCGGCTTTGTATCAGAGCACCATTGCCAGTGGCAGGAAATTTTCTTGAGATAGCAATTTTCAAAGGGGTACAGGATCTGCTTCTCAATTAGCCCTCTAACTGTCAGCAGTACGGACTGATTTCCCATTGCAGTGGTATGGAGCAACTTGGTTCAAGTCATGTCTTTGCCTGCTGTTTGTTCCTGCACGGGTTCACCAATGAAGACATGGGCAGACCTCAGACCTCAGCACAGTAGAAATCTTTATAGAGGCATGTATTTCTGGTCTTCGTTCTGAAGGCATAAACTTAGATTATTTTGAGCCATGCTACTTCTTGCATTAATGCTCATTTTGAAGTGCACAAAGTCACTTGGAATAAAAACAGAAGCACAGTTGAACAACCCCCTTCAAAAAAAATTCTAGCCTAACCCTTCGAGATCCAGTGAAACTGTGATTACTTGGGTTTGGGGTCTTTTTTCCTTCCTGTTGTGAATTCATTTGTTCTTCCAAATTTTGGCCAGGATTAGAAGCCAAAATATTCAAAAGCTCCAGATAATATTTTTATAGCATATGGTTTTGAACCCTCAAGGTGGTAAGAACTTTCAGTGAGATCTGGGGAACTTTTGGCTTTAGTGGAGGTGACAAGAGTTTCCACCTTCCTCAGTGATGCTTCTGTCTTTTAGGTTTTCAATTTTCACAGATCATGTCCTTCAAGTTTGAGAATGTGAGACGTTGGAACCAGAAATAGTTGGGTAGCATCTCTGAGAGCTCTCACTATCCTCAGATCTGAGTGCAGTACATTTCTGTGATGTTTGCTCAGCCTAACATATTTAAAATGCAGTTCCTGCCTGGAGCCAAAGTTTTCAGAGCTGACCTCCTGCCTAACTAAAACTTCATATACAAGCAGCCAGACTGGAAGCCAAAACTTAGCCACTTGAGATGGAAAAATTGGGATCCAAATGAGTGACTTGCCCTTAAGCTGAAAATCAGTGACAAATGAAAGGCACACACAATCTATTTGTTTAGGTGAACAATGCCCCTGGGAGAGAGACAATCACTTGCCCAGAACAGAAATACTAATATGAGTTTGGAGGGTCAAGCAGCCCAACCTGGGAGGTTTGCCTTTTGTTTGGTACTGTTTCAGGCTGCAGTGCACCTAAGCATATGATGAACTTTAAGTAGATGCTGAAGCACTTTGCTAAATTCTGGTTGTCAGAAAAGATGAGCTTGTTCATGCTGAGATCGCTCAAGTGCTTTTTTTGTCGAAATTTTTCACATTTAATTTGTTATGACAAGGGAGATAAAGTAGAGACTATGAAGCCTAATTAATGGCACATGAAGTAACATTGATATATAAGTATGGAGTGAAGTGAAACAGAGTATATACTGCTGACTCACTCATCCTCTTTTCAAAGTGCAATTGTCGTGGAGGACCTGATCCCATACCTGTTAAATGTTAAATATTTGGGCTACTCTTTGACTGCAGACCTGAGCAAGAAGCAACATACACACCATGTTGTTAATCTACAGCATCATACCACTTCCAAGCCATAGCCTTGCTTTCTGCAGCAGGCAATTAGGCAGAGAAAAGGGGTGTAACCTCATTATGGTCTGAAGCAGCAACAGACGGTGATGTCTGTGCTACTCTCCCTCCATTCTGGAATAACTCATAAATCATTTCCTGCAGGAAGACAGTCTGCAATGTCAGTGGCCTCCTGTAGCCTCCTGCATTCATTCCTTCTTCCTGTCCTAAGCCTGTTGGATGACCTCTTTGTGAGATGAAACTGCTGTCTGAGATTTCTCCATCAGGCTCTGAATATCCACAGTTCAGAAGCAGCAGTCAGCTGCATTAGACAGCTGATCTGTTAGACAGATCTGTTAGACAAAAAAATACACAGAATACAACAGACATCAGCAAAAGGACAACTAAGTACTCGCGTTAAATAATTAACTCACAAAAAGCTGATGAGGCGGGATTCACTGTTTTGCAGTGGTGAAAGGCAGTAGCAGAGGGGTTAAGCAATTTGCTCAAGGTTGCAGGAGAAGTAATCGTCAGTGCTGTGCACAGGCCACTAGATCATCATCACTGGCACTTCAGGGAACCAGGATGCTTATTCTTTCAGTAAAATGCTAAACCAAATGTTCTGACCTTTCCTGGAGTTATCAGATGAAGTGCTTTCTTAACTCCAGGTTACACACAGCAATGTGGGGTAGAGGATGGGGAAGTGAAGGTGAGAGGAAGTGGAAGGCTGAAACTGGTATGTGCAATGCATATGTAAGGGGATTTTCTTCTGTCCATTTAAAAAGTCTTTGCTGTCTGTCTGACTGCAGCTCAGGAGGGAGCATACAGTCACTTGATGGAACTTTTGAGAATATTTGCCCCATTTTCTTTTGAAGACACTGACAAACTGTTTCAGATAATACACTGGGGGTGTGGGCAGCTTTATATCCTTCACAGGAAATCAAGGGCTGCCCATTAACTTGAGTACCTACAGAATATATAAATAAACTGTAGTTCACTGAAATATATGTATGGAAATCTTTGGGAACAACTGATATGCAAAACACAGTATTTTCAGCCCACTATTATTAGTAGCATTATTAGAATTAGTATTACTATTCAGTGAACCTGTGGAGTTTCAGCTTCAAAAAAACTGTGCCTACCTACTGTGCCTACCTACTTTCCTTCTTAGAGTCTGTCACTATTCAGTTACTTCATCCTGTTTATCTACCAGCCATTAGAAGGCAAAACCTAGATGTATCAGTCTGCAGGACTATAAGCAGGACCACGAGCAAGCTCTGTAGGCACAACAGCCAATACTTGTGTGACTGTTCAGGACAGAAGAGCTCTGTGAATAAGGGACCATCATGCTCAGAAACCCCATCCCAACCTGAGCTCCTGCTGAAGTGACCTCCTGTAACAGAAAGCTTTCCTATACTCATCAGAATTGGGGTTATGCTGCAAGAAGAAGATATCGCCTCTGCATATGCAGTGTTCATGATCAGTAGATCAGCAGAAACAGAAACCACTGTACCCTAGTGGCAATTGCCACTTTTCTTCTGTGACCTTTCTTCCTGTGCCTCAGTCTGATCTCTCTGGAGCTCAGGCTGCTGCTCTTCAGTCCTGTTCATTCATCTTTCATACAGGCACTGCAGTTATCAGGTGATGGGACCTGTTTTGATAAACAGAGAAATGTGTTTCTCTGGATAGCCAGTGCTGAGCACAGTTCAAACAGAGAGGATTTCCCATTCCATTCACACATGTTTCCAGAGCTACTGAGCAAGTTTGGGAAGAGCCACGAAGGATCTCATATTGGAGCCACCTCTATGCACTTCTGGTTTTACCAGTGATCTTCTTGTCTGCAGGAGGAAGGGCTCGCCTGGAACCAGTGACTGTCCTTTCAATAATCATCCTTATGCTGCCTCTGACAATTAGCAAAAAATGTAATGCAAAACCTGAGCTGCACAAATCTGTAAATTAGGGGGTCTAAAGGATTACTTCTGAAAGTAGAAACAATAGTACGTGGTGTCAACTCCTTTTACAGGGCTTTGCTGGACTGCTATTGAAGGCTGCAGATTTGAATGTTATGAGAAGGATTGCATGAAAGTTTTGAAATGGAAACAATTGACTTTGTGAAATATGCAGTAATTTCTACCAGGATAACTTCACAAGAGGGTAAAATTGAAAACTAAGTGTGTGAGTGTGTGTGTATGTGTGTGCCTGTGTGTGCGTGTGTGTGTGTTTTCTAAATATTTTTTATATATATATATGTGTGTATATAACAATTGCTTATATTGCAAAGTTCAGTTCTGATACATGATTGGTTTCCTCCGATCTTACATGTCTTCTCAGTGAGAAACTCACTTGGCAAACTTGTGCCTCAAAGTCAGGCAGTTAATTCAGACTATGTTACAGCTAAACACTTTTCTCTTTTCACTTGCCTGCTCTAAATATGAGCCCATGTGATTTGCTAATTTACATAATATCTTCTGACAAGCTGACTCTGAAGTCTTCTTGGGTGATTTGCTTCTTTTTGCAAAACAAAATGGGAGTCAGCAATATCCAAGGGAATGAGTGTTATCTATTTCTATTTCCCTTGGACTGAGCGATTTTGGCTCTCGGAGCTCAGGTTCCCCTGGAGGTAGCAGGTTCAGAAATTATGCAGCTGCCATGGAGATGGAGGCAGAAAACCTCTACAGGGATCTGGAATTACATCAAGTGGGTCAGCTTCCTGTTACACCAACCAGAAGGGGCTCTGAGATGCTTCCCTTTTCCAGACAATGACAGAATGGCATCCATGACACCTGTGTGTGACAGCCAGGAAGATGACATAAGCTGGGAGTTTAACTATGTGATTTCTTGCCCTGAAGTAACACGGAGCAGTGCTCTGTGTCTTGCAGAGATGGAAAGTTAGACAGATTAATTTTTGCTAATGTTACAAAAAAAATTTCCTATAGATTATCTTTTGACAGAGCCATAAGCCTTTGAAATTTTGGTCCCAATATATCTTGTCTATGAAGTCAATTAGCTCCTAAAATGACAACGCATTAGAAAGAACCCAGAAGCTGATATAGAAATACCTTGTTTTATTAAGCCTGGCCAATTTTCTGTCAACAAAAATTATGCTTCTGAAGTGATATGGAACAAGAATCAAACATGAAAGCATACAAGTATCCACTTTTGAGCCCTTGAACAGCTATGAGAATCCACTTCTTTTTGGTATTTCTGATACACAGAATGAATTTTCATTACCTGAAGTATCTTATTATCTAATGAATAAAAAACCCTGCATTATTCATTAAAGTGTAGTATGAACAAAAACCCTAGAAAACTTGTGTTACTTCACAGGGAATTTTTGTAGCAGAAATGGTGCTTTCAGTAACTTCTGTTGCATGGATGATGTGACACCAATCATACTACTGAGTTTGCCATCAGACTTCAATTTGTCTTCTAAGCAACGGAAGCAATGAATTTCACAAATACGCTTGCGCTGGTCAGGGAACATATAATTTTTTCATCAGGATATCATGCTCCAAATCCTTGTTGTGGTTGAGGAATGCAATTCCCAAATCCTGAGTGGTTCATGTGCAGTCCAAAATCTACGGTAAATTGAAGCTACAGAAATCAAAAATAGCATAAACAGTCAAAAAAAAACCCCAAACAAACAAATCCAGGTTTAAATATGTCAGGCCACCTCTGGAAGGAGTTATGCTTAATCCAACTGTGAGCACAAAATCCACATCTTTTATAGTCTAGGGAACCTACAAATGCTGGGAACTCTCTGATGGCTTTACTCTTCTCTTTGAAGCACTTCAGAGGAACTGTGTTGAAATTCCTTACCTTCAGCTCCCAAGAAAGAGAGGTCATATTTTAAGTCTTGAAAGACCCATCTGTTGTTTGAGCATTTAAGGATGGTGTCCCATATCTGCATTGTCTTCTCCCTTGCCAGCATGTCGTGCCTTTTCTGCTGGCAGCAAACTGGAGAGGAGGGTTTGTCAGCACATCTAATTTTACCACAAGATGTGCCATGCTCAGTCTCAGCTACTCCACCTCAGTTTTGCACACAGAGAAGTAGAGCCAAGTACTCTCCAGTTGTGCGTTTTCATGAAAAGGCAGCCTTAATCGTGAGGTAGCCTTATGACCTACTAGGTTAAACAGAGAGTTGGTTAATATCTTGAAGTACTTTGCCCTCTGTGTCAGCTTTAAGAAATATAAGCAATTTAGCTGTTTGGGAAATGGTGGCAGTAGCTGAATTACACCTTGGACTACACAAAGAACAAGCACACAAAGGCCAAGAATGGTGCAGCCCCAACAGAAAGAGGAGTGCCTGGGTTGTGGCTGGGTCAAGTGCTTTTAACTTCAGGTAGCAGAGGTGCAGATGTGCAGGGTGTGGTGCTGCTACTACTGTGCTCTGAAGAGGTGTGAGGAACCATTAAAGCAGAGCAAAACATTGTTTATAGAAACCAAACACCCAAGGCTGAATCTGCTGTGATAACAAATCCATAAAGTTATACTGGAGCGCCAGTCATGAGGAGTGGGAGCTTGGCAGAGTGCCCGTAACTGTGGAAGTAATAGATGTTTTCAGTTAGATGGGCAGAATAATTTTAAAAAAAAAAAAAAAAGAAAAAAAAAAAAAGAAGAAAGTCAGTCCAAGCTGTATAAACCCTCTTTATCCCCCTTTTTCAGCAAGGAAAAACATTTTCTCTTGAGCAAAGAAAAGTTTTCTTCTATCCCAAACATTTCAATTCCCCTCATTTTTCATCAGAGGAAAAGAAAGGGTCAGTGTAGGGCTAGTTTCCTAGCTGGGCTCAAGGGTTGCTTTCCATACTGTGGAGGATGCAGAGGGCTACTTCCTTTCTCCTCCAAAGGCCCTCCCCTGCAACAGGGGTGGACCACACTGAACCACCCTGATAACAAGGGAAACAAGCTGAAGATGCATGAGAAGCTCCATGGACACTTTCTCCCAGGTGTTATAAGTTCTCTGAGGAGAAGCACAGGAGAACAAGGTAATTACCATTATGGTGAAGCAATTCAGAGCACAGCCATCCTTGCATGCCTGATTTTTGGCCCAGGACAGGGTTAAAAGTCATCTGAAAAAAAGCCTGAGGAAGAGGTTCAGACATGGACTACCACTTGCGCAAGATTCTTGGCATAATTCCAAGCTCCAGAGAGGTAGATGGGAAATGTAGGACTACTCTGTGGGTGGAGTGGACCCAAGATGAAACAAACCACTCAAGATAGAACAGGAAGATACGCCCTATATTTTGGCTGAAGGCTATACATTAGTTGTGATGGAGGGACAGAGAAAGGGGAAATTTTAAATATCAAAAAGAGGAGTGAAGGGAAAGGGGTAAATACACATTGGCTCAGACGAGGCAAGGGTAGCTGACTGCTAGCTTTTGGTGCAAATATTCAAGCATCTTTTGCCCTGCATATTCAACTATTTTTAAACAGAGTGAAAAAATTTCAACAGTAAATATAAAAAAATACCTTAAAGCTCAATACTACAGAGTCCATTCAAAACTGCAGATCAGATGGAGAAGACCCTGGAGCTCGGCATTCCCCTATCCCAAGCGTGTGTCCTCACACTTTAAAGGCAAATATGCATGTAAAGATATATGGATAAGGCTATACTGGAAGAAGGAGGTAAAAGTGGGTTTCTTTATCAATAACTACTCAAATTTTCAAAGGTTCTGTCAAATCACAGAAACTTCAAAAGGAAAATCTCTGGGTTGAAAATGCTACTACTGAGTATGTTACATGCATCTGCTTTTTACTTTTTGTATTTCCTGAAAATACTTGCTGAATTGTTTTTCCTATCCTGACACTTAAATAAATGACTTGGTGACAACAATATTTCTTGAGACTAGTAGCATTGTATATTTCAACTAAATAAACCAGCCATGTAGAATACAGCATCTATGCCCCTGTGCCAAAGCACATATATAGATACTCAGCTTCTGTTGAAAACCATGCAATGGAAAAAGCACAACCCAAGCCTCAATTTAAGTGACATAATTTTAGCGACCTGGCCTCTAGTCAAAGCTGTGTCTTATTGCACTCGCTTCTCTCTGCCTGGCAGTATAAGGAGGCCACCCAAAGTATGGCTAACAGTGACACAGTCAGAGAGTGGGGGCTGAAATGATACAAATTCCTCCATTTCCTCCTCCTCCCACCAAATCCCAGTAATTCAGATTATCATAAATGACTTCCTCCTAGGGAATGCTGAAAACCTTCTCCTGCAAATACGATTTTGTACATTATGATCTGGTTTTATACAGCTTCATGAAATTTTAAAAAATGGTTTTCAGAGGAAAAGAAAACACAAATAAGCTCTCAGCCTCTTCAAAATCCTCCTCAAATTCAAGCCTATGCAACCTTAATTAGCAGCAACATATAATAGTAGTGATTTAGAGCCTGTTGTGATTTTGTCCACACCAGTGAGAACACAGACTTCATCCCAGCCTGAATGACATCTAGTAACACCATCTCATTTTCCTAGCCAGGTTAAGTGAAATCTGGATTTTCTGTTACATATAGGTAGCAAAATGTATCTTAAATATTGGGGCATCCTTTCCAATGAACCAACTAATGATAAAGAAGAATTAGGTCCCATGAGTTTCTATGATGATCGTTTTTTCTTTTTCATTAGCATGGGTAGGGATTGTGCAATGTCTAGGTAGAGACTAGAGCACCTTTACAGCCCACATGTAAAGCCTTGCACCATGCTGCTCAACTTCAGCAGCACTGCTGGGTATGTGATGCACATCACCCCTTTTCAGGCCATGCTACAGGCAGCAGCAATTGCTTAGGCACCAGCACCTGCATCCTGGTAGTAGGCACAGTGATGTGCTGCAGGCTCCCCTCCCAGCATGAGCTGGGACACCACTTTGACCACTTGAGAGGCCTGCTTCTATCTTACACCCCATGTAGTGTCATATAAATCGTCTTCCAGATTCCCAGTGCTCACAAATCCAGTACCCTCATTTTGCTTCCACAGTCTGCTTCAAAGAGAAGAAAGATCAACAGAGAATCACTGCTTCAACGGCATGATCCTGCTTTTATCAGTGTGATAATTAAGATGGCAAGTCCTGGTTTTCAGAAATATCACCAACTTGAGAAGTAGTCCTTTAAAAAAAATAAATCTGGTTATTTCCTGTCTCCTACTCAGATCAGTCTGAAAAAGAAACACTATGCAAGCACAAAAAGTTATTATGTGACTTGCAGCCTCCAGCTATTCTGACTTCACTGGATGCCTTACAAGCATCTATTGTTCTTGGAAATAGTCTGAGATGTGCTTTCCAGAACGATTATTATATATGCTTGTTACGAGGAGGGGAAAATGCTCTGATACTATGTCATGTCATTCTTTTAGCGATATTTGGATGCACTATACTGTGGAAGTGTGACAGGAAAGAAAACAAACCTGTTATATGACTAGTGATGCTGAACCACATATTCTACGGACCAAAGAGCCTGTATTTCACTCATGGTTGACTGACTCCACCTCTATGCTCCTTGCTGGCTCTCAGTACCTTTGTACTCTGCCCTCCAAAGTAGTAAACCTTTCTAAAGTGAAAGCTTCTTTGCTGACTAAAGACTGAGTCCCTTGCTGTTACTGTGTTCCAGCAAACCCCAGCAGAGCTGGCAGAAGCTCTCCTGCAGACCTCATTGAGGCCTGACTTCAGCCTTCTGTTTGAGATGGGATGGGTTGCTATATGGTTGGGCTACACGTGGGAACCTGCAGCAGGAGCTGGTGATGAGGTGCTCCCTGAAAGCAAATGTAGAGCTCTTCATCCATGTGGTCAGCCATAAACTCACTCTGAAGGACAGCAACCAAATACTTAAAAGTGGGCTGTGGCTGTACACCTCAGGATATGTCGCTGTGGTTTGCCAGTTTCAGTGACCTCGAATGAATGAGGTTTGATCCCTCACAATGCCATATGGGTTCAAGACTTATAAACAAGACTTCACACCTGCTAAAACTAAAGCTAGAACAATTTGCCTTTTCGGAACTGGCTTTTGTGGAAAGGAACAAAACTCATCCATGAAGAAAGACATCACCTTTTTTTCAGCAGGGTCAGGAGTAGATCCAGGCGCTGGATTATGTTGCAGGGAGAAAGAAGGTTTCTTCTCCACCTCCCTGATGACACCCACAATCAACACACAACTGCACTTCCACTGGGTGCAATGGGCCACTGCTCAGCAGCATTTTGTGCTGTTACTGAAAGCAGTATGCAAATAGAAGGCAGCAAACAGCAAGTGACAGGGCAACTTTCTCCTTCACACCCAAACTTCAGCTGCTTGTAATAGATCCCATCTTACCCAAACATGAATTTCTTGGATGGGCAGTAGGATACTCATCGCAGTGGTCCTGATTGCTCCCACCAGGCTGAAGTTTGCAGGATAGATGAGGAAATGCTATGGGCTCCTCTTTCCTGGTTTGATTTAATCTAGAGAAGAGATGGTATATATTGTATCATAGTGAGTTATGATTCAACCAGCAGACCATGCTGAGATTGTATATTCTGGATAATAACTAAATGCTTTTGAAGTCTTGTAATCTCATGTTGTGCAGAGATGGGAAGCTAAAAACAAGATAGTGGCAAAACATAGCAAGAGAAATCACAGTCTCTGTAACATAATAACAGCGACTCTCCCTCAGATTTTGTTTTCATGTTTCTTTCAAAACACAATTTGCAGAAATTAACTCTTTGTTATAATTTCATTAGGCCTTGATACTCTGTTTCATTTATGGCACTGTCCTCCAATGACTCTCCCAACAGGATTCACTTGAGGGAATCACAAGAGGCTCTTACAGAACAGTCAGGCAGAGACAGAAATCAAAGCAGACCAAAGAGGGTAAGGAAGGGTGGGGTGGTCTTGCCAAACCTCTATGTGAGAAACTCAAGCAAATATCTATTTATTCTGTGCATGTGAATCTTAGGACAAAGCACTCTGTGAGAGTGGGAGTTTGGTTGGCAGCTGCTGGAGAAAGATAATGACCTTAAAGTTGAAATGTATGCAACAAACCAAAGGCACTGCAACTGGCGCAGGATTTATGCCCTGACTAATCTCAGCTCAATATCAAGTGGGAAAACCAAAAGTACAATAACCCAGAGCCTCTCTTAGAGACTGTTCACAGACAGGGGGATCTTTAAAATATAAAGTAAAATAAAACAAAACAATAGAAATTCAGGCCTTGAAAAGAACAGGAAGGCAAGCAGTTTTAGGATAACTGACAAACTGTTTCCCCCCATTTCTACATGTGTCTGTGAAGGCAAAGTATCTCATGTCTCCCATCCCAGGGTGCTTGGAGCAGGATGATCCTCACTGAGCTGCAGCTACAAGAATACAGGTGGGCCACAAGCCATGGTCATCCTGCCATTTGGAGAGAACCTGTTTCTGGTGACACTGCCCCATGCCAGGGGGACCTCCGAGCACACAGAAGGGAGACATGCAGGGGAGACAGAAATACTGTAAAGCTACCACTGAGGCAGGAGAAGGAAGCAAAACAAAGCAGAAACTGAAATGATGACACTTCAAAGGTTGGGAAGTAGAGTTTTCTCCTCTCTCATTTCTGATTGAATCTGTCACAAATTCATCACAATGTATATCAGGGAGGAAGGAGGAGCCTAACAGAGGTACTAGCACAGATAATTAGCTGACATGGTCTCAACATGCAAAAACATTAAGCCTGAAAGAGTCTGATTACTATTTAGTCTATAACCTTTATGAATTGTTCCAGGGATGAAGAGGAATCTGAAATGAGAGAAGTGGGTCTGCAAGTACTCCAGGGAACAGGGGTTACTTCAAAACTGAAGCAGTGCTGAGAGCGGCTGTGGGTCACTTCAGCCAGTTCTCCACCAACAGCCATGGTGTAGGTGCAGAAAGTGTTCAACAGGCTCTCAGAAAACCTCTTTTGGGAATTTCTTGTGCATCAGACAAGTGTGCAAGACACAGCCAAGGTCTTGACCATCCTAAAGTCTTGATCATTCTGCTCAGGAACTGCTCATTCTCACCATCCTAAAACACACCACTTCAAAAGAGCTGCCCAGGGCTACCCAGGGCACAAGAACTGCCTCAAAGACAAACCAACTGCTCTTGCATGAATCTCCTGAGTTTGGGGATTGATGGCAGGAGAGGCCCTCACTGGTTCAAAACACTTCACACAAAATGTTTCCAAAAGCCTTTATGGACACTCCAGACTGATCTGCATCTCTAGCAAGACATTATGAACTTTTATAGGTTCTCTTCTACAAAGAGCTTAGCTTTCTAAAAAGCCATAGAAAGGTCCCTCCCTGTGAGATCAGCAGAGACTATAATCTTTATTTTATTGAAATAGGAATAGGCAGAGACAGGGCATGGGGCACCTCAGAATCCATACCCACATGATAATAAGATATCACAAATAGAATGAGGAAAAATTGCAGGAAGTTTAAGCACCTACACCAGTGTTTTTAGCCTTAAAATGTCTGGATAAAATGCCATTCTTTGTCATGTTGGAGATGAAGTAGGCCACAAATATTCACAAATATTTTTAATTAAAATTCTTCTGGTTCTATGAGTCAGGTAGAGGAGTTCACACCCTGCCATGTTGGAACTGAAGGCTATCAGCCTATGAGTAGTCAAGGTCCATCAGAGAACTCAGCAAACCATTTGCAACTAGTATTTTTTCATGAATTTCACCTTTGTTTGTCAATTCTCCAAAACAGATTGCAACATTCTCAAATTTATTCATAGTTTAGGTTCAATAGTAACATCAGCAAATAACACGTTCTCCGTAGAGCAGTCTATTATAAATTATAATATGCACTATGTGCTATATCCATCTATTTCCCTTTTTCCTGGTAAGGGAAGATACATAACAAAACAGCATAGTGCAAATTTTACAAGAATATAATCTATTCAGGATTCACTAATGGTCAGCACAAGAATAACTCTGCTTAAAATTCACTTGGCAAGCCCTCATTCTTGTAGTGCTTGAATATACAAATAAATGCACAAGACAAATACAGAAGGACTGCTGAACTCAATCAAATCAAAATCCACTTTCAAATTCAAATTATTACATAGGGGTTTTTTTTCCTATTTTCTTACTCGTTTCACTCTGTTAAGTAGCAAAAAAGTACTACACATAGCAACTTCAGGTCCAGAACAGTCCCATGAACCTTTGTCTCTTTTTTTCTCCAGCTGCACAATCAAAAGATCTGTAAAATCCAGTGCCCAATTCAGCAAAAATTGTAATGTTCTCAGTCACTTAAAATCATCTTCTTTTGCTGAAACCAAATTATTTCAGTATGAAATTAGATACTAACTCATTAGAAAAGTTCCCTTTCTCACCTCTGCCATGTTCCCTTGGAAAGCTGCAATGGGGCTAGAAAACGCAAGGAGATGTGAAACCAAGTAGGATTCACTTTCATAGGGAAAGCATTGCACACTCAGCATCATGCAGGGCTAGGCATTACATACATGGAAAGCTTAATTCATTGCCAGATTCACAGAAATGACTCAACCAAATTTATGCCAGTCTTAGAGACTACTTTACACTTGAGTTGCAGTCTGTGCCCCAAGCATTCCCAAATTGTTATTTCACAGTGCTAGGCTTACCATACCACTCCTGAAGTGCATGAGCCAGTCTCTGCAGGCACGTCATCAGACCACGGTCTATCCACTTGAAAAATCAGTCCCTGGTTACCTACACAAACCACACTATCTACTGTGCAGGTGGATGCGACCTACTATAAGGTATGTGCAAATATGTGCCTGGAGGCTGAAAGTGAGCTTGGGAAACCTGTGGTTTTCCAAGTGGGTATGGCATACTAACTACACTCTTAGGTAGTAGCAGACTCCACATGTCCTGATACCTTCCTTTATATTCCCTGTTACTGTACTACACACTGTATTTCTGTGTAGTGTGGACAAACATTCCCATCTGAACAATGTCATCTACCAAATCTGTGTGGATGGCAGTGTGTGTATGCTTATGACACTAGGGCTATACTAAGGCCTCCTTGTAGCTACAAGTATATATTTAGCAGGGCAGGGCAGGGCCTACACTGCATAGACCTAGAATGGCTGAATCTTGTTCTAAAATGCAAATTTATATGCACCATTTTGCAGAAGTAAAAACATTGTGGATAAATATTGCATGTTCCCAGATAATTAGTTCGAATCTTCCTCTGCCTTGAGGTCTTGAGACATAGTAGCAAAAAGAGAAAAATATAGAAGTTTTTCTTTTTCCAAAAGAACTACACTTTTGAAACTAGGCACAGAGATCCTAATCGAGTACCTGCACCACCCCTGCTGAAAGTCAGAGGTTTTGTTTTAATGAATGAATTGAATGCCCAACTGCTTCTTTAAAATAAAACCATGTAGTGGTCTCCAGCATGGCCCAAATCCTTCATAATCATGACCATAGGGCATGGATTTTTTTTTCCAGTGCTGTGGAATGATGTAATTTCATAGACAGATTCAATTCCTTTGTGCTTTAGTGTGAAGAATAATGGCTGCTCACTGCAGGCCAGATCTAGAATACCTTAAGCAGTTGAGCTATCCTCTTTGGTTTTGGACTATCACAATAGATTCCTCCACCTCCTCATAGGGTTTGCATCAGCATGTGTGCTCCAAGTGTTTGCTGGGCAAGGCTGAAGATCAGAAGTAGCGGTTGCAGCAGAGCTGTCTGTACACACTGCTTTGGGGAGGAGGTGTTGGAGTAGAGATGTCAAAAAGTGATGAGCCTTACAAATATTTTTATCTCACACTCCACTACAAGCTTTACTTCCTGCATCTGAATGCCGGCACAATAGAGTCACTTTCATATTAACTCCAAGCAGCCTGCATGACAAAAGTCTTTGTTGCCATGTGTGCTATCAAAGCTCCCTCTGTGTTTAAAAAAAAAAAAAAAGGCGTTACAAAATTTTTAGTCTTGTTGAGTTGCTTGGGTTCATTCACTTATTTCCCTGCTCTTGTGGCCCTTTGAATTCTCTTTCCACCAAAACATTCAGGCTTAATATTCAAAAATAGCTGTCAGCAGGAAATGTTAGGAGTTCTCAGTCTGAGAAATAACAGGTCTGTCTGTTGATCTGAATCACCAAGGGTGGGATTTTCAGTCTGTGTGTTGCTGAAGAGGAGGAGGGAGAGACAGAGGGAAAACAAGCGCCTCTCACAGCAGCTCCCTGTGGGGTTTGCAGCAGGGTTCATGAGGGTGGATGTGGCTGCAAACCCTCACAAGTCACTCACTGTGGCTCACAAGCACAGTATGAGACATGTAAACTGAGCACTGGTTATCAGCAGGAAGTCCTGTGCACCTCCTGAGTGAAAATAAATAAATAAATAAATAAATAAATACATATGCAAATATAGAGATAACTTAGGTCAGCTTGTCCTTGGACTGTACAGGGGACCTGCTCTGTCCAGTACACACTGAGACTAGATGAAATACTCTTTTGGACTTCACTGTGATTCGGATCTAGCCTCAGGTATTCATTTGTCTCTTTAGCTTTGTAAAATAGCCAGGGTACCTGTCAGCACACCCACTTTCCCCATGTACTGTTGGAGTTAAATACATCAGTCCTGCAAAGTTTCTGAACTAATAACTACAGCCCAAGTATCTCCTTCTGTGTCTTGGTTTCATCTTTGCCCATCTGAGCATCCCATTAAAGTGACCATTCTTGCTCCTGATGACTTCCAAGGTTGTACAACTTGGAACTTCTGCCATGGTTGTAGTGTGCACAGAAATTAAATGGAAAGTCTTCTAAATTTTAGTGTGCAAATACATTTTGCCAGAAACACTGATTTCTGACTCGAAGTAAGAAAATGCTGGGTCAGGGCACATCACAATATTGTCAAAAAATTAAAAGAATGCAAATCATCACATTGCAGATGTTCTGGACAACTCTGCAACGAGCCTTCCTTGACTGTACTTGAGAAGCTCAGTGATAGGACAGTTTGTGAGACAGACTGGGAGATAGATGTTTCCGGCCAGCATGGGAGAGGAGGTGACGAATCTGTTCTTTGTTCTTTGACAGGAACAAATGCAGGAAAAAAATGAGAAGAAAAACTTGCAGTTCACTCATCAATAAACCAAGGGTGAGGCTGCTGAAGTGGAATGGTTCTGGGACTGGCACATGGACCTTCCCAGGGGCAGTGGCAAGAGGGGCTCACTCTCTCCCTGCAGCAAGTAAGTTGCCTGTCATAAGTCTTCTGCAAAAGTGAGTAGTTTTGCTTAAAGGGAATCTGACTAAATGTGTTCTTCACCTTTAATGCAGATGGGTCAGTTAAAAAGTGGTGAATGGGACAGGAAAAAGCTGCCAGCTGCTCTGCAGCCTAGAGATTGAGGTGCCTCGTTTGGCCTCACTCAAACGTGCTACTGCTGGCCTAAAAATCTCTACTTCTTTTGGGGCTGTGGTGTTATGTCAGCATTTACAAGGTGCTGTGACACTCCAGCACGCAGTACCCAGAAAAACCTGACCTTATGGATTTGTGCTGTGACTCACCATAAGCTTCTGGAAATAAAGCCATTCCCAATTATTGTCCTGGCATGTTTTCCCTTCTTGCTACAAATGCTTCCCACATTTCTGAGCATATCAGTCACCTTCTAATGCACCCCATCACCTGAAACGAGACACAGGTCAGATATTGCAGTGGTTAACATGATGCATTCCTCTTCTTAGGCTTAGCACTTCAGCCATAGCAAGAAGCACTCAGTTGCCTGCCAGAGCTGAATTAATAAAAAGGGAGATTGCCAGACAGTCAGAGAGCAGTCAGCTCAGCAGAAGAAGAAACAGACTGTGCCTGAGTTGTTGGGTGCCTGGTAATAGAAATTTCCAGCTTTGTGAGGAATGTAGGAGCAGATGGACACCATGCTAAGCCCCGGAGAAAACAGAGTAAGAGGTACATAAACACCTAGGCAAAAAGCACTGAGCATGCCTGCAGACATCGCTGACTTGGTAATGTATATCTTGTTTTAATATGCGAGCCCCGAGATCACGGATGGCTGTATACCCCTTGGCAGGGCAAAGCAGCATCCTGTATCTCATTTGTGGATGGGAGCACGTTCAGAGCACAATACTGGACTTCCATGTGCTTTCCTCTGCTCTGCTTTCTCTCTCTAGGATGTAAGGTTTCTCCAGACGAGTGAGTAGCAGGGCTCCTGCTAACTGCATATACATCTTAATGATCATGTAGAATGGTAATTAGGTGCACATACATTGCAGAAAATTGCCTTTGTTAATTAGAGAAAGATATTAGACATCAGCAATGGTATTTTCCACTGAAACTTTCCCATTTATATCCAACTGAAGTTTAGTTTATCTGGGTATATAAGATTCAAGAAGGAAATGTAACCTGCTACATATTCTTAAGGGGCCAATCTTCTTGCAAGGAATAGCAATTCCCCCTCAGAGGCCTTTCTGCAAGGGCTTTACGTAAGAGAGGACCATGTCCAAAGTGCAGTGGCAATGCCCAGGAAGGGATCACCTGTGGTAGAAAACACGACTGCCCACAGCTCAGACAGAACAGACCCCACACACCACTGTGAAAGCCCTACTGACACTAGTGACATCCAGGCTCTGTGAGTACCTACGTGAACCCTCATGACTTGTATGACAGCTGATCACAGGTGTGGGCCAGATGTCCCAAACATGCGTGCTTATCCTTGAGCAAGCCATGTTTCTGTGCCCTGTTCAAGTCCAGGAGCAACTGAGTGAAGACGTATGATCATTTATCCATCCTGAAGGAGATCCCACTAATTCTTCCTCCTGAAGGATCCAAGCGTGTAGAAAGAAACAGAATTAAGTGGTACCAGATGCTTCACTCAGCAGAGAGTGCACTAAGGAACTCAGAGACCCCAGAGCAGAGGAAGCTGGAGTATACAAGTTTGGGTTGAGCCCAAGAAAGAAATACTACTTGTGTGAAGTCTGTCTCCAGGTGTTGGAAGGAAAGAGCTTCTAAAAACCGTTGCCAATATCTCGGTATCTCCTCCAGTGCCACCATGTGAATCCTTCCAGAAGTATGTCAGGTGAAGTCACCTATAGTGGACAACCTCTGGAGAGGACAGAGAAGCACTCTGCTTCCTACTACCCTGGAGGAGCAGAAAGGGAGCAAGGACTGTTCTTGGAGCATCTGTCCCCTCTGCTCCCTCCATGGGTTTGTCTCCCTCTGAGTGCTCACTGGAGCCACCCTCATTTGGTGATCTTCATCCACCTCTGCCTCTCCAACAACTCTACTTTTTGGAAAAGGTACCATTAAACAGCAGTGCTGAAATGAGTGAGTTACCACAGCTCTGTACTGGGACAAAAGAGCTTGAAGTGTCACAGTGCTCTTTCCAGGCTTGGCTCATAGCCTGGCATTACAGATTTCCCAGCAATTACTTCTGGAGATCAGAAGAACCAGGAACTGAGAAGACCAAGGAATTGCTGTTTCTTACTGGGCAAATCTTCCCACAGGATACCGAGAAGAAAGCTGTATTTATAGCTTATGGGACAGAGCCTCAAGGTCAGCTGGGGTCTGGCTTGTACTCAGCCTGTCCACAGCTGCTTTCCCTGGTCAAAAAGCCCTGAACAGCCCAGAGAACCCAGCCAGGGTTTTGCTGCAGAGGTACAACTCAGGTGCTGGAAACCTGCACAGATGGCGTCTTTGGAGAGCAGGCTGTATCTGAATGCAAGCTGAGCAACTAAAGGAAACGTCCCTGCATGGGGTCTGGTGGACTCATTGTACTGCCAGTCACTATTCTCTGACTTTGCTTCTGCTCCCAGGTTGATCTATCCAATATTAATGAGGCATTTATACTCCATCATGGAGCCCTCTAAGAACATAAATTTGCTACTAATGGAGTGTGCTGTTAAATTAATTAATATAATTTAAATTATTGTTTTGTTGTTGTTTTGGGGAAGATGATCTCTAGCAGGGCTTTCTTCCTCCCCTCTGGGGGCAATACAAGAAACAGCAGGAGGCTGGATATTTTGTGCTGCCCACAGTCTGGCTAATCAGCCCAGCTGGCTATAAGTAAGCAGGAGAATGTGTTTGCACAACATTGTGTGTTTCTCAGAATACTCTGGGAATATCAGCGACACGGGAAGTGACAAGAGTATCAATGACACTGGGACAAAGAGAAATTAACTATGAGCTGGTGAAAACCACAATGGCCCTTTCTAAGGCCCTTTCTGAGTCAAATGTCCAAGCCACAGGGTTTGTTGACCTGCAGCATTTGTTTTCACAGATGTTAAAATGCAACCATAGTAATACAGCCAAAAGCATCATGTCTCACATGGGTGGTGGCAGCCATTTGACCGCCATGGGTGGGTACCTTACCCCCCAACACAGAGATGAAGGACCATTACACCAATCTATCCCATGTGACAGAGAAAGCAGTTCTTACTGCTCTAAGTACTAAAGGAGTATGAGTCTTAGGGAGAAATTACAAAAGTAAAGACTTCTCTTGGAAGAGCTCAGCTGAAAAGGGACATTTCTGGCATATCTGGCCACAGCTATGCAGAGGCACACAGGCTCATGTATTCAGAGACACAAGCTGGAGATCTTCCTGGCAGAAGAAGTTTGTCAGCGATGTACAGAATTATTTCCTTACAGTTTAGCATTACAACCTTGCAGGTCTTTAATGCTAGGATTTTGATAATGTTAAGTGAGGAAAAGGAAGTACAAAGTTCAAACAGGCTCAAATATCACAGATGCTTTATACTCCACTTGCCAAGACTCTTGTTTTTGCAGCATCCTCCTCCAGAAGGCAGCAGCACCCAGTTTTGTGCATCTAATTTGGAAAGTTTTGGAGGTGTGGACAAAAGATCATCTGTGCAACTTTTCCATATGAAGTATGCTATTACCTGCCTGCTCAGGATGTTATCATTGCTCTCTTAGGGAACATGCTTGGACTGCAAAAGAGGCATGAACTGCCTTAATTCTGTCCAGCACTTGTGTATTCAATATTCCTTAGTGTTAATATTTACTGTGCATAATTGCATCACAGCAGTGGACAGCAGACATGTCAGCATCTACGCAGGGAATATTTGGAGATACAGCTCTTAAGGGCCGGGAGAAGTTCTGAGATTGAGATGAAGGACATACATTTTGGAACAGATTAGTCAGTACACAAATCATTTCACCATAAACCATCATTAGATTTGAGAGCTGGAGCTGAGTTCATCCACATCTTACAGATTTTCAGCATTCTCTGAATTTTTATTTGATGTTGAAATGGTGTTAAATATTTCTTTGTAGCCCTCATGACTTCTTGCTCTACAACATTGGGTTTTGTTGTGGTTTGGGGTTTTTTTTGTTGTTGTTTGGTTTGGTTTTTTGTGGGTTTCTTTTGTTTGTTTTTTAATAGAAGTGTACATTTTGAAACATGAGTCATTGCAAGAGGCGGAGCTTGTGGAAACTCGGAGAGGAGTGACAGAAACCAGTATGAGCCGTGCTGGAGAATGCACGTGGTCTCAACATGGAGAGCAAACCACATGAGACAATGCCATTATTCTCTCCTGTCTTTATCAACTCAGGTTATGGGGTCTGCTTCTCCCATCAAGGACTTTGGCTGAAATCCCAGACACGGATAGTTGCATGGGGGTTCTCTCCCAGCACATTCTCGTGCTACTTTTGTCAGGACCCACCTGAATTCTCATCAGAGCTCTTTGCTGCACTGCAAAATCCACAGACAGATGAATAGTAAGACTTTTTTTCCCCTCCATGAATTCTAACAACAATTCTTTGTCTGCAGCCATGGATAGTACCCCTTCACTTCTCTACAGCAGACTTGAACAGGAGGATGTCTAGGCTGGTACAGAGCAGGGTCCAGGTGCTGGTTTGGCATTGCCAAACTGCAGTGCCAGCCGCTTTGGAGCCGCTGCCCTGCCTGTGCCCAGCACCTGCTTCATCCTGCCGGCCTCCACGTGCTGGTCAGCCCCTTCGCAGGCAGGTGCCTGACACGATGCTGCTCAGCCGTAAGCTGTGCACTAAGTCTTTTTTCTCTCCCACTGTGGGCAGCATAATAATTTAATAACCGAACTGATGTTTTGAAGGCTACAAAGTCAGCAGAGGGAAAGCAGTAGCAAGGAGGGGAAAGTGTCATGCCAGCGAGCAGCTTTCACTGTGTGATGTGAGGCAGGGAAAGCTTCCAGAGGAAAAATGCCACTCCCAGCTAAAAATAAAGTCAGCCCAGGAAGCCTAAATCCAACAGCTTGTCTGCTGCTAACTGAAGCAGCACTTGCTGAGAGAGGAGATATTGATCAGCTTCTGCAAGGAAGGACGCAACAGAATGCCTTCTGCATTTGAATATGTTTTATATTTACTGGTTTATGGTGAAGTACAAATTGTGAAAATGTGGCTGTTTTGACAGCAGGATGAGATCTTTTCATGCAAATGGCAGAGTTGAACGCTCAAGATGACACCTACCTGAAGGGAAGGATTTCTTACTCAAATGATGGAGGCTTTGGGTTCACAAACCCAAATTCTGCCCCATAGGCACCTCAAGGGCTGAGTGCTGGTGCTTTACTCTCTCATTGAAACTGTTGCAGGGTTTCCCTCTATCCCCCTGCCTCAACTGCAGACAAGAATAAGATTTGCCTACTTTGATGTGTTGGAGACTACATGGTGTCTTCCTTATGAAAGAAATTGCTCTGAAGGTATTAAAACCTGCTTTTAGTGCACAGCCATTATTGAAGTACTGACGGCATCACCCTTTCTCAGACTTCTCAGGGACAGTGACAATCTCACTCTTCATAAATGCCACTCAAGGGGGAACTTAAAAGGCAAAAACCTCTGAGAGATGTTTATTATGCAAACAAGAAAAAAATAGCTAGTGTGCACATTGCAGTGGAATGAATACATGACCAAAAACACTCTGAGGAGCTACCTGTCATTTAACAGCCACTCAAAGGTATGTCCTCAAAGTTTATGGAGCCATTAGTGGTTTCCACATGTGTTCTGGCTCTCCACTCATTTGGGAGCTGTATGAAATACGTACAACGTGATATTCTGTGTGCACCTGTTACCTTCGTGAACTGCCTGTAATGACACTCACAACAATGAGAGAATTTCACTTGTGGAGGACAAAGTAACAAAAAGGAACAAGGAGATCACATAATATCTGCAGAAAGGACAGACCTTTCATCTATATTTAACAGCTTATGTGCTATATACTCATCCTATTTTATCCCAGCAAGGCTCTTAAAGAAAATCGTTGTTGTGGTAGAAATTAGCACCACAAAATTTGCCAGACATGGTGCATCTGTTTCAGTGTGCTCCCTCTGACAGCACAGGGTGCTGGTAACAGGAGAGGCTCCTTTAAGAAAACAATTTGCAGCAATATTACTGCTAAGCCATTTTCAGAAACACAGACATTTCCTAGGGCAAAAGAGGTTCCTGGTACAAAAGGTGAAGGGAAACTTTTGTCATAATAATCTCAGTCATCTTTGCAACACATCAGATTCCCCAGCAGCATGGTGAGTACAAGCACACAAGCCTTGACGCCTGCTGGAGTTGCAGGAATGGGGAGAGAAAAGCTTAACACTCATGGCACTGTTCCTCGCTTTCAAAGGCTCTCAGAGGAAACTGCCAGGAAAGCAAATATGGTTTTAAGCGGGGATGTCTCCAGAGACATTGGAATCTTTCTACTGGATGTTCTGAATATAGTTGTGAGTCTCAGAAATCCTGATAAGAAAGTTCCTGCTGAGATGTTCTGTTAAAGTTAAAATGTCTATATGGAGCCACGGGAAATCAGCAATAAAATGTGCATTAGAGACTCACCATGCACATTTTCAAGTCTTTGGAGAATTATATTACGTTCAGAAAAGGAAGAAGAATTTATGGGGATTTACAGAACTAGTAAACATATTTATTTTGATTATGAATATCATAACCATGTATGTTGTACAAGAGTATTAATCCGTTCATTAAGCTCTGAGGATTTTGCTGTGTTTTTTCTTGGCTGTTTATAAAAAGTAAGGCACTTGCTGCATTGATTTGTGACCCCATGTCCTTTACTCAGCCATGACATTTACTCCTGGATTCAGCTGTGACTCAGATATTTCCAAAGCATGAAGACTTTCAGTTCCAGGATGTACCTTTAATCCACCTCTAATTTTAATGAACAGAAATGGAAAAGGAACAGAAAAAGCAGATGAATGAAAACCATGGCAGCTTCTCTAGAGGTTCTCTGATGGCTGAAGTACTAGAAACCCAGCTAGAATGCAGCAGTATGCTGCTGCCTGCAACTCATCACAGAAGCATCTTGTGTTTTAAATGCTCATTTTGGATATGCTTTTAGCATACCAGGCTGACATTGAAAGTCTCAGAGCTCTAGTATGTATACTGTTTTTATCTACTCTCATCAGAAACATAGAAAGGGGAAAGGAAAGAGTGAGATTTTAGTTTTCAAGTATGTGTAAAAACAGGTTTATACTCTGTTCATACAGAGAGAAACTGACATAGTTTCCAGATCTGTGGGGTGGGTAGACAAAACTCAATGATTAGAATCATAGAATCATTAAGGTTGCCAAGACCATCAAGTCCAACCTCGCCCTAGAAGGTAAGCTCAGGCCCTGGGAGAATGAACAAACCTCAGGTCACAGCCACTAGGCTTCTGCCTGCAGTGCCAGAGGAGAGAAGAGAGTCAGAAAGGAGGCATTCACACCATGCGGTCTCATGGTGATGGCTGCTTGCACCAGCTGCCTTCCCTTCTTTCCTCCTCCACCCTGTCCTGATGCCGCCCTGGGCAAACAGCTCCCTGTGCAGCTGAGGCAGCTTCACTCTAGTATGTGAACCTCTTCATAGCATAACTAGGAAATGGGCAAAAGAAGGGAAACCCAGTAACAAATCAAGGTCTGACAAGTGCATGGCAGCAGAAATCACTGAGATTCATCTGAGAGATACTTGCAAAACACCAATGCAACTAGGGGCTGCAAAAGGTATGGGATTGAAAAGAGACCTTGTTTCATCAAACTGGTCATTGAAGGAGAAAACGGACAATTGTGGGGAAAGGGATGCAAATGATAAAATGAACATGAAATAGGAGAAAAATACCATGTATTTATATGCAGTTATTTTGTTTAGGTGGGACAACAGAGGACTTTGCTGCAGTCCCTGAGGAGGTTGGCTTTCCCTCTGAGGCATCGGGAATTCATGTAAACAGGAAACAGTGAGCAGCTTGGTCATCACAAAGGTATAAAAAACTCCTTTGGCCTGGCTCTGATCTATATAATGACACATTTATATGGTCTAGATAAGACAGTCCCGAGGCAGTGAGTTTAATCAAACCACCTGATAAATATGTCTGCAGTTAGCAGGACACAGGACTCAATAAAGGCAGTGAGTGGGAAGGAGATAAGCAAGGGCACAGCGATATGTTTGTTCAGGTGTTAGCATGACAAACATTTTACACCTGCAGTCTTCCGTTGTTTTTAATAAATTCTCTTCCCATTCACTGAAGGTTCAGGTGTCTACCACTGCCTCTTCAGGGAATCAGATAAATGTTTTTTCTAGTATCAGGGCTAGATAAAACAACTGGAGAGGCTCCTTTGTGTGCCCCATGGGCACTCCATCTCCAGGGAGGTAAGCAGTCATGGGGCAGAACTAACAAAAAATGGGAATTCTAGGGTAAACTCTGCCTCATTTTGTGAGTCAGGCTCTACTCCCATCTACACCAGTAAAACCCCTCAGCTCTGCAAACCTGACATCTGGGAGATGCTGTGCTGCCTCTCGTCTCAGTGACTGATGAGAGCCCTAGGCACTAAGGATCCCTGAAAATCAGACTAGTGGCTTTTATGCTTTTTAACATTCTGTTTTCAGGGGATTTCCTAAAATGGAAACATTATCTTATTAATTCTTCAGCCAAAACAATGTTGGAGCAGATTTTTGGCTTATTAAAAATAATGCAGCATGTCAGGCAGAGCCTAGCTAACATAAGACTCACTATATAAAAAACTAACTTGCTAAAAAAGAAAACCTGGTTTTCTAGATCCTTTATGTACTTTAGAGTCTCTTAGCATCACGATAATGGTATAATAAGTGGTGTAAAGCTCTGACTTACTAGGCTTTTTTTTGTTTTTTAATTTTCCTTTTCTATCATTGCAAAAAACTGCAGTAGTTAAGAAAAGAAAACTGGGCCACAACGAATATACTCTATTTCTGTGAGACTCAGCTCTGTTATGGACCTCCTCTCTTCCCAAAGCCCACCTGAAATTTTTTAAGACTTCAAGGCAGAGCAGACCCCCTTGCTTCTCCATTCTGGGGAGAAGAAAGGGGCAAGGAGAGGAGACATTTAACCCTGGATCACTGAGATTTCAGAAGAACCCAAAGAAAAAAGTGTATGTCTGCCAGTGAGTTGAACTTGTTCTGCATAGCCCACAGGAAGGGGTCATGAATGACCTATTTATCAGGCTGATCCCATCACCATTCCTTTCTTCCTGACAAACAGAATAACTGTGTGAGTCCTGGGAAATATGTGGGACAGACTGACAGAGTCCCCTCACAGAAAAGAGCAGCAGCTGCTTAATGACAGAGGAAAAGAAACTCTCAATAAAAAAAATCTTCAGAAAGGATTAGAGGAAGACTAAATTTGTGTACTGGTTTGGGGGGCTTGGGATCGCGGAGGGTCAAAGGGGGCATGGGGCTTGGGGGTGTTCTTAGATTTTGGGAGGGGGAAGAATGTAAGAAGCCCCACTTACCTGAGTTAAAATTCCGTTTCCCTTAAAACTGCGGGGAGGGGGCCCTTGCTCCAGCTGCTCTCCCGGGACTTGGGGAGGGGGAGGAGGGGGCTGCTCTCCCTGTGCCCCGCTGGGCCCTGGGCTGAGCAGGGGCGCAGGACAGGACGGGACGGGGCCGGACGGCAGCGGCTTCTCGTTTCCCCCGGGGCCGTCTCGTGACGGGCGGGGGCGACGCCGTGTTGGCGCCAGGGTGTCTCTGAGGTGCTGCAGCCATGAAAACAAAGATGGCGGGCGGGACCGAACACTCGTGATTCTTCGATGGGAAAACACCAGAAAGAAAGCGGGGCCCGGCCGGCTGGACCCATGGAAAGATGGCTTGGCCGGGAAGAAGGCGACGAGATCCACGCGAGAAGGAGAAGGCTTAAAAACTGAGACAAGGGGCCCGCCCCGCGCTCTTTTTCGGCTGCTGCTGCGAAGAGAAGGCCCCGGCTGCTCTCCCCCTCAGTCGCAGGCCTCGCGGCACGAGTTCCACCCATTTCTCTCAGCACGAGAGCCATTTCCAGCTTGCAAGCAAGTAACCCTCGGGGAGGTGGTGGGAGGGAGTCATTTTCACCTCTTTTTGTGTTTTTCAGAGAACTTCAAAAGCTGGGGAGTCCCCTCTGGCAGAGGGACGGATAGAGACAGATTTTCCTACCCTTCCCCACTTGTTTTTTTCAGCTAGTCATTTAGCTGAAAGGAACAGTTCCCTTTCTTTTTTTTGTTTTTTTCCCTGAGTGTAGGGTGTTCCTCTTTGTAATTCTGGGGTCCCTGTGGGTTATCCCTACTTCCCTAATTTAAACCCCCCGTAATAAACTGTTCACCTGCTGTAACTCTATTCAGTTTTCCATCACCTTTATCGAACCTGCCCCCTAGACGATAAAAGTGGTCCTAAACCACCACATTCAGTAATCTTAAAAATGCATGAAGGTTTAGGTTCACATCATCCCTGTTGTCACTACCATCTTTGTCTTTTGAGTAAGTTCAGTGAAATCTTGTCCCTGGTTCTGACAGGAAAATTTGCACTCATTTTGGTGGGGATCTACAGTGTCCTCCTCTGCATACTCAGACTTTGAATCTGCTGTATTTGCAGCCAGCATGACTGAAAACTGTGGGCCAGAATATCACCGAGGGCAGAACGGTGTAACATCCATACCCAGAACCTGGCTTTGCCTTTTGCGGCTTCACAAAAATTCTGGCAAAACTTACCACAAAAATTAAAGAGTGTGAAGAAGCAATTTCAACTCCAACATCCTTTGCAGCTTTCAGCAAGATGTTAGCAAAAAAATCTCAAGGCATCATCTGATCCTCCCTTCCCCTCTCCTTCTACCTCAGAAGCCACCCTTGCTCTGTGTCCCTCGCGTGACAGTGATCAGGGCAATTCATCTTGCCCTCTGCAGCAGTGGCCCCATAGCAGCAGTGGTTCTTGTGACTCTGGGTACATACCCACACACCTCTGTGTTTATGCTGTGGATGTAAACACTTGTCCTTACTTAGAATTAGGTTCCATCCATCCCCATTTGCTGTTAGTGTGAATTTAAAAAGGAGGGAATGTGACCAGCAGATGATAAAGCAGTGGTTTAGTGAACTGAGAATGAAACCAGTGAAAGAAAAGGGAGGGGAGAAGAGAATTTCCTCCATGAGAGAGATCTTTACAGCAAAACAAAGGACATCTGGCAAAGACATGGTTTCATCAGCAGAGATACCAGCATCACAGCACAGACTTTCCCCCACCTGGAAAACACAGCATGTATCCCTGGTTCTGGGTGTCCCTCTGACAGCTCACTCTACAGCCCTATGGCTACATCTGCCCTCATATTAATTCCATGCTTAGGACATTAGCTTCACAGAGATATGCCTGTCTCCTGTCACTCACAGTGCAGTCCTGCCCGTGGGTCTATTCAAGATTTGGCCTTTCATACTGGCTCTTATTCAGTTGTATAATTTCTTCTAAACAAAGCCACCTATGCTGCTGGGGAAAGGAAAAGCAAAATGAGTTTTTACTCTAGAGATGATAGAAAATAGAACAGGATTCCCCACTGAGTCGCAGAACCTCTGACCAGAAAAGATCAGAGTCGTGGTGTGTCTGCACAGTGCCTGGTCCATAGGGTAAGGCAGTCGGTGCCCCAAAGATTGACCCTGGTGCCAACTGCTATTCCAGCCTGGATAAGGCAGTGTCTGCCAGGCATACTGTATGGACTGCAGCTTCCATAGCAGCTGGGAGTGGGGTCTGCACTTTGGTAAGATACAGTTCAAACCCAGGGAAGTATTCAAGGCTGGAAAATAAAAAAGAGTTTACCAAAACAGTGCATGTCTTGCAGGGCATGCCGTGTTTTCCCCTAATGCTTTACTAGCCTGCAAACAAGCCATCATCTCTCTTCTTCCCATCCTACCTGGAAAAATGACCACTTGGTTTCACCAGTCTCTTTCTTGGACATTGAAACAAGAATGGAGGAATTTTGGCAAATCAGGATTGGCCTTTTCCCAGTGGATAATCATGACATTATATTCTGCAGTTCTGGCACCTCTTTTGTCTGTCTTTGCAAGTGCACATGTGTCTGAGAGAGAGAGATGTTTGCATGTGTTCAGTAAACAGACAGCTTTAATTCACTTATTTCCACATCGATCATGGCACAGGCTGCAATTGCCAGGTGGACACAACAGTTGCAGTGGATGTGAATGGATCACACATCTGCAGGGCACCAGCTGGATGTGGCTAAGTTGGATACTACCTTAGTGCCAATGCAGAGACACCCTCGGGTCTCCTCCTCCCTGCACAGGAAAACAATGGCTACATATTAGCCAGTAGGCACAGATGGAGTAGGAGGTGGTGAGTACCTTCACTGGAGATGAGGTTCTGCTTTGGGACCACTGGAGTGGGCAGCAGAGCAGTATGACCCAGCTTCTGGCTGTGCTGCAGCTTTCAAACCTTTTCAGGGTCAAGCCCTTCAATATCAGTTCAGGGCAACTGATATTATGGAAAAGCTATTTTCATGAAAAAGTAGAAATATCTGGACTAGAATTCACCATCCCAAAGGAGACAACACAGAGTGAGCCTAACAGAGCAAAGCATCCCACCAGAAGATGTGACATGGTTGTTTTACAGCTACACACCTTAGCAGCACTCCTCCACTGAAATGAGGGTGAGAATCAGACCTCCATAATTGTGTTTTTATATAGTAAGAGGATATTCTTCAAATGGTGTAATCAAATTCCAGCTCAAAAGAAGATGTACAAAGGAAATAAGTAATCTTCCCAGTGTTTACATTCATTACACTGAGTAACTCTGCACTGGGCACTTGTCAGATCCAAGTTTTGAAGGGCAAACACAGTTTGACTGGGTTTGTTCTAGTGCAAGAAAGAAAAACAGTTTGGGCAAATTAAGAACAAACCTAAAGCCTCAGCTGAGATCTAAAATTAGGTTTCAAAGTGGAAAAAGAACATAAAGATCCAAGCAATTATTTTGTCTCCATTTATTGTTGATTGCTTTCGTCTTTGCCATTCTCAGACTGTTCTGGAAGCAGAAATATTAGGAAATATATCTTTAAGAAGTTTATCGAGTTTATAAAGAAGACCGAGTTCAACTGAAAATTGCAAGCCCCTAGAATAAAAATGAGTCAAATCAGAATAAATGTTGACCCAAAAAGATGGGCCAACTCTACTATGAAATTCATTCAGATCTGGGGACATATTTTGGACTCTGTATGTGTTGGCTTTGCAATCAAAGTTCACTGTAGCTTACTACTGAAACAGAATGGTCACAAAGTTTTGACCTGGATCAGCAGGTTAAATTCCTTTTCAACGGCTACAAAGTCCCTGGGGGATCTTGGCAGCCTGGAATACCAAGGTCTGCATCTAGTCCTGATTCTCTGCTGGTTTTGTCAAAAGTCATTTCCCCTTCAGCTTCTGCAGTGGGGCAGCTACATAGCCCCTGCAGTTACTGGTAGCAAGATCAGACTTGACTTTGATAGATTCTTTCTAGGTGAGATGAAAGGAAGGGAACACTCACCAGGTAATGCTATCATTATCAGTCAGCTGTCAGGATCATCTGGGCACATTGCACTGGACTTTCAACTCCCAACAGGGAGCACCAGTAGTTTTTCCCATGTCTAATCTGTGACTCATATGCAATGAGTCACTCTTAACAAATAAAGTTCTTCAATGGCATTAACATCACCCCATTACTCCCCTGAGCATAACAGCAAGATAGTGAAGCCACTCTAATTACCTCTCCCCCAACCAATGATCATTCATTGGATTTGAAATGACTCACAGCTGGCCTTTGATCATCAGCAGTCCTGCACACATTGCCTTCCTGAGAGCTGCCGTGGCTGAGCAAAGGACTTGACTGGCTTGTGAGACTTACTGTGGCAGTTGCAGTGGGGTTTGCAGGGGTGGGCAGTGGGGCACACGGGCTGCCCTCTTCCTATAACAATGTCTGAAGGCACTGGGCGTGCTTTGACATAAACAAAATGCATCTTCCCACTGTTAGACTTCAGCATGGACAGGCAAAGGTTGGGGTGCAGCTGCAGGAGGCAGGAGGAAGAAACAGGGCTGCTTCCAGTCTCTCTTGGCACGAACTCACCACTTCACCTTTGCAAGCTGCAACAACCATAGCAACGAGGACAGATACACTGCAAAATGGGTTGAAGGTCCAACATCAAAGGAGAGCAGCTTCTACCCATGCTGCTCTCAGAAGGCAAGGCTCCACAGCAAATTTGTGGTTAGCCTGACAAAAAACCCCAGGCATTTCTCAGTCAGTCTGATTTAATCAACAAAGAAATTCCTGATCTTGAATTTGGGGAATCTTTGTTTTTACTGCTCTGTCTAATCTAAAGGAGGGTTTGGTGTAAAGAAAGCAAAGCCCAGATGCCCCTGGTAGTTCTTCTTCCCTAGACCAACATGCCCAGCCAGAAAAGCAGCAGTCATGCCTAAGATGACACAGTTGCTAGGACATGGATGGCATGACCATTGTCAAATGCTCCTTTCCTTCATAATCTTTAACTCTGCATGCCTGTGGTCTGTTTTTCAAGTCATTCATTAAACAGCTACGTGTGAAGAAGATAAATGAAGGCATTGTTGCTCCCCGCTTGCACCAATCTCCAACATCTATTTCCTAAGCAAACTTCACGAAGGTCAGTGAAGAGAAGCAGGTCTGAACATGAGGGAAAACTAGAAGACTAAGGAGGGAGAAAACACTCACTTGCTACAGGGTAAGTCCTTACATGCCTGATTTAATGAAGGATGCTTATTCTCAACACATTATGGAAAAGCCAGCGGCTTTTCACTAGCCCTGAGCTGGGGAGCATTGGAGGAGGTCCTCACGCAGGTGTTCCCATGCAGAAGTTCAAGGCTGAATCTTACTGTACCTTCAGTGCCAAAAGGAGCACAGCTCAAGGTTACCCTGCAGCCTTGCTGCAGAGGGGAGTTTGGGACATGACTCAGGGATTCTGCATCAGCGAGTCCTCTCCCCCACTCTGCCCAAAGCAGCATCTTCAGTTTCAGGAGCCTTTGAGCAGGTGCCTGATGAATCCAGGATTGAAATGGTGCAGCAAGGAAGACCTGGAAGACAGCAGCGAAGAAGAATACATTCATCTGTACAGCCTCCAGGCTCCCTTTATAACATGGGCCCAACATACACAAAACAGGCTGTGAGAAGACTAGGTCTCATCGTGATCAGAACACACAGAGATGAAAGATAACATACAATGTATGCAGCTGTGTGCCATGTTTTCAGACAGAAGATTATTATATTTTGTATTCTGACTTTGAGACTCTGCTGTTTTTTCTAAACGTCAGCATCACCATTAATTGCAAAGTGCCGTGTGGGAGTACCAATTAGCGGCTTTCACTGAATGGTACTAGGATATATTTAAAACCCTTTATGGGGTTATGCATATTTTTAACTTTTTGAAGAAACTTTGTTTCCAGGGAAGTACATTGCTGATAAGACCAGCTCTGTAAATAATGACAAAACCCAGCTTTTTCAAGGTGGGAATAATTCGATGCTGAGTGAGGAGGAAGCATACAGCTTCACAGCATATTTGCATTAGTGCCAACCTCTCCAGCAGCATAGAATGCAGCACTACAGAGCAATATTTACTCTTTGAAAGTAGAAACATATTTATATGCTAAGGCAGAGCCATGACTTTTAAGGAACCATTCAGTTGATAGTGAGTTTGGGTTCTGCTGCAAACACTTCACTAAATAGGTTGGACACTTCAGTTTTACACTTTCTAGCTGAAAGAAATATTGTTTCTTTTTAAAAGCTGAATTAACACTCATCTGCCTCCCTGAGTTTGGAAGAGGCTGCTGAGAAACCCATGAGACTGATGTTGCAAGGTGCCACAACTACACTGTTGTACGAGCACTTGTCTTCCTCTCAAAGTCCTGGCACCACAGATCTTGACAGAAGCAGCTCAGAAGTCTATGGAGAAAATTGTGTTTCTTCCTCTCGGTTTCAGAGAAAATTTTAAAAGTGCTGGCATGAAAAGCTCAAGAAGTAGAAGCCAAATGGAAACATGATTAATCATGTTGTTTTTGAAAGCCGACAGTAGGTAGATCCCTAAGTTCGACCCTATGACTTTCAACACTCTTAAGTACTGAAGTTGTCATTGCTTTAGCAGAACTGGACTCCCCATGCTGCCCACCCTGGAATTGCCTCCTCACTCCTATAGTGAAAAGAGTCTTGTTGCTGGGACCTTCTGGCTCCCTGCAGCAGCTTTGTCAGACTAATTCTGCATGGGCTGCACATGACACAAAAAACAAACAAACAACTCCCAAACAAACAAACAAGAACCAGGAAACAAAACAAACAAACAAAACACAAAGCACCCACATGACTTTCAGCTGTAGCAGAAAGTGCAAGGAAACAGCATAAACAGATAGGGATGAGATAGAGGACAAACTACAGTTTATATTATTAACACATCTGATTAATTCAGTGGATGTGTTGGTTTTGTGGCTTTTTTCCCCTAATGAGAAATCCCCTACGACCAGGTTTTTAATTTTGTGCATCAGAGCCCTCGTTGACATCCAGAAGAGAGGACCTTGATAACAGGGTCTGGCTACACATCCAAGGTGACAATGCACAAGGGCTGGTGTGAGCAATATTTCTTCTGGGTACCATACAAGGCATCCTGATGAGGTGAGGGAGACAGAAGCTTCACACCTTTCACTGGAGAGCTGTGCTACTGCTCTGCCTTGTGGGTTTGTTGTCCTTCCTTGCCTAGACTCAGTATTGCTTCTTGAGTTCAACGGGGTGTGGTAATGGAAAGTAATAACCAAAGATTTGGTGAATAGGGAGGGTACCAGCAGGTAAATCTCTCATGTGTCTCCATATCAATCTAGAGGTGCAGCCTGGTAATCTTTGGAGCAGGATGCTGAGAGCACCAGTGCTCTGATAGGCTGCAATCACCTTAACCTGTCTGTCAAAGTGTTAGCTCACATTGCTAACAAGTTGCAGCCCTCCTTGAGCTTTGATTTACAGTGACTAAACCGACAATGATGACACCTGAGTACTGCTAAACCTAGACTGGACATAGTCTACTGGATCTAGTCATGCTTTGGGATAATGGTGGTCTCCTATCTGTACAGTGAACTGATGAAAAAAAATACCCACAGCCTCAGAGAAGGGCATGAAAACCTTTTGGAGGCTCAGAAAACCAGTATTTTCACTGGATAAACTACAAAGACATCTAGGCATCATGAAAAGTTGGGACGGATGAAGGTTCAAAGTAGTGGTGGAAGGAATAGATTGGAAAGGGCAAATAGAAAATAGGAAGTGGGTAGGCAAAAAGAAGAGAGGGAGAGGGTGAGGGAGGATCATGTCACTAGCAGGAAAATGTTATTGGATCTGGAAAGAATAGTCACTGTACAACTACAATATCAATCATTTTCATTTGCTTTAATATTTTATTTTTTGCTCCATCACAGTTGCTGTCCTGTTCCAAAATTTAGCAGTTCCTTAGCAGTCTGTTCAGCCAGACTGTCAGGGTTTGGGGATTTTTTTACTAGAAAATTTGAATTAATTTGGGTCTCGACTGCCTGGGGACAAGCATTTCAGAAAGCACTCCCTTTTCCTCGCTGATCCTTCCCTAACCCAAACTCTACCCACTTGATGAGTTCTGCATCATGGCATCTGCCAGAAAGATGGTAGTACAGGCTTGGTTTGATCTTTTGCATTTCTTCTCCATCAATCCTTTTGTTCAGGGACAGAAACAAATATAAACAGAAAAATGAATGTGAAGATTCCTGCAAGCTGAAGTGTTATCTTAAGAGTCACAGAAAGATCAACAATGACTTTCTCTGACTGCTGCCCCCAGCCCAGGCTGTACATGTCCAAGCCCAAAGTCTGGGCACACTGCAGCACTACAGCATACTTAACTCTCTAGGAGCCACACAGGCTCTTCTGTGCTCTCCCTTCCCTCAAATCCTTCTTTCCTAAGAAATTGAGTATAATAAATTTCTTCTCTGTCTGAGCAAAGATCGACCTCAGGTTTCACACCATTAAATGATAAAGTGTAGGAAATTAAACTTTGTTCCATAAGAGCTTGTTCTGCCCTGTCTCTCTGCTGTTCCCAAAAGGGCAAGTTCAAAAAAGTGGAAAACACAGCACAATATGCTCAGCTGCTTTCCTCTGGTCTAGATGCTGCTCCAAAGCACCCAGAGAGACCTGACTCCATAGGTCAGTCTGTCTGACCCAGAGCATCCAAAGCGCTCACATCTCAATGATGGTCCTGGCCCTCCAGCAGGGAAACTCCTGGAGGAGGACCAGGAAAATCAGAAAACACACACCAGTCTCCCTCACCCATCGCTTCAGCCCAGTCCTCAGGAGGGACTTTCCCTTTCTCCAGGACAAGATGGCTTTTCAGGTCACATTAACACACTCAGGCAGAGAGCAGAGAAGGGATGCCCTCACTCTCCCAGGGGGTCTCTAGGTGTGCAGCAGGCTGAGATTAACCCAAATGATCCTATGTTCCCAGGAGATGTGAGTCAGAGTGAGTCAGCTACCGTGAGATCGCCCTTTCCACTCTCAGCCACATGAGAAACACTGTATTATTGATGTATTGTATTATTGATGGCAAGACTAATGAGAAGATGGAAACAGCAATGGAGAACAATGATATTCCATATCATCTTTCTCTCTGCCTCTCGATATGTTGTGTGTCCCAAGGAGACTTCTGACCAGAGCTGTTCTACCTGAAAGCTGCCCCTCTAAAGAGAGATGTTTCTTCCCTGTACAGAAATAGCAGCTTTCCTCTTTCCCATCAGAAAACAAACCAAGGCCATCCAGGACAGGACCTGCCAGCTGTGGAGACCCATCATCCCCACGGGGAATGACCCACCCTCATCTGCAACCACATTGTGCTTCCTCTCACACAAGGAGGGAAAAGATGGCTTAGGCCAGGCTCCAAAGGAACACACCATCAGGTATTGACTCTGCTGCAGTTCATGGGAAGTAATAAACCCACAGGAATGGATTAGGCTGCTAAGGAACACAGAAGGCTTGATATCAGATCCACACACAAAACAGATTTTTTTTTTCGGGGGTGGGGGACGGCAAGCCTGGTCGGTGTTGTTTAAGGTTGTATTTCTGCCTAGTTTTGCATATATTAGTCTATTCATGTTGATGGCAATCAAGCTGCCCCAGTTTAGCCTCTTCTAGTTGGAAAAAGGGCAACTAGCTCAGTGTCTCTGAGACTGTGGAGTAAATTTTTGTGAAAGATGGAGAAACTGCTGTTAATGGCCCTGCTTCGGTTTTCCAGCTGGGCCAGCAGATTTTCCTTGTGGTGGCTGCAGTTGTGTACTGCAGAGTCTTTTCCTTTGGAAAGGTGGTAGTTTAAATTGGAGTTAGACATATAGTACCTGCCAAGTTCAACATGCCTCTGAGACAAACACAGCTCTGTCCATGAAAGGCCCCCGACTGCTGAGGCTATGCAAAGGCCAGCTCAGCTATGGAAAACATCAGGGAGAGGACTTGGCTGCCTCAAAATGCAACTCCTTCTTGTAACGTAGACATAAACTTTTCAAGGAAGGGTTGCTGGAAGGGCAGAGAGAAATGCGAAATACAGGCCCAGCTATATTTTTTTATTATTATTTTTATTATTATTATTATTGCAAGAGTTCATTCACAGTTCCCCTAAGCTGCACACAGGCATCGCTCTGTGTGCTGGCTGTCCCTGTGCCAGGGCTGCTCAGTCTCAGGTCCAGTAGGTTTCAGCTCTTTTCAGCAGTCACCACACATCCTAGACTTGGACCCAGTTCCAATGGGTCCCTGTCCCCACTATGCTACATCCCCACCAAGAAGCAATGGATAACAACTGGCACCTATACACTCTCTAGGATCTCTGAACTGCCTCTCCTGGTTGTCACCAGAGAAAAACCAAACTATCCTGGGCAACTTCCTGGTCCAGGAGTTTGGGGGTGATTCTTCAAAGGTTGGTTTGAGCTGGATCAATTCTTCCCTTGATGTTTCAGAGAAAGAGGCAGAGCACCCCAACCTCCTCCATCAAGGACAGGCATCCTGGTGGAAAGCATCAGTGGATACAGGATCTGCAGCAGTGCTCAGAAAGGAGCAGCTTGGTCCCTCTTTCCGCCCCTATTTCTATTTATTGGGTGGGAATGACCATGGTTTGCCCTCTTCATCTTTAAACCTTGTCGAAGTCCATGCTGAAGTGCCCAGCTACCAATACTCCACACAAGGTTAAGATCTGTGATTAAAGTAACCTTCGCAATAACCTGGTCATTCATAAATTCATTATGCCAGCCTCATCATCTATCCTGATTAGCAAGCAGACCCCACCAGAAGGTGTCTGTAAGCAAAAGGAAGCTGTACCTTCCCAGACAGAAACCCTTTTAAAAGAGGCCCCACATGATGTGGGGATCCCCAAAATGTGATGACAGAAGAAAGGGCAGAAACCATGGGTGATAACCTATACATCCTTTACAGTTTAGGCCTCCAGAATCAGCAGCACAAGGGCCTGATCAACCAAAATTCATCTAAAAGTTACTTGTGCAGCTATAAAAGATGAAGCTGAAAGAAGGACTTTTCCAGACTGGTGCATGAACTAGCTCCATAGCATGGAGAAAGGGAAGGAGTGAAAACGGATCTGCTGCCACTGCTAAATCTGATGCAAGGAGCAGTTTTAGGAACACAACGGCAGCTTCACCTCCTTATTCTCACTTGTAGGACCATGTTAACAAACTCAGGCCTAAATTTTCTAACATCCTCTGTAGGAGCAGATCACTACTCCCTGGCCAAAATAACTGGATCTCAGTGGCTCTCCTGGGGCTGGGCAGGGAACAGCTCATGGTAAGAAGGGACAGAGAAGCTGGAAAGGAAAAGAAAGGGAAAATAGGTGTGGAGGCATTTTGGCAAAGCGCAGCTGAGGCTGTGCTCATTCAGATGGCATAAGGGTGCCGGCTATAGGAGCTTAATGAAATGCCTAAGTGATGGAGTTAAACTGCTGGGCAAGGGCCTTTTGACAAAATGGCCTGACCTTCATAAAGTCTGCCTCGAAGAAACTGAGACTTCTCAGGGAAATCCATCCATATCTAGAAAAGTTTCCTTAGGTCCTTTCCTTGACCTGGTCTTGACCCCAACCTGACAAGACAGGGACTTGTCTTGCCTGTTCTCCTCCTCATGTTTTTTCCCAGTAAAATGTCACAGCAACCTTAGTGTTTGAGCACTGCTCTGCCCAACATCAAGCAGGAATGAGGTGTATCTGTGTCTTGCATCCCAGCTAAGTGCCCCAGCTGTTGGATAGGTTCTTTTTCTCAATTGCGTGCCTCTTTCTTTTGCTTCCCCTACTACCCAGCACACAAGCAACTCATCTGATTTTCCTTATTTTCTTTGCCCCTACAACTCAGTCCAGTAGATCCAGTTGAATTATTCACCAAAATCATTATCATTACTCCAGCCTATTTGCTGAGCCAACCCTGATGGGTGTATATATTTTTCATTCCTAAGTATTTTTGCCAAAATAGCCCAGGCGAGCCATTTAGCCTGGGGCCATTCATAGTAGCTATTTGTGTTCCTTTCCAGTAAAACTCATCTGTTCCATAAGGGCCAATACAAACCCTCCGCAGTGTTGAAACCCCATGCTGGTGCTCTTTGAGCACCTTGATGCCAAGTATGATCCCCTAAATTTTTTCTGCCTTAGCAGCCTTTCTGTGCTGCCAGGATGGCACAACAAAGCCTGGCAGAGTGCAGCACTGGCTCCTGGAGGAGGAACTGTAACTTCCCAAATTAATGCCTTTCCCCTCTATGAATATTACTTTCTTTTATCCTCTCCGATCGTAGCTTTTCCTGGCTATGGACACCAGTGTTACGTGGATTTTCTGTTTGCTTCTTCAAAAGTGCACATGTATATGGGTGGAGAAAATGTACAAAATGCCAAAGATTATATTTTTCCAAGTGTTGTAGTAGGTTCTATGGTTACGGTTACAGAGAGCAAAGGAAATGCAAATGCTCAGCAAAGTGGCCGCAGGAGCTGGAACTGAGCCTTTGTGCATAAGTCTGGCCTGTATTTAACACGAGCAACTATAGGCTTGGGGATCTGTTTGAAAATAGAACACTAGCACAGTGCTGAAGCCTAATCTGTTGGGAGAGTAATTTCTGGTGATAGCTGCTTCAAAACTCCACATTGCGTTGTTTGCTTATTTCTATTTCTTAACACCCTGGGAAGAATGTGCAAAATCCCCAGATGCACAGAACCCTTTACAGTCACCACGTAGCTCATCGCTATTTGCTAACAATGCCATATGTGTTTAATATAAATTGGGCTGTTAACTATGCCTGCATATCGCAATTTTAAAGATTCACCCTGGCACGAGGCTAGCATCAAAGCCATATCTTCCCTACACACACACTCACATCTCTCCCTGCTATATCTTTTCCCATTTTTTGCTACAGTCATACTTGGATCATGCAGCCTGTCTGACCATCTCCTTCTACCATCCTTTGATTAAAGAGTAGTAATTTGCCTCATGTGTAGCACTGCTGGCAGGATGCACACAGGCAGGTGCTCTGGAGCTGCTGACCTGCTCACAGTTCACCCTGATTTATTTTCTATCTATCCCTTGATGGTATGATGCCTTTGCCTGGCCAGAGAGCACCCTGCTTTCACTGGGCTCTATCAGGGCTATACAGCAAACAATAACAACACTGTGTTTCAAGACATCAGATTTCAGGTGTTCTGCCTGTAAATATTTTAGCCTCTGGTAATGAGATTTTGCAAACAGGTGATAAAATGCAATTGCTTCCTCCATTTTAGGTAAGAAGGATGCATGATAAGAGCACCTGTGAAGAAAAAATATATTGTTCCACAGCTTGATATATTCATAGTTTTACACCTACACGTTGCATTAAATGAGTTTCCATCAATCAGCTAGGAAATGTTTTAGGTCTGTGAAAAGTGCCATGTTTTTAAGAACCAAAGGATGTGCTGCAGAGCCCTTCATCATGAGGACAGGGACATTGCTATGGGAAACAGTTGTTTCCAAAGATAAAGCCTCATGCTTCAAAATTCAACCCAAGAAAAAATAGTAAAATTATACTAATGCTATGAAATAGCCCTGGACCAGCTCCCAGAAACACACCATGAACAAAGGCATAGTATGATACTTTTATTTGCAGCATCACATGTTGGTTCCTCTCTCTACCCTTGTGTGGGCAGGAACCCAGTCAACTCACGCAGTGATTCTTGCCCAGGTTGAAAGACAACTTCTCATTGCTTGGAGACTCGTAACCAAAGGGTCATGAGTAACAAAAGACCTAATTTTTTGGATAAATGAGTCAGTCTTGAAATTAGTAGTTGTTAAAGTTCAATAGCTGGTACTCATATGTGCATGAAAATTATACCAGCTTTGTGCACCTGATCTCCACAGAGTTCTCCTTAAAACTGAGACATTCATGCAAGTTTGGAATATATCTCCGAGTGGAATCAGAAAATATCTTGACTTGATTCTGTAACAGAACTACTCCAGAAGCAAGGTGAGAACACCAGGACAGAGGGAGATATGGCATAAACACCACCATCTTTCACCAGTCTTGCATATAATCAGGTTCCAAGGATCATAAACTCACAGAATGGTTTGGGCTGGAATGATCCTTTAAAGGTCATCTAGTCCAAACTCACTGCAATGAGCAGGGACATGTTCAAATAGATCAGGTGGTTCAGAGCCCCATCCAACCTGACCTTGCATGCTTTCAGGAATAGGGCATCTACCACCTCTCTGGGCAACATGTGCCAGTATTTTACCACTCATTGTAAAAAAGGTCTTCCTTATAGCCAGTCTGAATCTATCTTTTTCTAGATTAAAGCAATTCCCCCTCATTCTATTGCTACAGGTCCCATTAAAAAACTTTATTCCCCTCTTTCTTATAAGCCCCCTTCAGGTACTGAAAGGCTGCTATAAGGCCTTCCCACATCATTCTCTTCTCTGGGCTGAAAAATCCCATCTCTGTCAGTCTGGCCTCATGCGAGATGTGCTCCATCCTCCTGATCATTTCTGTGGTCCTCTTCTGGATTTGCTTCAACAGGTCCATGTATTTCCTGTCCTGAAGAATCCAGTACTCCTGCTGTGCAAGTGCAGAAAACCATATTTTTTGTGAGATTATTACAAGGAGTTTTAGGGCTCATGTCACTTAGAGGTCTTCCCTGCCTGGAAGAGGCATTCTTTTCATTTTTCCCACAAACGTCTTGGATGTCTCTCTTTCTTTGGCCCCGAAGACCAGTTCACTCCCTGAAAAGATAACTTTTCACAGACAACCTTGCAGCCCCTGCAAAGAGAGGAGGGGAGAGGGGAGTGTGCAACCAAGATGCTAAGAAGGCTTGGAAAGAAAAAAAATTTGCATTCTTTTATGCCCGGTGTACAGGCCATTGTGTTTAGTGTTCTCTTCTATGAAAAATAAATTTTCTTAAGTCCTTCCACTGCCTGGTGCTTTGGGGGTACCTGTGTTATTTTCCTTTGCAAGCTGACACCCTGGTTACAGCATGCTGAGCAGGTACTGCCAGAAGAAAAATGAAAAAAGAATATGACATGGCCTTCTCTAGGCATGGCTTTGATGTAAATCTGAATCAAAGAAAGCTCATGGAGCCTGATAGACTGAATACAGAAACACAAAGCAAAGTAGTCAGCTTTGAGTGGACACAGGGCAGGCAGAGAAGACTAGCAATGACACAGATTTCCTATACACTGCTTCTGTTATACATTGACTCCTACTTAAAATATATGACTCTTAAGTAAGAGATCCCAGGAATACATGGGAATCATACAAACACAGCATCAGGCTCCCTGCACCAGTTCTGTCTCCAACCACTGTAGTGTAATGAACCCCATCACATGCCTGCCCCACAGATGCCCCATGCCTGCCCCACGGATGCCCCATGCCTGCCCCACGGATGCCCCATGCCTGCCCCATGGATGCTTCCAGATGCACACAGTGGGGCTGGGGGTGAGGAGGGCTACTGGGAGAGGCCAGCAGCTGCCTTCCCAGGGCACTGCAGCTGCAGTTACATCTGTTTAGAAATTGCTGCATGATGCCAATTTTCATTAAGAAGAGCACCAAATATTTGTCTGGTGGAAACTACATTTCATCATAACCTATACAAACTGGATATTGAATGGCAACCTGGTGATTAAATGAAATTCTATGAGCCTGGGTCTATTTTTGAATCAGTTTTTAACCATTTTCTCATTTTTACACCCAAACAATTTTCATGCAGACCCTCTCACTGCTGCAAACCCACAGGAAACTGAGCCTAGCACATTAACACAGGGAAAAGTTACAGGATTTAAATGGGACAGAGGATTTGTGGAGTTGTACCTATTCCAGGCTCTCTCCATCAATCCTGCCTGGGGACTGGAGTCCAGCTTTGTTTAAGGGTAGAATCAGACGACTGCACTGTCAGAAATTGCCATGCTTTCTGCTGAGATATGGTATCAGTGCACAGTGGTTACCTTGAAAAACTAATCACTTGAAAGAGGTTATTCTCATAGGGAAAAAAACTCACCTTGCAGCTTGCTCTCTCTGCTGACTTGCAGGCAGTGATCTGCAACCAACTGCAGGAACAGGAAGGGCAGGTGAAGGAAGAGAATTGAATGCTTAAACACTTGGCTGCATATTATAAAATGCTTTACATATAAAATAGGTTAAAGAACATCATGAGGAGGAGAGAACATGGAACAGCTGGTTCATGTCTATTGATATTGGTCTAACATGTGTTCATGATAAACTCAGAACATACAGGAGAGTAGCATCTTAAGGAAAAAGAAAAAAGCTCAGATTAGAATCTTTGGTATCCAAGAGCTTTAAGTCTTGCAAAGACTTATGATTAACCTGAATGACAGCATTCAGAGCACCAGGAGAGCTCAGTGAAGCAAATCATACTGAACTAAAATTAGCAGCATCTAAAATTCAGCCATCTACTTGGCATCCACATACGATGCTTCCCTGGCCCCAGACTCATCATATCACTCAGCTTTCCCAGTGCCATCAGCTCCTTGCTTTCAAAAGCACTGCTGAAAGAATTACTGCTGTTCACATGCAGCCTGCACCTGTCTGGAGGCAGCAAGCACAATTGCAAGACACAAGTTGTTGGTTTTTACCCAGTATTTCCTCCAATGTTTATTTGATGATTGTTTTTCAGGCAGCTGGAATTCAAGATGTAAAAGTAGGGACTATCTGTCAGTGAAAGGATGGAAAATGACCAGATGTAAGAGGATGAGATCATAGGTATTGAAATATGCTGGAATTCCCCACAGCTCAAAATGGACATGAACTGTGTTCTGAGAAAAACAAGGAGGGGTTTACCATGGTTCACAGTCTATGGGGCAGTAAGAAAAGAGTTAAGGTTTGCTTGTAGGGGGACTTAGCAGAGAGAAAGAATGTAGAAATAAAGTTTTGTCCCTCTGCTCTAGATCCTGTATGTTCATTGCATGTGTCCACAGAGTACCCCTGGGCTCACTCACCCTAAACATCTTTTCAGCTCCAGGCTCACAAGTCCCATTTCCTGCCTGTAATCCCATATGCACACAGGTCAAGCTCTGAGCCATACTTAAGCACACACTGCCCTTGCCCAGGTCCACATTCTTGCTCCCAGGATCTGGAGAAACCAGTGTGATTGTGCTACAGACTCATTTGCCTGCAGTAATCCCAAAGCCAGCTCAAGCTGGAAACTTCGAGCCCAATCCGTAGCTTAGCTAAGGGTCAGCAGTGTAGATAGAAAATATTCAGGTGAAGGGATCCAGTGTTGGTCACCTCAAAGAGCTTATGAGTGTTTTGTGAGGACTAACTCCTCCTAGGGATCATGAAAACGATAACATAAGGCATTAGACAGTAGAAATCTAGGTTACCATGCAGCACTCTTTCATCTATAGAAAACACCTCAAAAATGAATGGACTCTATGATCTTGGGGGTCTTTCCCAAGCTAAATGAATCTATGAGCCTATGATTTTATGAAATACTGGAAAATGGTGAATATGTGTTTTGGTTTTGTTTTTTCTGAAGAAGCCTTAGGCAAAGATCTCTCATATCACAAAATCTTCATACACACAACTAAACACCAGGAGAGTTTCAGGAGTGATAAAAGCCCCATGTCCCATGATTACACTAATGTCAATAATGGACATGAGAAGAAGAATCACCTTGTAGAATACCCCATATCTACCTATTGCAAGGGCTTTTCACTTGTTTCCATGAACATTTCACATCAGATACAACACTGGACTGGAGAGGCCACTAACACAGTAATACATAATTACATAATAATGTAATAGTTATAATAATTATTAATACATAATAATACAGTAATTTCCATGCAACTATTTTTTCTGACAGCCTTGATCTTCTGATGTCTTTCAGTGGAGTTTCTTCTCACCCATATCTTCTTTCTGCACAGATTCATGCTGTCTGCATCCTTGTGATAAGGTATTTTCACAGGCTGTCCTGGGTACATCCTTTAAAAGAAGAGTTAGAGTCAGAAGGATGCGACTGGGTTCTAATGGAACCTGCTGTGGATCACCCGATGGAAAAAGACACAATTCACAGACAAAGAGCAATGGAAACCACAAGAAGAGAGAGAGTGAGAAGAGGAGGGGTCTGGATGTTGGTCAAGCCTGGCACATCTGCCAACCACATATTTTCTTTGCTTCATCTCTATGCGTCCCCAGGGTCCATTTTAGGTTCTGAAAACACCTTTTCCTGATACTGTTTACCACAGAGTGCAAAGACATTTGTCTGCCTCCCCAGCTCCTCCAGAGCAGCTTCCCTCCCCTCCTGTACCAGGCTTACCACCTTATTTTAAGTATCTTCCGTCTCCTTGAGGTGGTTCACAGATCATCATCAGTTCTGACCTTTTCTGCTCACCTTATCCCAGCTGGAGACAGGCAGTGGCACTTGAGGCCCTTATTAGTCAGGAGTTTGGATCACTACGCTGATGCTCAGTCATGCCAAGCCGGTAGTGACTGCCAAGAAAACTTCCTGCCCTGACAGATATCTTACCTTGCCATGCCACAGCATAGGCAACATGGACACATATCACTGGGACCACCAAAATAAATATCTTTTATGGTGTGCAAGCAGCAAGTAGGATCCCCAGATGCTGATAAACCAACAAAGGTTAAGCAGGGTGAGAAGCAAACTTGTTCAGAGCACGCAAACATTGGTTCAGAAACAGGCATAAAAAACAATTTGAGGAATGATCATTTCGGCCTTTACTCCTGTGTTTTGGTTGCCTAACATTTTGCATGATAAACAAATGCTTAAGGTTTCTTAAAATCTTGGAGACGGCTATTATTTGCAGGAGATCTCAAGTGCAGCAGGTAGAGCCCTCAGGCTAAAGCCATGCCTTTTCCTAGACGTGTGAACTGCTATCTCAATTTTGTTTGTAAATAAAGCATTAAAAATTAATAACTACTTTGCTCCCCCTCATTCCCTTCCTTACTGTTCTTCCACCTCCTCACCTGAGGTTGCCACAGAAGCCCTTTAGCAGTGAACCAAAACACTCCACAGCAAACTAGTGTCCTCTTTTAGAGATGATGGTGTCACACACTGCTTGAACACCAGTGCCACATAGTGCACTGTGAATGCAGGGGACTGAGGAAAGAAAGCAGGGGAGAGGGAAAAAAAGCAAAGGACAGAAGCAGAGAAACAAGGGCATTGTCATGGCAGCTATATTCACAGGCCTAGCTTGAGAGCTGTTGTTTACTATTGGGAAAATGTATGCAAAAAACTTCCCCTGCAGGAATGTCAAGAAGGTTGTGAAGTCAAACACTTGAGACTTGGGAAATACCAGGTTTTCCAAGAAGACTCTTTCTTCCACATACACATGTGCAATGAAGTGCTGTGTTTTTATCGAAGAGCCCTGCCTGATTTCTACCCCAAGATAGAGGCAAATGGGAGCAGAACCCAGACACATAAACAGCCATTTAGCATTTCCTAACTTCTGATCAATGGACTTCATAACTGCAGCAGCCCTCTTCTACAATTTGTGTGTGTCAATATGCTGATGCACAGATATACATGGACACACACCACAAGGTAGATTTTCAGCTGCCAGTAGTGTGCGGAGCACTGTTGGGAGCAGGGAAGCCATGTAAGTTGTGCAAGCCAGACAGCAAACTCCAGAGCGGAGAGATAAGACATCTCCCAAGCAGAGCAGCACTACACCCATCAGCTGAGTCACAGGGGTTGGGTATCCAGGCAACCATGTCAATAGTTTTGCTCTGGTATGGTCTGGGGAGGTTTGGGAAGAAGCAGCACAGTTACACTGGGCACAAGAATGCAGCAGCAGTTACTTCTGCCATCTTCATAAACCTTTCCAAATGAGCAGTTTGGGTCAGTTATCTCTCCGCCAACGAATTGATACATTCTCTCAATCAATGCATTGAGTTTGCAAACAATGAAGAATTAAGCCTACCCTCCTTCTCTGCACCCTTAAAGAGAGGGACATTGGCCAGAAATATTACCTGACAAAACTAGACACTTATCATGCATCAGCCTGTGGCAGATTGCAGCCTCACAATTTTATTTGAAGATACAGATATTTTTCCTGCTTTTAGGGAAGGACTGACAACCGGTTTTTTTGCAAATGTCCTCTTTGGTAGCAATAGGCCACTCAAGTCCCAGGTTTCCTGCCTGGATGAGCACAAATTTAATAATCAGGAGAAGGCCCTTCAGTGACTTTCACTGCCTAGGGATAGGAGCCGTGACTTAAAAGTTTTGCACAGACCATTTTCAGCATTTCCTCTCTGGGCCACACAGACCTTTGCCTGAGGCATTGCTAAAAAAAAAAAAAAAAAAAAAAAAAAAAAAAAGAAAGGCAAACAATCTGCTTGACAGATTTGTTGGCAAGATATGGATCTTACAGTTAATTCTGTCTGTTCTGTCTGAGTACTTGTTAAATGCACTTATGTACATGCATGTTTTTATTTACAGAAGACTGGCACACCCGTGTCTGGCTCACTTTATAGCCTTTGTTCCAGAGACCTGGCAGGGCTTCCTGAAAACAGAATCCCGCGTTAAAATCTATTATTCCATTTGCAAATAATGAGGTTTAATTTTTCTTTCGATACATATCCAGAGGAGTAGATCTTGACTGAGTATTCACAGCTCATGAACGCAGGAGACGTGTCAACACAGATAAGGCAAGCACACTTTAAAGTTAGAGCAAATGCTCACAGAAAATGTAGCGCATTCTTCCATCCTGGTAACCGGAGAATGAGCTAGCCTGCTCTGTTTACTCTGGAAAGGAGTGACTTCCATCTGTGCAAGACTTAGATAAAACTGACCAAGTTATTTGTCACAAATAATTTCAGAGACTGCAGCCTTCAGTATTCACAGTTTGTTTGCAAGAAAGGCTCTTCTTTAAACAAACCTCCTCTCTATTTGTAAGCTATTTGGCAAGCATTCCAGATACACAAATTTCAGCCTCTGATTGTTTGGAAGCTGTGTCCAATTGCTATTACAAGTTTTTGGAGTGGTGGACTCCAAGTTCCTGCATGAGAAGGAAGAGTTAATTCCCTCTGGGCTAAACAGAAGGAGGCAGCCCAGCCTTAATAAACAATGCCCTGGTGGGAAGAACACCCTGCCTGGACAAATGTACTTATCCACCACCTCTTCCATTGTAAGACTAACAAGTCTGCTGTAAACTCCAAGACACCCGGGAGTAACTGATGTTATTGTCATAGGTGCTTATGATATTTTTGGCAGGTGAACCATTTATTTGCTGGAAATCTAAAACAAACAAAAAAATTAAAAAATCTTAAGTGGCGAAAGGTATTTATAAATTCAGGCAGCTCCACTCTTGATGGATTATTTGAACATTTAGCAAACCAGACAGACTAAGAGCAAACCATTCTAGTTGCTGCTGAATGAGGTGAAAGCATTACCACTCCCAAATACAATTACCTCTCACAGCCTTTCCGCACACTAAGGGTAGTTACCACTTTCAGTTTTTTTTGAAGAGTTTGTTTGATTACTTCCAAACTCAAATCTGTAAACTGCCCATCTTAATAATTTAAAAAGAAAAATTCTAAGGACACAATACTATTAAAAAGATTTTTAAAACATTTCTCAGACCTTTAGTCACTGCACTATTGAAAGTTACACAGATATTGTAAAGTTAAAGAGAGGTGAGAGCTGATGTGGAAAAAAGTTATGACCATCAGCTGGGGACAGAGAGAATAAAAAAATTGGACCTACAGCTGAAATAGGTCATCAAGGCCAACAGCTGGAACAAGGATTCAAAGAGAGAGCAGGCAAATTCATGGAAGAGAAGTGCCTTGGGTGTTACTCAGACACAAAAAATCCATTTCGTTCAGGAAATTCCTGAAGATACTTGAAGGCTGGGAACACTCTCAGGAAATTTATGCTTGACATGCCTGAAAGCTTCCCCAGGCACCCACATCTGGCCACTGCTGGAAGTAGGATGAAACACTAAGCAGGTGCTTGGTCTGCCACTAGAGACGTAATAGACACATGGCTAGACAGATGTGGTGGGCAGCCTGCACACCTGAGGAGTTGGATGGCGTAATTCAAATCTCTGCATCAGTTCCAGCTGAGAAAGTCTGATGAAAAGACCACTCATTTGGGTAGTAATGAGGTGGGGCTAGACTGGGAAGAAGAGGGCAAAGGTGGTAATGGACTAATGTAATGGTAATGTGCTAAAAATACAGTCACTGTATAGTGAAGCAGTGTTTTTTTAAAGGTCTTTCAAGACCATGAGGCAAGGTTCACTGTGGGAACAAGTGATGATAAATGTATGAGGGATATCAGCTGATGACAGGTCTGTTTTCTATGTCTCCTACCAAGGATACAGGTGTTCCTGTGATCAAGTAGCATTTGCTAATATATGCTTCCAAAGAAGCACTTTTCTAGTCCTTAGAACCTCTCCTAACAGTATTGCGAAAGTAGTATCGCATCCACTTTTTAAAGTCAAAAAAACTGCTTTCAATTTTTTAGCAAAGGCTGCTGAAAAAAGTGGGATAAGTTGACAGCACCCAGATTTGATCTACATCATTAATATTGACTTCTAAAGAAGGCAGTTCACACAGGGCAGGTGACAGGATCAAATATATTGTTTAAGCAGGCACAAGAAGAATAACCATCCATCCTCTTTGCATCCTGAATCTCTCCAGAGTGTGCAAACGACAACACTTTCATGTCACTAGATCAGCCAGTTAGAACAGTCCTGGGACCACTTCTTTCAGCAGTTAGTATGGCTTGTACACAATCTCCCTGCAGGGGAATCACAAGGTCTTTTTCTAAACGTGCTGAGAGAACTAAAGCATCACCTCTCAGAAATACTGCAGAGACTCGGGTAGATTTACTTACATTATTGGTCCCTGCTGGGCAAATTTAAGCTACTGAAACGTATGTCGTAGGCCACACATTATAAACAAACAACATATGTTCTCCTATGGTATGGTGGAATAAAATTTTAAAAGTATCAGGAGTATGTTGAGTCCTTGATGCCATTTTTAACTTTTGTCTGACACTGGCAAAATTTTAAACTTATTTATCACAGATATAAGGGCAGATGAGGAGAGGTGCAAGGTTTGGTAGAAACCTGAGTTTCATCTCAGTATGTGTCCAAGTCATGGAGCTTTAGGTATTTAAAAAACATTTGGGACTTGCACAGATAAACTTTGAGTGATCTGCAACCTGCCCTGAACTACTGAAAGCCAGGTGCCAGTCATGTTGAGACATGAACTGGATAAAGCCCATGCCTCAAGCATTGCTCCTGGGAGCAGTTTGCCAAGTCAGCCTCATGTCCAGCCATCCTAAGGTATCTGAGTTCACTGGCCATTGCAAAACTGCTCCCCAAAGCCATTAGTAACGCCTGTCTTAACAGAGGGAGCTGCAAGCCCCACAATTTGTGTTGTGATTTCTATAGAACTGTATATATTATGTATCCTCCCGTGCCAGTTGCTACAGGCCCTTCATGAGAGTCTTTCCCTAGTAACTGTACTCAACAGTGAATCAACAAGGATTGGCACAACAAAGAACGTGCATCCCCAGCATCAGACCAGAAAACTCCCTTGTACTGCAGATAAGAGATTTTCTCTCATATTGCACGCTGAGGAGTTGAAAACTTCCTCTCATCACATCTGATTTTTCTTCACTAATACTATTTCAAAACAAGATGCAGCACTGACCCATTCTCCCCCATTGAGTACAGTGATGTAGAAGCCCCTGGCAAAAGAGCTGTACTGCTTATACCCTCTTGCTTGCTTCAGGGAATAGGTAAAACCTCTGTCTTTGTTCCTAGGAGGACCATTCCTGTTGGCAGAAAGAGCTCCTTCTGTGACAGTATTAATGGTGAGCCTTGCCCATAGGGATCTCAACTCATTTGTTGCATGTCAGCTCCCGTGCCTCATTCACTAAGAATTCTCTAATCTATAGGGTAGTTTTTTCAGTCAGAAACCCTAACAACTGGAGATAAATTAAAGCCGGAATTGGAGCTGGACCAAGAACATTTGAGTAATCCATCCAGTCTAAGTAAGATCCCTGAAGAGAGGAAATCTCAGCAAAAGCCTAGAAAGAGATTATAAAGGAAAATAAGCCCAAGCACCACAGTTGTGGTGCTGGGAAGGCCCAGCAGAAATGAGAACACATTAGATTCCATAAAGTCCACTGTAAAATGCCCTATAAGTACAAGCCAAAGTATAAGGCAACTTCAGCTGTGAACAGCACTTCTTTTAGAAAAAGAAAAACGGCATCCTTCAGGACCTATAGTTTATCTCTTGTGGCTCTGTCCTACGGCATCTTCTGCTATTGCCTGTCCCTGAGTACCTGGGAGAGGAAAGCTAATGAATCCCATGCATAAAAGTGCACGTTCAGGTTGAGCTGCAGCCTGTTGCTTTTATTTGCCTATTACCACAGAGTATGCTAATACCATACCTGTCCTCAGAGGGGAATGTACAGCAAAATAGGTATACTGCCATGGGCTAGGAGTACCTCCATGAAGCTGGAGAACCCATTGACCCTTGCAGCAGTGTTTCTCACATGTTACAGATGCCTGACCAGGGTGGCAGGAATATTCACCAGATAGCAGTGCTGGGATTTTATGGGCCATTGCTCGGCTCAGCCCTGCTTTTCCTCTGTGCAATAATGATGTTCCTGAGGTCAGAAATTTCATCTTTATCATGTAACAACACTGACACAACTGCCCTGAGTCTCACTTCAAGATATTTCCACACTGAGAGGGGCACCTTGCTGAGGACAAGGGCTGGCTAAGACACTTTCATCTCCCCCAAAGACATTGCTGGCTAACAGCATGCAGGATGCTTCCCATCGCAAATCCCACAAAAACCTGGAGCAGCATTTCTCTTGCTCACACACGGACACATTCCAGCCTAATGCAGTGACTACATGAGACAAGTAAATTTCTAGCAAAAATGCCTTTAACTCTCTTTACTAGAGTACTGCCTTGAGTCTCAGTGAGGCTTGGGCATAAAGAAGGGTGAGTAAGCATAGAAAGCATAAGAAATCTGAGTGCAGACAAAGTGGACTTGAATCAGAAGTAAGTGGGAGAGGATAAGGACTGCCAAGCTTTTAAGAGGAATTGGAACTTAATGAAGTGATTCAACAAAGAAATTGAAAGCCTCCTTTGCCTCCTGCAAGAGTTGAATGGATCTGAGCAATACTCAGCTTGGCTGCATTACGGTGCTGTTATTTAATTTTAAATAACTTGGAAGCTTTCAATGTACTTCATAATTCTATTGACATTTATGATTTGAGATACTTAATCTTGAAAACACAAACACAGCACTGATCTGTCTCTCACCCAAGAGAATTGGGAATCAGTGCCTGCAGCTTTTAAATGCAGCATATCTAGGACCTGCTTGACATGAGCCAGCCTTTACCTTCCTCAGACACTCATGCCAGGCAGGGGCCTTGTGCTATGCAGAGCCGAGTTATTCAATCCTCAATCATTTTTAAACTTTGAAATTAGGTTGACTTGTATTTACCTTTTCAGAGTGTCACTCAGGTGACTTGCTCATGGAGAAAGCCCTGCCCCTCCCGTCTTAGGCTAGGAGCCTTTCTCTTATAATACTGGCCGGAATAGTGGAACCATGGCCAAATCATCCATACATCAATAGCAAAGCTGGTGCAGCTTGGTCTTTTTATACCCCTGGCTGCATGGATGAACCAAGGCTCATTGGGATGAACATCCCAGGCTCATTGCTGGGTATCCCAGGCTCATTGCTGGGTACCCCAGGACATCTGTAAAGTTACAGCTGACCCTGTATGTATTTTGGGGTATGTGTACACACACACACACTTGTACATTGTACAGCTGACACTGGCTGGGTACTTTTGATTCATTCTCCCTCTCCTGAAAAAGGATCCCACAGAAAGCGTGAGAAATGTTGGTATATTAAGTCTCATATTAGGACCAATATCCGATTCATATATTTCAAAGCTCAAGTCTGTTTACATGTGAGGGCAGATGTTGTCAGTAATCGTGTATTAAAATGGAAGAATATATGTGGCAAGCCTGAAATTAATTAGGATCTGATTCTGCTCTCATTAACAGGCATGCAGTTCCTATTGACTAAACAAGATGTTATACCCTTAGAATGGACTTTTGTCCTTAATTTTCACACCATGAAATTGATGCCAACATTTCAAAGGCATTACAGTAGCCGAAAGCTTGACCTTTGGTCTTTGCTACCAAATGTATTTTCAGAGTATGACCAATTTGTAAAGCCTAACATTACACTCATTAGTTAGCGAATGAAGAGTCCTTTGAAGATCAAAGTGCTATTATTATTTCCATATTTATGCCAAACCAAAGCTCCCATGCAGAAGCCATATGTGTCAAATGTAAAGCATTACCTCCAATGCTTTCTTTCTAAGCAGACTCTTCTCTTGTTCTGCCTCCATCTGTGGTTTCAAGACCATTTTGTGAAGATGTGGCCAATGAAGTGGCAGTACTTCAGGGACAATGGGAGGTGCACCTGGACAGGATGGCAAAGCAAGCTCTGCTTTGGATATCACAATCCCATTAGGAAGCAGTAATGCAACAGCTATCAGCAGAAATGGAGATACAGCAGTGGATCACCACGGCTCTGAGATTATGGGAGCCAGGAGCACTCTGGAAGCTGCCCGAAGCTTCCAGGAGTGGAAAGTTACTGCCCCTCTCCCCCAGGAGAGAACAAAGGGATAGTTGACAACTACAGCAACCAACCAGGCAGCTGAGCCCATGTATGGTCAGAGCCAATGAGTGTGTAAGCTTTGTTTAAACCAACCAATGATGAGATTGAGTGCAGTGTTTAAATTGCCTAGAAAAGACAGCTTTGAATAAACACAGGTGAGAACTAAGCCTTGAACCTGGTCACCACCACAGAGTCATGTCTCTCTGCTTCGCCAATAACTCAGACTGTGAGACGGTAGGACGCGACATGGGATGGGCAGGCTTGAGGCAAGGAGGGTTGAGGGGGTCCAGGTAGCAACCAATGAAGAGAGAAAAAAGGGACAGTAATAAAAAACTTACTTGAGTGCTTTGCACTCAACCCTGCTCCTAGCTGGTGGTATGTTACAATGTGAGTGCAAGCATGGGAAAGCAGGTGAATAGCAGATTGTGGAAATCTCAAGAGCTTCATGCTTCACAAAGGGAGACAAGACTCCCTTTTGTGAGCCATTTTGCTGAAAATCCTCCCTTCTGAGCTCCCACAGCCACCCTGCATGCCCATACAGTCAAAGGGTCGTAGACAGATGGGGGCTGGAAATAATCTAGACAACAGAAAAGTCTGAAGGAATTTTTCCATTTCTTCTAGTAAACTTTTGATCAGACCCTGGGTGAAGCAGAACCTGCATGTTTGATACCAAACTATTCTGTCTCCAAAGAGAAAGAGGAGGGGCAGGTAGAAAAATGGGAAACATAGGAGATGAAGCTGTCTCACATTTCTTTCCCTTCTGTAAGCTTCTGCTGTTTCACGAACTAGTAGGTGCAGAGGAAAAGTGAGGAGAAAAGGGCCAAATCGCTATGTGAAGGAAGAATTTTCAGTGCTGAAATGAGGAAAGTCTGCCGTTTGAGAGATAGTATTTCTGATCTGCAGGCGCACAAAGCCTTCGTAATTGCTGGAGTCATTATTTGCTGTAGATGGCAGAGAGACATGACAGGTACTGCAGGACACATAATAAGCTGGAACAAGCAGTGATGTTAATCCAATACCATCAAAGATTGGGCTCGTCACAGGAACCCATTTAGAGTCCACAAAAGCAGCCCTGATATTGCTAAAGACTATGTTTCATCTAAGTGCAGACCTCACTCAGTGCAGCTTTCATTTCATGGCTATACATTTTCTGCCTCCTCTGCTCCCAAATGCTGCAGCTACAATCTATCCATCCTGCTTTATCCCGTCCACAGATCTGTTCCACCATTTGTTACAGGCTGGATGCCTTCATCTCATTTCACTACCTAAACTATCTCCAATAATGAGGAGGCTGCTAGCAACCTTGCATAGTGTATGAAAAAATTCACTTATCTCCCAGCCCATCTTCCAAGTCTGCTGTGCTGCTCTGGTGCACTTAGGGGCTGTAAGCTGAGTTTCAGCTCTCAGACATTTTCTATTTATTTTGGGTTCCAGATAGAGCATCAGTGAACAGCCCAGTGTACCTCCTCACTTCTACAGTATGCCAGGTAAGAACATGTCTAAACAGAAGGCAATGCTGCAATGCTGAAGCTAAGGATAATTTTTCCTCCAGCAGCCCCTTGACAACTTTCAGCACAGGAATGACAGCTAGGGATTTATGCCTAGGTTGCCGAGTCCAAGTAGAGAGACACCTTAATCAGGTGCTTTTGTGGGGGTTGGGAGACATGGGAAACAGCTGCTGAAACAGTATGGGGGGATGTGTTTGTTCAGAGCTTTGTGAAGTATATTCCTGAATGTTTATTAAAATTAAATTCAAATTTGACTGCACAATTTATGGACACTAAGCTGGATACAAGCATTCCTGCAGGTACACACGTGCAAGAACTGAGGCTGGTCTGCATTTGACTTCAGTGGAAATTGCACCCAGTTGGGTCTTGAGCATTTGACCTGTTATTTATTTTTGGCACTTGAGTTTTGCACTGTGATCTCTCTGAACTTTACTCCTTTGATAGTGACCAGAGTGCTCCTTGCAAACAAAACAAGAGAATAAAACAACTACAACTTTTAACTACTGCTGTAGAGTAAGCTGTAAGACACAGCAAAAGGCACATGTGAATTTACGCCAAAGCCGACTGCTAATTTAGAAACTACAACAGCATGACCTAGCAGGCCTAGTATCCAAAGACTCAGCAACAGAGGCCTGATTTGGGTATGCAAGTATACCATAGCACTATAAAACCAAACTGGCACTTATTTTACTACATTTCTGAAATATAATGCATTTTCCTTCTAAAAAAGTGGAGCACCAAATTTCAGTGACTGCTATTAGCCTCCCACCTTAGTTTTGTGGCTCTTCTGTTTATTGGCTCTTCTCAAGGAAAATTTGTTCATCCAGGGCTCAACTCCGCCTTGTAAACCTGACTAACTTCTAAAGGATGCACTAATATAGCCTGTATAATCAAGGACAGATTGGGAGGTGTAACTGGGAGGAAACTGAAGACACAGAGAAAACACCTGTAAGGGACAGTTGTTTGTAATGGGGAAGTGCCAGCCAAATCTTGAGCTTCAGATATCAGCTCCCTCCTTTTGCTGCAAACTGGAACTCAACATCTTAACCATTCACACTTCTGAAAACTTGAAGAACTTTGAGTGTGAAGTGAATTTTCAGGAGATTTACAGCAATGCTTTTTGTTAAAAATAAAGACTAGGTCTGTATGATACTTAACCTTCTGCCAGTCCCCTGTCCAATATTCTTGTACACTTAAAAAGGAAATTCTTGTGTTCCCAGGCTGTATTTGAAGACATTAGCTTGTAACTAAGCCAAGCTGGTAATGATTTATAAAAGTTTACATAAGTCTATATAAGGTTATAGACTGCTGGCAGGGTCCCCTCATCTAACCAGTCATTTCCACAGCTTCCTGATAATTTTTGCCCCAGCTACCAGCAGCAATGCTGTCTTGGCAACACTGGACAGTAACGTGCCATGGCCTATACTCAAAGCACTGTGGCAACCCAAGGGCACTCAGTCCCTTGTGGATTATTAGCTCCACTTACACCCAGTCTGAATTACCTGCCAAAGTTTTCTCTAGGAGCAACAGGGGGAGAACACAACAATTCCAAGAGGCAGTTTATCCCTTATGACTTACCTTAAGAGGCAGTCCACCTTACAGATCTGCACTAACCAGAGAGTTATTCAAGAAAACTAAACAGAACACCTTGCTTGTAACTTGCTCAGTTTACCAAGGTGTGCGTGGAATTACCACCAAGATAAAACAGTTTTAAGACAGGTGGACCCTCCTTTCACATTGCTCTGTTTTGCTGCCAAATTTACTGTCTGAAGCAAGCACACCAGAAATAACTGGCCATGCAGGTGAAATAGGGAAAATATGCAACTCATTGCATTAACTTGAAGGTTAGGAAATTCCTAAAGTGCTGCTTTGTTTGTGCTAAAAAACTCATTACATCCCTTTCAAATGTTGCCTAACCCCCAGAGTAGCATGACTTCCCTTCTACAGAGACCACCACATGCTTCCGCTGGAGCCACACTACCATAAGTGTTGAGATTTTACTGCTCCAGATCAAGGGCTTTTTCTTGCAAATTTAAAGTTAAGGAAAAAAGTTAAGATTTTTCAGCAGGTTTAACCTGTACCTTTTTTTGCAACAACAAACATAGATTTCTTTCAAATGTTCCCTAGTATGCTTTTCATCTTTGAATTACTGAAATAAACACTCCACTTTAAAAGACTGAATTCCTTGAGGTCAGAGGAATCGGGCATCTATTCAGTGATAGCAGTGCCACTGCCACTGCAATTAGAAGTTGTCTTCAGTCTGTTAGGTCATCAGAACAATGATATTCTGCATGATTTCAGACAAAAGACTGTGATGTGCTCTAATTTCCAGGAAATTAGTTGCTTTATTGGAAATATTTCCATAGGTCAGTGTTCAAGACTCACAGAATGGCTTGCGTTGCCAAGAGGAATGCGTGCAGTTAAACCTGTAAGCAGATTTAGCATCCCTCTTACAATCAGCTAAGTCTTGCTGCCTGACACCTAGCACACCAGTAAATGTGTCTCTCCAGAGCTCATGTGTCACCCTGTGAAAGGTGGGAACAATCAATAGCCACAAATAAAGACTCAGACGCCTCAGCCATGTACTCATATAGCTCACTATCACTCTCAAAGGAGAGGAAGTTATAAACAAAAGATCCCTCACATTGCTTTAGACTTACCCAGAGAGCCCAATACAACCTGTTCCCCAGAGCATTCATCCTTGCAAATGATTGCCCATGAGCTCTGGAATTGGTGAGAGCCAGCCCTTTTCATTTTGGGTGCAAATGGAGAACCAAGTAAACACTGTCACCTTGCAGCAATCAAAATCTACCCATGGTTTCTGAGAATCACAGATAAACACTAAGACCAAATGGTTAAAGCTACCTTAGTCCCCCTTCCTCTCAATCCTAGTACTTGATAAAATGGTCAGGAAAATCTGATAAAAATTCAGATAAACAATCTATACCTCCCTTTCCATTCCAAACCACTCAAGCTCCCAAGGCTTTCAGAAATCCTCAGCCCTGCCATCGCAAATAGTGTGTCTAAGTGAAAGTTTTCATGCCCTCTTGGTGCTAATAGATCCAGATTGACTCCTGCCTGGCAAGCAGAGAAGCTGGCTTAAAACCTGAGGGTCAGTTGGTCAACAGCCATTTACACCAGAAGGCTACTAATTTGAACAGTGTTGGACTACACTGTCCAGGTGTCAGCTTGAAGGCTCCAACCTCCACCACCTGAACAGTGAGCAAGGGGTTCTCCATTGCCTCCCTCCAGGCACAGTGAGCTCTGATCCTGAGAAGCTTGGCCCTCCATCCCTGTCCACCTCCACCACACCAGCAGTGCAGCACAATGCAGTTTTAGGTTTTTCCTTTACTATCCTTCTTTATACAAGGCACATCCAATTGTGGCCTTTGGAGCCAAATAGTGTGCACGTGCAACACGTATTAGCCCCAGAAAATGGTGTTGGGAAAGGCAATTGCATGGAGAACCCCAGCAAAAAAAGGAGCAGCAGCGAAGCGTTAAGATAGAGAAGAAGGAATGGGGGGAAACGGGTTAAAATTGGCAATGAATTATGTTTGAAAGTTGCAATGCAGGTCCTCTTATTGGGCAGGTGTTCACTCTTGTCCGTAAAACCTTTACTTATTATCTGTATACACATAAAAATGGCCAAGGCATAGCAAACCTTGCCAGAAAGTGCAGCTTTGGTTTTGGGAAGACCAGAAGCATTGGGAAATCCAATCCATATTTAATTGTTTCAAGTCCCTTAAAGTGAGCTTTTTTTTTCTCAGTGTTGAAACATTCATTTTCGACTTAAGAAGTATTTCATTCCTTTCAACACTTCTTTCTGAGATGGCATTTTTTTTGTTTGAAAAGCATCCCAAGTTACAAGTGAAAAGGCTAGGCACCCCAAAATAAATATTTTTCAAATGAAGTGCTACAGGTCAACCCTGAATTATTTTTCTGGTTTTGTATTTTCCCAGAGAACTTAATAAAACCCAGATTCTTTTAGGCTGGCTGGTGCCCAGAAAAGCCCTTTATTTTTCAAGCTCTGCTTTCACAGGATGTTTCTACCATCAGATTTGTGCTTAGTGCTACCACATTCTCTGGATTTATCACATGTAAAGTGATTTTATCCTGGAAGAACACAAGAGACCCCAACAGTTTTCTGACTGCCTAACATGTACGCCTCATACTGGCTTTAGAAGAGCAGTGAATCACAACTACCATGGGGTGTAAGGAGAGTCAAGAGGATATTTCAAACAGTAATGGAAATAACTGGAATTTTAACAAGCAGGGAGGCAAAAGTGTAAAACTCAATGAAAGTCTATGGCTGCTTTGCGTCACCAGAAGCAGTGAAGGATCCACTAGAAACCTGCTGAACCTTGTAGCAGGGGAAAATACAGTTTTACTCTGCCACCACCCCAAGACAACCTTCTCCATCCACAACTTCCCCCACAATATATTGCGTCAGACTTTTCTGCCTCAGTGATGCTGGGTTTTTTACCCTGAGTTCTCAGATATCACATCCAGGGGAGGAGGAAGGGGGGAGTTAATTGCATTTCTTTAAAAATTAAGTAAGTTGAGCTTATCTCTCTGCCTGCATATGGGGAGCTGTGTGTCCTGGATGAGTGAGCTGACGCGAGATGGTTTCTAGGCAACTTCTCCAAGTCATGTTGGAACAGGAATATGAATTAAAATTAAAAACAAAACCCAAACAAGTCAAACAAAACAAGTAGCAGCTACTCCATGCAAAACCAGTTTTGACTAACTTGTAGGGTTCATGTAAGGTCTTTTGTGGGATTAATATTGCTTTCCTATTAAGGACAGAATCTAGCACCTCTGTCTGCATCAGCATCTACTATAAGACACATGATAAGCATGTTTATGCAGACAACACACATAGCTAGTGCATGATAAGAGGCCTTGTCATGACGCATAATTGTGATTTCTGAAATGCCATAACCCAAGTGTTCTGGGAATCTCAGTCTAACTACATCCAGGGGCTGGAAAACTGTGTCATATTAACTCCAGTTTCTTCCTCTTTCCTAAAGAATTTTGCATTGTATTTATCAATTCACTATAGCTCTTTTCTTTCTTTCTTTCTTTCTTTCTTTCTTTCTTTCTTTCTTTCTTTCTTTCTTTCTTTCTTTCTTTCTTTCTTTCTTTCTTTCTTTCTTTCTTTCTTTCTTTCTTTTCTTTTCTTTTCTTTTCTTTTCTTTTCTTTTCTTTTCTTTTCTTTTTCTTTCTTTTCTTTCTTTTCTTTCTTTTCTTTCTTTCTTGGTTGGTAAAGTTTATGCAACAAAATAGTGTTCTTGGGAGCTGCCTTTACTTGTTTATTTTCTGTGTGGTATAGAAATGAGGAGAAGGTCTCATCTGCTTAGACTACGCTGCAGTATTAGGAACTGATTACTGTACCTTTAGGCTCAGCCCAAATTTCGAGATAAAGGTGAGACCATCTCATTCCTCTCAAAAGAAGACCTCTAAACACCTTCCTCAATTTACTCAATTATAAAAGTCTCAGACAAAATGTAACTTCCCCCATCTAAATCCAGAGTTGTGTCATTTTTCAAGTGTCAGAGTAAATTTAGTCATCAGTGCCACAGATGAAAACTAATGGTTTCACACCTCACACTATCTGAACCAGCATAGCAAAGAGTTTTGCATGCAGTGTTTACAGCCTTCCTTTAAGTCTTGGAGGATAAGGAATGCCTTCCAAGGATTTAATTATCAGGAACTGACTCTGCTCCTGCATTTACTGGTGTGATTGAAAAGCAACTGCTCAAGTCTGAACTTGACTGAGATGGAGAAATTTGTGCTGTCAATAAAGTTACTAGCAGGTGTTTTAAAAGCTAGAATCACCATCATTATTTCAAAGTATGCGTTCAGGTTTCAAGAAGGGGGATACCAAAATTAAGTGAAGTGTAGAGTAACTAGGCCATCAAAGCAGTTTCATTTAAAAACTTACCTTTTTTTCCTCAAAGGTTGTAAGGCACTGTTTGTCTGATTTTCCTCCAAGTAAGTAGGTTAAAAGGAGTGATACTTAACAGATTTTGTTGTTCATATGAAGTCAGAGCAAATCACGATTATGATTAGAAAACAAAACCTCAAAGCCTAACTCAAGCTTTTTTCCTCAGACCTGAAGAAATTATTGACCAGCCAAACTGCTGGGATTTCTTCTAATGCTAAGTTACGTATGGACACACTGACTTTTGCAGTGGTGTTTTCTCTGCTCAAGGACCCAGAGCAGCACTCCAGATGCTTCAAATCATTCCATGTGTATCCAGCTGCCAATCCTTCACAACTCTTGACAGACAACTAGTGAGTGAACACTCTTTGATCACTGATGGATGGACTTGCCTCTAGGGAGTGGGCTGTGCTAGGTCAACAGCTCTGGTGGTGACACACTCAGGCTCCAACACCTCTTGCTGGCAAGAGTACTAAGCTGCCTTGCCTTGGATATCCTGTGCAGCAGGACCTGGTTGTTGTTTCCGTGGCTGCTCCTGTCAATGCTGGCTGGAATTTGTAACCCCAAATTTAATCGCAGTAGCACTTCATTCCCATGCACTTGGCCTTAGTTTCTGGAGACAGACAGACCCTGATACTGCTGGCTGACTATATACAGACTTACTACTTTAATTCCTCCCAGATTTTGTCATGCCTGCTTTCTTCAGAGTCCTTGTGATCCACTTCGACTTCCAAGACTTTGATAAATTCAGTTCAGCCTAAGAGAAGCTGAAGCAGATAGTGGGACTGGCCTCCTTTTTCCTTCTGTCTTCACAACTTTTCCCAAACTGACACTTCTGCTCCCTTCAGTAAATACTGTTGCCTGATGTAATCACTGAAAAACTTGCTGCCTGACTTGCCTGCAGATAGAAAGAGGCCTATATAAAAAAAAGGAGGAGGAAAAATTAGGAACAAGGCCATGCTGTGTCACCAATTATAGGGAGTAATGATTGCAGAGGCATTTGTGGTGTAATTTGGAGTGACACAGCCTCTCCATTGTCAGACTCTGGCCCTTCCAGTGGGAGAAATCCCTATGACCACAATGAAATGACTCACAGCATCAAGACCGAGTGTTTCAGAGACTCCTCCACTCCTTGCTGCCTTTTACCAACTTTTAGCCATTCAGAAGATATGCCAAGGGTGACTTTATGTGAGGTCTTGGATTAGTCAGAAAGGTTGCTTCAGAACAAGAAAGGACAATTTCTCCTCCTAGAGATCCAAGTTAGTGCCTCAGGAAGACTTTAAGACAGCCTTCAGAAACTTAGAGCAGGAAAAACACAAAAAACAGATATTGCTTATTGTAGTTCTAACTCGTAATGAAGGACACCAACTGAGTTTGCTGTGCATTATTATTATAATTACCATTATTGTTGCTGCTGTTATTTTTATTCTTATTCTTACTCCTGCAACTATTAATGCAGAGTTAGAATGCAGGTGGTACCCAACATTGCTCACAGATTAGAGAAGCTAAGCGCTGTTCTGCATTAACTTTTGAGATTTTAGTGTTTTCCAAGGGCACTAGTTTAGTCTCAAGTGAAAATTTAGCATCAGAGCTGATGGATCTATGGTTGCTCCAGCCCACAGCCTGCCCCAGTTATCTTCCCCTACTGCTTGATGCAGGAATAAAGCACAACACCCAACATAATGGAAGTCACATGCTTATAGAGGCTCTCTTAACATATTGTTGCCACTCTCATCCTTGGGAGATCTGGCATAAGGTAACATCCAAAATGTTCTTCAGAAAGTTTGAGTAGGAGATTTGTGTTTTGAAAAATTAGGCATCAAACCACGGATGATTTAAATCTAGGTCCTGTCATATCTTCACTCCAACAGTTTGCCTGGGAAAGAGGGCTCCAAAAAGAGTTCTAAATTTGCATCTCAAAGATGTTTTAGTTTACCTCTCCTATGTTAGCAAATACATGGCTATATGTATGGACAAATATATCAGCAATGACTAGATTCGTTTCAGAAACTTTTGATGTTTTAGGAATCCAACAGTCCAGTCACTCATGAAAGGCGTTTTCTACACCCTCCAATAAGCAACTCAGAGCTTTGTCATTTCTGTTCCATGAAGGAGGAGTCTAAACCAAAGTTGTGGTGGTGCTAGATGCATTTCAACATTTCAAGGAGATAGCTGAGGTTCGCTTATTAGGTTTACTGGCCACTTATAAAATTTTCAGGATACTCTGTTATGACATGAGCAAGAGTAGTTGTTCTGCAGATTAGAAACTACCATGTAGAATTTCAGGGTAAACATCTACTATTTGTTCATTCCTTTTTTGGGAATTATGGAGATCCACTTTTTAAGTAGTTTCTCTTCTGGATCTTTGCAGTTTGTCTCTTTTAGAGATCTGAGGACATTGCAAGGTACAGGCATATCTGTTTCCTGAACCCAAACTTAAAGGCAATGACAGATCACTCTCTCTAATTTTATGTATGAATTTGTGAGCAGTAAAAATACAATTGTGTTATGCACACACACATGCACACCAAATATATTGCTGGTGGCTTAAGCTAAAGCCTTAAATCAAAAATGCTAGAAGTATCAGAATCTCAATTTTGCAGGTTCACCTTGCACGTGATTTCAGCATAATTTTACAACATCTTCCCTGACAGGTTGCTCTTGATAGCTTTCCCTTCTGTAATGAAGGGAAATTGTGAGTAAAGTACAGTAGAAAAGGCCTTGATTAGCTTCTGGATTATGGTGCCAAATTTTCAGCAGAGTCAGAGTTAAAATAGGAGGGGAAAGATGACTCATGGAATCATTTAGATTGGAAAAGACCTCTAAGACCATTGAGTTCAACCATTAACCTAATACTATCAGGTCCACCATGATCATAATCACCTCATCTACGTATCTTTTAAACACCTCCAGGGATGATGACCACCACTTCCCTGAGCAGCCTGTTCCAATGCTTGACAACCCCTTCCATGAAGAAATTTTTCCAAATATCCAATCTAAACATCCCATGGCATAACTTGCAGCCATTTTCTCTCATCTGATAGATTGTTAATTGGAAGAAGTGGCTTGCTACAACCTCCTTTCAGGTAGTTGCAGAGAGCAGTAAGGTCCCCCGAAGCCCTCTTTCCTCCAGGCTACACAATCCCAGCTTCCTCAGTTGCTCCTCATAAGACTTGTGCTCCAGCCCCTTTGTTTCCCTTCTCTGGGCACACTCCAGTAGCTCAATGTCTTTCTTGTAGCGAGGGGCCCAAAACTAAATACAGCAGTCGAGGTGTGGCATCATCAGTGCCATGTACAGGAGGATCACTTCCCAAGAAGATGATTTTTCATCATGCTTGCTAGTTCAGCTTAGTGGTGGGATACAGCTCAGGGTTGTGTCATAGCACAAGCACTTCAGCACACAGTATAAGTTAACCATCATGGAGCAATGGGAGTAACAGTGATAGATTTACCTGATCATCAGAATGAATGCACAGCTCTCGTGTGAAGCACACTGCGTAACACCATGGTGGCCCAGTGTACCCTGCCATATCCCATCAAACAGCCAAGCTTGTGTCTGGATAAAACAGCTCAGTCCACATATAATGCCTGCAACAATCAACTTTTACATGTTAATTATCATGGCTTTTCTGTCATCAATCTACTTCATTACAGCCCTTTTCTCTGATTTTCACTGCTGAAGTCTTAGTAAGCCACACTTTTCTTTTTGTGGATGAGAAGGTAAGCAGCACGTCTTGATCACTTAGAGAATGCATTAGGTAGGGAGTCCCAGGGGGGATTACAGCTTCGCTGCTGCTGTCTCCACTGAGAGATAAAGGTGAGCAGAATTTTATGTGAAACATAATTTTATGATGTTTTGAGCAACTAAGCCTCAAAAGGTCTGCAAAATGCTTCCAGGCAAGATACAGATGGGTGACCACACCGTAACCTCTGAGAGATTCTGGGATGTTCAGTGTCATTTTCTGAGGTACATCAGACTACAAGAAAGAAATTCCTGTAGCAGTGTGAATAGCGATTAATTAGATGACTTTCTGCCCAGTCATATCAAAAAATAAGAGAATCCCAAACAGTCCTTTAGGCTGAAGAATGGACTGGTATAAACATATATTGCTTTAAAAATGTTTCATTTCCATTATACATGTATTTTTGTAGAGGAATATCACTGAAATTCACTAAAATCCACTACTCAAGTTTTACACCACCAGGAACAAAATCTAGCCCCCTTCCATAGTAAGGGTCATTAGGTTGTCTGTGATCCAGCCATGGGGCCTTCATGTTGATAATTCTTTATTATCAGTCTTTTAAAGCCTTTCAAAGACCTGAAAGAAGACCAGAGCTACCTAGAGCTGCACAGGAAGCCAAACTCATGGTCCTGTCTTATCTCAAAGTTTATTGCTTCTGTCTAGGAACGCGTCCATGTTCTCATGCAGAGTAAAGGCGTCTGCAGGTAAATTGCTCTCTGCTCAGCCTAATGGACCAATTTCAGTTTTCATTTCTGAGGATATAAATCTCAGGCCCACATTTCTGACAACACAGCATTTCAGTGTAAGAATTTAACCCAACAAACTCAAAACCTCCCTTGGTTTGGGTTTTTTGAGTCCTAGAATTTGATCTTTGTATGAAAACTGTACCCAGAGGCACAGCAAACTTACAGCAGATATCAGCAACTTATCCACACAAGACATTTCAAAACGGAAGGTACAACACACCAGCAGCATCCATCTTCAACCTGGCTCTGCCATCAGCATTGTGCAGTCAGCTGAAGAGCCATAATGGGCCTGAAGTGTAATGGTTTGGTGCAGGATACAAACAAAGAAGAGAAGTGAAGTCTGAATAATACCTACCACGTGGGCTTCTGCTTTTAGTATCTGCAAAAGAATATTCTTTTTCTAACACCTGGTTTTTGAAAAAGGCTTTTACTGCAAACCAAGGTATGAACTTTCTTCTTAAAGAGCTTTTAATGAGCAGTTTCAGTAGTAAAACAAATGACCTCAGGAAGGGGTAAAATATATTTATGTCATTGTTTCTGTCTCCTGCTTCTGTCTCTGCTCTGGTGACCCTACCAGTGTGCAGAAGGAGCATCACCATCTTACACTCAGCAGCACAAATGCTGAACTTTCTGAGACATACAGGCACTGCTGTTTTCCCTTGCAAGACAGTTATATGTGTAGATATATGCAAGAAGGAAGGGGTTGACTGCTACTGCTGATTCAGTAAGAAAAACACAACAAGAAAGAGAGAATAGAAACAAAGCAGGGAGCTAGTGGGGGTGAAGAACACTTACACTGATACCTGTGCAAAGTGTTGCTGTGGCTGCTGTTTGAAACTCAAACTCTGTGCTTTAAAGGGGTGGTTCATTTTGCTCTCTGTGTCTCTCAATTTGCTGATCTGGATGCTGGAAGGAGGGCAGAGCAATTCATCATTTTTCCACAGTGGTATTTGTAGCAAGTGAAAAGCCGTTAATGAAAGGGCATCTGTGATGGAGTTGAGGGGAAAAGAAGGTACCTTACCTGGGTGTTCAAGGGTCTTGCACCTGATAGATCAATCAAGGCTAAATTCAAAGGCAGATGTTTTAAGATGAAAAGAATTTAAGAGATTAGGCCTGAATTTTTAGCATCTAACACAAGACATTTGCATGAACACCATATATGAGTAATTAAAAATCTTCATCACTGAGAAGTAAAGGGAGAGCTACCTCCTCTCCACTCACTGCTGAGGAGGTTCCAGGCATGCCCTCCTAACAAAAGACTCTTAGCTGAATGTTTGACACTGGATGTTGGGAACAGAGGCTGTAATTATTAAACTTGTCTGTAGCATTCAGCCCTGAGCTTAGGCAAAATGCCATTATAGGTGTCACTGCACTAGGGACGATGCAGCAGAAGTCTTGATGAGATGCAGATATGGAGCCTCCCTCCTGCTTCCTGATGCTCTGCAATGTGTACTGGGGTTATCTGCAGAAGAAGCTGCTCACCTTGAGGAATGGAAATAAGATAGTGGTAACCAGAAAGTACTGAAACAAACCCAGGCAGCAGTAGAAAGCGATCACCATTTGCTAGCCCTCAAACCATGTGGCGACTCAGTTCAGCTTCCAATGCCTCCCTTCACGGCCAGCAATGCTGAAATGAGTGAGTCATTCCCTGTTACAGTGCCTCCTCACGGGGCATGTTTTAGCTCTATGGATCTGTCTGTATATACTGTCATGGAGGAGAAGATCATCAGTTCATAAAGGCACCCTGTGAACTGCATATTCTGGCTTTGTCGACACCAGTCCTTCCAAACATTCATTCCCACTGTGTTTTTTTCAAGTATATTTAAAGTTCCCTTTCACATAATTGGTGATTTCCCTTCCCTCCCTCCTATAGGTTAGGTTAAAAGGGGCAGGAGGTCCTTCCATATTGATTTGTTTTCCTGACCTTACAGAGGCATACAGAGAAGATCAGCAAAAAGGCACTGGAAAAGAAGAAAAGCACAGTGCTTGTGTTCATTCAAAGAAGTAAGACCAACATGAGACTTAGCATTGAATAGAAAGTAAACTGTCTTCTGAGGAAAAGAAAGAAGTTGCCTGTATAGAGAAGGGACTGTGAGGAGTACCAGTTTGCACTGTAACAATGATGGTGCAGGCTATGACATCAGAGAGTCAGCCTTCAGAGAAAAGTCAACTTCTCAGAGGCTTTTTAATTTTCTTTTTTCTTTTTTTTTCCTCTTTAGAAATGTAATTTAAATAAATAAATCCTATTTACGAATATAAGGAAATCAGATAAATTATTTTTACACGTTTAGTTTGCAATATTTAGACCCTGCTATTAAGCTACTTTGCACCATAATGCACCATGTGTGGTACTCTTATAGGTGCTGTGGATTTGACTAGACATAAAGCAGACACTCTAAGCACTAAAACTTCACTGACATTTTCTCTCAAGTGCCTCATGGTAGCATGAACAAACTCTAAGCTGGGTAGTCACATTGTTTTCTTGCTTATTTTCTCCCATGCATTCAATCAGATTTGACTTTTGTCTTTCCTCCCATAACTTGTACTGCTTTGCCTTGCTGTATTCCAAAAGCAGACATAGCACAGCAACAAACAATGTGGCTGCTACAAATCCTTTACCGAGATTTCATATCCTAATATTAAAAATGGTACAGTCATAATAAAAACAGATTCCTACATTATCAGAATCAGTTACTAAAATCCCCAGTAAAGACAAGACTAGTTTTCTAATTAAAAAAGGACTGTATTCCAGTCTCAGCAGTGCTGGGAGATGCACAAAAAGTTATCTAGACTAACTTTTACAGTCAATAAGTTATATCTCATTAAAAACCTATATAACATTCTCTTTCAGAATTATACTGAAACAAACTTGGATCATTTTAATTCTGAAGAGAAAAATATAAAGTATTCATTCCTGTATGTGTAAATGACAATGCATTTTCAGTTCACATATTGTACTAGTTTGAAATCAAACCAGTGGGAGATCGCAAGTCAGAATTATAATATAATAGAAAGAAGAAAATTAAAATAAATAAATAATTGCAGTAGTACAAGAACACTGACAAAGTCAGAATACACTCTGACACTCTACGGTGGTAGCAGTCCAAGCAAAGCAGTTCCGTTGAAGTGGTGATCCTGTAGAAAGAAAAGGGTGAGAAAGTCCAACGGTAGCTCTTGTCCTCTGGGAGTCCAGTAGGTAAGCGCTGGTGTGGTGTTCAGAGTCTCAGCTTATATCCAGGATGGAATAGTTGTCTCCCCCCTCTGGGCGAAGCATCTCACAATGGGATGGTGAGTCGTGTGATATGGCCTGATGGGCCCATTAACAGCAGATAGTCCAGGAGGGAGTTATCTCTGAGCCATGGGGCGAGGCATTGATGGCCCAATAACAGAAGATAGTACTGAGGGAGGAGGCAAGGAACACTGCTTCACCTGGTTTCACAGAGATGGTAATAGAATATACTTCAACCCAGGACACATATTTAGTTAATTCAGATTAAGTTTTCCTCAGCCACTCTGCATAAGTAAATCCTCACTCTGAAGCCACCACCTCCTATCACAGATACTCAGCAGCAGCTTTCCTAAATTCAGTAATCATGTGGATTTATGATATTGGGAATGGGAGATGGTTTCTTCAAATCATCAGACAGACCTCTAGGATTCAGACCTGAGCACCAAAGAAGTGAAAGAACTAAAGAGGAGATTCCTGTGTATCCTCACTCAAGATATGACCCGGGGCTGCCTCAAACTATATTCCAGAGGCAGTAACCCTTGACAATTGTCAAGTAACCAAGTGCAGACAGGCTGCAGGTCCCTCAGTGCCATTCCCTCTCACACTTCATTTATGCCCGGTACTCAGAGGCAGCAGATCTCTCCATGATCTCTCCATCCAAAATTTACACCTTCATGTGCAATATCCATCCTAAAGGAGTCTTTCATGGAACACTGGTGTTCATGTGGTGCAGTGAGATTTAGGATTGAGACTTCTGTCCAACTTTAGTACCTCAAAAACCTGCCAGGTCTTCAGGACCTCCCTACAGGCATAACTTCATTGTTTCAGAGAGAGAAATACTCTCTCAACTTTCAAACCCTCTGAAAGGCACCACTAATCTACTCCACTATTACACTATTACCAGGAAGGTCACCAGCATGAAGACAAAGGGCCCACAACTGAGAAGCTTAAGTGGAGTACCACAACGATTCAAAACAACCTAAACAATCCTTTCCTTTTGCCTCCAGGCACTGAAGTTCTCTCTGAGAATGACATTCTTCTAAAAGATGAGCAACCAAATATAAATCCTTTTCAGTGCTGAAGCTGTAGCCTGTGCCTATGATGTGCAAGGACGAACGCACCCATAACAAAAACATCTCTGTTCCTTGTGGGCTCACATCAGGCTGATGTGCTCTAGAAGGCTGCAACTCCTCTACGTGAATGTGAAGGCAGTGCCCCAAAAAAAGAAAGTAGCGTTGCTTTGTGTACAGTTAAATCTGTCGTGCCACCAGGTAGGTGTTTAAGATACAGGGGGTCCTGAGGTTACATGCTACCGACATACTTTGAAGTTAGGGCAGATATATTCACTGTTAAGCAAACCTTTACAAATACATTAGCATACCTGCATAAGCCATGGGAGGTGTTTAGGAGACTGCAGAGGAGTGTTCATTAGAGACACTCAACGGTGAGGAACTGAAGCATCAGTGCTTCTGCAGAGAGAGGAACAAATGCACCATTCAGAGCAGGTTTGCAGATATGTACACCACTATAAAGTGCTCTTACCACTGTGTTGCGTCCTTTTCAGCTTCTCTGTTGTAATTTTTCTTGCATTTTTTCTTTACTTTACTCACCTTCATTTCTCCTAATTGCTCCACTGCCTTTACCTCACTATTATCCCTCTTTCCACCCACATCCAGCTGTGAGACTATTCTTCCCCCCAGGTCTGAGCAGTCCTGGCAGTACAACAGCAGCAGCTATTTTGACACTTCACTAGCTCTCTAGTCCTCCCTGGCAGGACCTGAACACTTCAGACGCACATCAACTCAACACATTAGCTGTACTCTCTATTACTGACTGGTCACCCTAAGAGCTCTAGTTTTTTTTTTTCCTCCCAAGATGGAAAAAGCCTTCTGGAGTGCACTGGCTGTAGGTGCAGGGGATGTTCTTGAATCAGGCACCTCAATTAGATTTCCCTTTATTTAAGGGTGCCCAGAATAAATCTGGGCTTCACATCCTGCTGTCCCTGATGTATTCTTTGTAGCAAGCTTGAGGTTGATGTATTTTTTACTAAGTCAGGCTAAGGGTAAATATAAAATCTGGATTCACCGAAGCAATATACATACAGTCTGCACTGGCTTCAGTCTTCCCTAGCTATGGAAAAATTCAAAGCCATCATCAGCTGCATAAAAAATCTACGAATTCATAACCTGTGAATTTTTGAGGGTGGGGTATAATTACTGTACAATGTTGCACATGTCCTATTTAAACTCCAGAGGCCACCCAGCTGGCAAGGCAACCAAAGAACAAACCTTTTGCAATAAAGTTCATTTTGATTGGAAGACCAAAGAGTCACATGTGCCTCTCCTTCTAGCTTTAATACAACAGTAAAACTAATGCCATTTTGAGAGCCATTGCTATTACAAGGGAAGTGAGGGAGGGCTTTGTATGCCAACTATCAGAAAGACATTTTTAATGCCCATCTATGCTACTCTACCATTATACAGGGGAGTTTCATTTTGGTGAGACTATGGTGATGTATGATTTGCCTTTTATGGATTATATGCCCTGTCAGCTCAAATATTAATCTAGATATTGCCAGAAAAGTGACAAGCACAATAAAGATCTGTCTCATTAAACTCAGTCCACATTCATGACACCACTATATAAAATCTGTGCTGGATGTGGAGCTCTTTGGTTTGTTATCCTTGGCATAAGACATAGCTCAACGACTATATTGACTTAGGTTCTCTGATACAGAGGCAAATGTGCAGATGGCTGTCTTCACAAAAAAGTCATGCAATAGGCTAGATGTCAGGATGGCCACAGTTCTTTCTTTTCCATTTGTTGGTTTAACAAAAAGCTAAAGACAGCTTTGTGCAGTTCATGTCTGAAGGTTTGAACAACTCAAGGTTGAAACCCCAAAGTGATTGGAAACACTGGTACAGCCTGTTCCAAGCACATATATTCATGAGGACAAAGCCTGTGAGATCAGAAACTGGGACCCATCTACAGCCAGCCTCTGGCTGACTAACTGCCACACCCCTCAACATGCAAACCCATGTGCTGTATGTATCATCCTCCTCATGTATTCTCCTAGAGTAACCTGCAGCTGTTAATAGCTCACTACCGTCAGGGTCCAGCACAGCATATCAGAGAAAAGGAATTTGCTCCTTTTTTTTGGAAAAGGCATTCCCTGCCCATCCTCCCTGAGCTGAGCACTTTGCTGTACACTCTCCATGCAAGGGCAAATTTCGTGGCCTCCTTCATTGATTTAAAAGGGTGTGCAGCCGATGAGTTATGCAGAAATAAAATGTGGAGTCACTGTGGTGGGATGGTTGTAGTAGATACTGACTTTCAGTCCTGCTGCAAATGGATATTGTCCTGGGCAGCTGCAGTCGCTGGGAGACTGCTCTCCTGAGGCAAGGAAAGGGGTATTCCCTGGAGAAATGAGATTTGACTCCTTGCCAGAACAACAGGATCTGCTCAATTACACAGAAAAGTTTTGCCCATACCTTGTAGGACAGTACATCTGCTTTGTTGGAAACCTATGTCCGTTATCTATGGCTGACCTTTGTTTGACCAAGTCAAAAGTTCCACTGTCTCCAAGTAGCATAGGATCAGGTTCTTAATCTTTCAACACATTCAGGAGCATGGAGGTCAGTGAATTTCAGTCTTTTTCTGAAATCTCTGGATAGTGAACCACAGCTTGCTCCATCCTGAGCTCCCTGTAGTACTTTGTTTTAAATCTTGAAAAATGTTCACCAAGTTATTCAAGTTCTTTTTCTTTTTTTAAAGGGTGGAAGTTTTGCACTTTTTTTGAATTGGTTCTGAATAGCAATTGCATCGATTCCCCCCCTTCTATCATACAGGGTGAAAATAGACACCTTAACAATTCTCTAAGACTGCATCTGTGCCATACCAGAAACCACTTCCTAGGTTTGTTCTGCAAAATGTGTATGTGTTACTTGCTGTTTGTTGGCCTCTGGTCAAAGAAAATAATAAATGAGCATGATACATTAAAGGAGTGAGAGAAGAGAGATTTTTTGGATGTGAAAACATCACTGCTAGCAATTTCAAAACCTCACTCCACTTCCTCTAGCCCCACCAACCCTGTCCCCCTTCTGTCTTCCAGGATATCATCAGTGCAGGAGTGGGAGAGGAAGCCAAACAAATGACAGCTGCGGAACTCCAGCTTCTGCAAACAATCCAAGGACAATCTGCTCCTTTCCAGACCACTTGCAAGGGATGTTGGGGGGACAGGGGAGAAATACTCTTCAATTTTTAGGCACACATTTTGTATTTAGTTGACCACATACAGTCCAGAGTTTTGAAATAATACTGTGAGATTCAAAAGGGTATTTTTCTGACCATAATGATTTACAATGCTGCATCAGAGCCCTCTTTAAAGAAATGAGGTGAAGCGAAGTGGATTTGGCAGGAAGAGAAGTGGTCAACCAACAATGTGTCCAGACATCAAGTTTAAAACAAAAAATCGCCATAGGATATTGCAAAGACCGCAATTATAAATGGGATAAAAAAGGGGTTAGACAAATTCGTGGAGACTGGACCTACTGGTAGCTAGTAGGAGACCTGGCAGCAGCCTCTGGCTTGTGAGGTTCCCTTATTATTCCCTAATTGCCAGCGACTGCTGGGTTTTATTGAACGAAAACATCTCTCCATGCCCTGTCATGGTAGCCTTTCCTCACACAGCTGACACACACAGAAGGCAATGTGCTGATACAGCCCGGGGCCTCATGCAGAAAGCTTTGCTCTGCTGAGCTAGCCTGGGCTGTGTGGATAAATGCTATCAACTGCGTTGGAGGAGGGAGAGGGTGTCTCTCATCAACTGGATATACAAAGGTGTTCAGTGGACACTAAAGGCAGAGCAGATGGGAGGGTGTGCTCCTGTGCTGCGCTTTCTCAGAAGCAAAGAAGGTACATGCATCCTAATACCACTTCCAGGGAGTTGACAGCTACAAGAGAATCACAGAATCAATTAGGTTGGAAAAGACCTCTGAGATCATCCAGTCCAACCTACGACCCAACACCACCTTGTCAATGGTCTCCTTAGGTTTCCTGCAGGACTTCTGGAAAAAACTCCCACACAACCTAACAAATTTCTTAACACTGAAGATAAACACTGCAATGTAGTCAGCAGGAATCCCCTCCAGAAATCCAAAATACAGCCTAGGACTGAGAGCCTATGACACAATATCCCCACTGATGGAGAAAATGCACAGGGAGAACCTCAAAGTTTGCAGCCCAGAAAGGGGAAGCTGTGCTGAGGGGAGAGTCTTCCCTCACACACTCCAGTGGAATCCTCAGGTCTCTGTACCTCAAAGAAGAACAACACTGACATATTTTCAGAAGACATCAGACTTCAAAAATACCCACTACTTTCTGTAATACAGAAACTGCCTTGAGCAGCTTCATGCATGATGCCAAGCAGCTGGTCTTGGTGAAGACCCTGCCCTTCAAAACAGGCAAGAAGGGACAGCATCTTAAACCCTAGTCCCCCTTCTTAAGCAAAAAAGCCTTTGAAAATCTGGATTCTGACTCAAAAAATTCTCTGACCAATCTCTGCATTTTAATAATATGGCATATTGGGGTTATCTATTTAAGAAGCCAGGAGTTTTTGGAGTAAATGTTCCCACCCTAAGACCTTATGCAGCAGACTTAAATGCTAGTCCTGTATAGCACCTGTAAGACATCTGAAAGATAAACAGGTGCACAGACACAAGAAGCCTACCCCAAAGTTATGGCAATGAGAGATAATGATCCCAGCTCTGAAGGCAGAGGCAGAGCACTATTCTCAATGCAATCTTTTTAAAGTCTGCTCTCAGCTATAAATCTTCTCCTGGCCCTGTCATGCAAAGGCTGGCCTCTTTCTCCTCATGTTTACACGGGTGTAAATCCAAGAATATATTCATTACAGTTGGTAGTAGGAATTTTCCTCCTTTCTCAAGCAGTAGAGTGGCATTTTACCAACTCGATGGGAGGGTGACTTCATTAGCTGGCAAAAAAAAATAAAAGGTACTCTACAAACAATATGAAATTGTGCTTTGGCCCACACATCTTCCAGTGCTAAATGTCACTGCAGAAGGCAATGGCAGCACATGGTCAGATGGTCCCAAAGCAGCACAGCCAGAGCCAACCCACTCTCTTCATCCTTGATTGCAATAGCTTGTACTCAACCACAAAAACACAAAGCACTGCCTATGTGTGAGGCAGCAAAGCCTTAAGAGAGGTGACGTGCACAGTGGATTAAAAATTACTTTAAAAATACATCTAGAATTCATTTTACTGTGAATATTTTTTTCTCCATCCTATTCTACCTCCCCTACCTTTTCCTACCCCTCCTCCCTCCTTTTATGTCAATGCAGGTCCAGGCAAGTCCGGGTCTTTGACTTTGATTCCTGTGCTGTAGGTCTTACGTTCAAATCCCCAGGTGGGGGCTTCTACTCTACTTGGAGCAGAAGCAGATGAGCTCTTCAAATTTTTTAGGGTTTTAAAATGGATGTTGAACCATTTATGAATGGAGTTATATGCTTTTTTTTTCCAGTCCGAAGAACCTTTTAAAAGCAAGAACTAGCCAATGGAGAGAAAAGACTTCTATTTAAATGAAGAAAAGCTTTAAATAAATGATGGTTTCCTGAGGAAATGGGACTTGCTGATCAATTCCTTAAATAACCTCTGGGCTGGCTGATCAGGTTCAGCCAGGTTTGCCAAGTGGGCAGACACCTCAGATTCCTGTGAGCTTTGAGGCAGCCAGCAGAGAAGAAAAGCCTCATGTTAGGTCATCCACTGTGCCCGTAACTATGAATGCCGTCTCTATTTCTGCAGTCTCTCCATCCAGGCAGAGACATGAATGGGAAGGAAGAGGAAAGATGCAGTCATGAGCAGTGTGGTTCCTAGGAGGAGTAGGAGGTGCAGTTAGGAATCTGAGGATGCCGCAGTGAGGCTTTAGCAGGCTTTGGGGAAATTTGCTACGGCTCCAATGGCCAGCTGGAGAGCACTGGGACTGATTGTGTCTGTCATGAGGCCAGAAGGCACTGCACTGGTGCTTCTTTTTAAGATAACAACAGCAGGACCAGTAAGAGCTGGTAGGGCTGTAAGAAGAAGGCTACAAAGACCAGAGATGGTCCCCAGTCTCATGAAACCTACCCCAACAAGAGAAAATAGGCCCTTCTTACCATTCACATTGCAATGCAGAAGTCTGTTGCTAAGCTGCTCACCTCACCTGTATTTATAGAAAAAGGAGAAAAGCAACACAGTTTAGGGTACCATGACCTAGTAGAGGACAAGAAGGCAAAGACCCAAGACTATGTTTGTTTTGTGTATCCTAATTATAATGGAAACCTAGGGTTGCTGTTGTAGAATTTTGGGATGGGGAAAACCTTCTTCATGTGGGTAAGTCCCATCCAGTATTCCCTCTAACCTCTTTCTGCTTGAACCTGTCATTCAAAAAGAAATTACCACCAACAAGCAAAGAAGGGATCCCAAACACCAGGTCAGCTCACACCAAGTGCTCTATCTTAAATGCAGAGAAATGCTCTTTTGTGCCCACCATCAGCCTCGCTAGGACCAAAATATCTGACCACTCCAACTGAACACAACTTCTACATTCCTTTAATAACAGGCACACCTTTGCACCACTCATGAAGACAACACTGACCTTGAAGCCAGGGTTCTTCCAGTCCACAAAGGTTTGCAAGGGAGTGAACTGTGGTAGCAGTCCTATATTCCTTGCTTCTCTGCTGCAGATTCATTGGAGATGATGTGTAGCACACTGAGTCCAACGCCAGACCCACCCTTCTAAATGCTCAACAGACACAACCCTCTCTGATGGAGAGAGAGAGACCTCCATCAGAAAACACACACGGAAGGGGATAAGCATGCCATGGATACTCCTTTTTTTCCCCACTACCATGCTTTTCCACCCTCACATATACCTAATCATGATTGCATCCTTTGATAGATAGCAATTTGCATTCTTTTGGTAATTATCCCATTACCTGCACAAAGCAGATAATCCCATGGGCCTTCTGGCACCATTCAGCAGCTACATCCCCAGGTTATAAAGTGAAGTGCTGAGTGGAAAATTTTAATGACTAGGGCTGGTAAAATCTTAAATTGATGGCAATATATGGCAAAGTCTCCTAAATAGTGTGAAAGGCCCTTTTGACTGGAAAAGGTTGGATGAACCTACAGTTGCTAAGTTGTTAAATTACATCCTATGGCTGGCTGCTTGTCTTGAGAAGGTGCCGAATGATAAGTGCGCAAATTATCGTTACTGCACAGAACAAAACTATTTCCAGCAGAGATGATTTGATAAAAGAGAAGTTATTTATCATGATTAAAACTGGTACATTTGTACTTCTCCACATTAAACAGCTCCTGAACTGGCAATCATCTTCCCAAAAGGTACCTGAGCCTGATTTAAAGGGCTTTATGACTGTTCTAATGGATGGAGTTTTCTCTCACGGAGAAAGAAGATTTTAATGTCTAAATTGCTGTGTTTCTTAGAATTATTTCCCTTTTCATTCCAAGCAGCTTGATTCCATGGGTTTTTTCACACCCTTTTGACATACCTGATTTTCCCTAAAAAAACTCCAAAGAAACACTCTTTCAGAAATAAGGAGTACACAGGCTGCTACACACAATGGAAGCAGGAGAGCTTTGTCTTCCACACCTTAATTTTGGACCCTTCAGAGACAGAAAAAAATTAATTTTCAGTGGTTGGCTGCTCAGTGATGGAGGAGATTAGGTGGTAGAGTCGGTTTTGTTGCACAAGGTAGTGACTTTAGTTAGCTTTAGCCACCACAGCTGTCAGCTAACCATCAACCATTACTGGCCTTTTGAACCTCTCAGGAGATAACTCGAAGTTTATATGAGCTCATATAAGCTATAATATGAAATACAAGCTTCCCATACAGCTCTAAAGAGCACCAAAGCCATGCTGGGCAATATGAAGCAGGAAGCATGCAGTGAGTGTAATGGACAAATGAAGAGTGCTATTTTCCAGTTCCGTTATCTTTTAGCTCAGGTCAATTAAATGAAACAGTTAGGTGGGACTCTCTACAGGGTACCAGGATTGCCAACAGAAGGGGATGAGATCCATTGCTAGTACCATCATACATCATACCATCCCTGATGCCACAAGGGACTTGGCATGGAAACCCCACTGCATAATAACGTTAAGCTGATAGTTAACCAAAACCAAAAAATGGCTGAGCCAGAAGACAAGAATAAATGCAATGACTTCAGCGGAATTGCCAAATGTGCACAGAGGATGTGAAATCTAGTTTGCCAGACTAAATCTCTTTCCAGTATTTCTTGAATTCCTCTGACGTTGTTGACTTTTTGACACTAAATTGCAATCTTGCTTGTTCAGTAGTAGCTGGGTTTAGGTTTGATTATCAAATCATCTAATCTAACTTTCCATCTAATATGGGCCAAGGGACAATACAGGTGACATATTTACTCCTGCAGTTCAACAAAGCTCATCTGCATCTGACTACAAGTTCTCTTTCAACACAGTCTCAGCCTTGACCTGAAGTCTTCCAGAGAGGTGATTCAGCACCCGCGTATGGTGCTCAAAAGAAAAAAAAAAAAAACGTTTAAAAAGAGGAAAGAAATTCCACTCATAACTATATCATGATAATGCTGCAGTACAAGCACCAGTGCTTTTCAAAGCATTGTTCTTTAAATCTGCATGCTTGCCATCCAAATATGCACAGGACAGCAGTAGGATTTAATAAACACCTTCTCACAGAGCTCCCCTCTCTGCTGTGAGAGGGGACAGCATGAAGTATTTGTCCTCAGGTGCACCACAGTATCAAACACAGCTCCATCATGCCTCAGCAGAGTTGTGTCTTCCTGACCCAGGGACAAATTTGGTCAAGACGCTTCAGTGAAAGCAGCTCACAGATAGCCCTGAGCAAAACTCAGTCCTGTCAAAATGTCTGTTTTCCTTCTCCATTAAAAAATCATGTTCCATTGTATAATCACGCAACTGACAGAGTGTGTACCTCCTTTAACATGCAATTCATCAGAGACCTGTTCCTTCTGTCCTAACCTCTTTTATTTGCAGTGAAGACCAGATTTCTCATCTCACCACTGGCACACATGGGGTCTGTGCAGGAGCAGGACTCCATCACCCAGAGCCTTCTGTGTTACAAGGACCAAAGGATAAAGTGGTAACTGGACCCTTGCTGCCCTTACTACCATCAACAGGAAAGATGCCAAATGCTAAGAGCAGATATTGCTGAAAGGATGCTTTTGGTGACTTCTCGGCTTTGATGATGCCAAAATGCTTCAAGACAAATTTCTTTCCATGAGAAAACTGAAATGAGAGAGAAAATACTGGGTGCAGTCACAAACTGGATTAACTCTTGGTGTGAACAAAGATTATGTGTAGTGGTGAATATGTGAACAAGTGGGCAAGCTCACTTACTCAGTGCCTCTCCAAATAAAATGGAAAACCTCAGAAGCTGCTACAAAAAATTGTAATTATCCTCATCCAACTGACTTCATTAACCAACACTTTATCAGAGTATGGCTTCCTTACAAAGACTCAGAAATATTAAAATAATGGCAACTTTTTAAATTTTAATGGTGATTGGAAAATGAACCCATGTCTGGTTCAGCAAATCACTCCCCTACTTGCTCTCCTTGACATGCATCTAGAGGAATGCTCCTGGATTAAAGCACATGCTTAAAATAACACATATGTATAACTGGCTTGCTAATTTGAGCTTTAAAGTTGAAAGGGTTCTTTTATAGACTCATGAAAGAGTTATGATTCTTGTTTCCAACAGTATTACCAAGTGTAATTGCTGAAAGATATTTATGTACGGTGAATATATATACAGTAGATAACATACTACTTCATTGACTCAAACTATACACCATGAGTAATAGTTTCAGTGCTCACATACTGAATAAAAAATAAATGCATTAATAAAAAACCCCATGCTCCATTTATGTTTCTGCTTCCATGTGTCTCCCTTGTAGTAACTCAAGGCAGTGATGGAAAACAAGCCAATACTCGCTCCAGTTTGCTAGGATTGCCTTTTTTGGGCCCCAGAGCAAAAGGGTGAATCTTGGCAGCATTCTGCGTTAGTATTTCTATCCCTATGGAGGATGAAAATGAATTTTCATCATCTTTACGCATGGAGGTGGAGAGCAAGGGCCTTGATCTCTGCTCACGTGTCTGCAGTGCTACCTGGAAGAGAGGGAATGCCAGAGCCAGAAGCAGTGGATATGCAACAGTACATGCTCAAATGGACTAAGAGAGGCCATATTGCATCAAAACAAGGGTTTTTCTAACCCAGTAGTCTCTCTCTGACAGTGGTCAGTAGATGTTTAGCAAGAATAGAAATAGGATTTGTGTACAAAGATCCTTCCCTGATATGACCTCTCAGCTTCTGCTTGTCAGCAGTTCAGGCACTCCCTGGATCCCAGGCTGTGTTTCAGTTACCTATGGATTCATCTTCCCCACTTCTATCCTAAACTTCGCTGGAACCATTTTCCACTTAGGGCTGCCACAAGTCTGTGACTGTAGCTCCATGAGTCATTTCTTCTATCACTGAGTTACCAGAATGCAAAACTGAGTATTATGTTCCACCATTTCAGGGAACACAAAAAGGACAAAGTTTACGGACTGACTGAGCTGATCAATAATAAACCAAAGATGCTTGTTATCTATCCTGTTGATTTGTTACCTCTCCGTTCTGCCAATGGACCTTTGCTGAGCAGGCACCTTCTCATGCTGATACCTACATTCCTCCATGTCCTTCCCATCCTCAAGAACAGCTTGTGTCAGCCTGAAAGGTCTTGAGGGTAAAGAGAAATGTAGTTGTATGTGGGGAGGTCTAACAAGTTCCTGGAAAATGTAATTATTGATAGGCCTTTTTAGTCTATACTACTAAAGTAGTGCACGCATCTGGCTAAAACTCCTCCATATTCTGCTAGGAAATTTAATTGAGATGGTTAGCAATCAACATGTAAATGACAGTTACTTTGTTGTAGATGAAAAGCATGTCCGTATTTAAGATATTGATGAACTGGACTATAAGCAGATTATCACAATGCTACAAGTAGAGACTAATTTCCCAGTAGAAAAAGCCTTTTGAAATACAAGACAAAATGTCAATCCATTTACTAGTCACACATACTCAAAATATTTCTCTTATTCTGCTCCCCACTACCAACTATTAGCCTTCAAATGATACGGAAACAAGAGGAATGTCCATTATTTTAAAAAAACACAAAACTTTCAGACAATCTGCATCTCAAAATTTGGAAATTTGGGATGTGGTGGAAAGGTAAAAACTTTCACACAGTTCCACAGAGTATCCAAATTCCCTCTAGAGTCTGAAAACACAAACACATAGATTTTTCTTGGAGATGACTGCTTTGGGACAGGAGGGTAGACTGCTGGAATAATCCAGGACTTTCTAGCTATAGCTTGAGGGCCCCTTATTTTATTCACATGCAAAACAGCCTTTGATTTTTGTGTGACAAAGAGAACATGCAGCATGAAACCCTTACTGGACAGAACTCATTACTTTCAGTTGAAACACAATGGCAAAAAGAACAATTAAAATAAAACTGAAGGGAAGCTGTGGAAAACTGTTAGTGCAATTGTAAACATGCAGAAGTCTCTATAAAAGAAATCTCTCACAAATGCTTAGTGGAGAACTTAGAGGGATTGCCTCTTCTTTGGGCAAAGCACAGCTAATCCTTGCCTATCTGTAAGTGGATCACCTAAGCCATGGATTCAGCACCTCCTGAGCACCGTGAACCCACTGCCATGCTGTTCATTAGGTCACACACTAATGACTCAGACTGGACTTTACAGTTCCTGAAACACTGTTGATGGGCAAAGAAGATTTTAGGGTTTGGGGCCAAAGAGAGCACACATCTCTACATCTCTAATTACAATTTCTATGTGGGAGAACGGAGACCTGAGATGAAGTTTCTGGTGTTACGACTGTTTCTGCAATTGAGTAAGTGACCCTTTAATTAAAAAAATAGGTCCAGGAGCAGGACCCAAAGTATTGTGCTATACAATGGTGGGCCAGCAACTTCTGAGCTGGAGTCAGATGTCATAGGCCAGAAGACAGAAGCTGCTGGAAAGAGGCTGAAATCACACAGGGAGGGCCGAGCAGAAAAAAGCCTGACCCTGTGGGGGGGATAATGGCACAGCTCAAAGGGTCTGCTCCAAATGGAATAGAGAATATTTCCACTCGTGTCTTTGGGTTAATATTTGGGAATCATTTCAGGGAAATGCACAAGTAATAAATCCAATTGAAGATGATGACATTTAATCACATCCTTAATTCTGACCTCATGTTTACATCCATGCTTGTATAGGAGGCCAACAGCATCACTCTCATTAACTTTCACTTTTTAGACTCGACAGATGATCAGATTCTTATGTGGCCAGGGTCACCTAATGGGCTGAAACAAAACACAGGTTGTCTGTCTAGACATAAATCTATTTTGTGGGGGAAAAAAAAAATAAAAGAAAGAAAAAAAATAGGGGGAGAGAGAAGAATTAAATTCTTTTAAGTCATTTTCATATCCCATACCTTCAAATAATGTAATTTAACTGTCTATTTGGAGTTCTGCTTTTGGTTTTGCCAACAAAAGCAGATATATGATTTTTGAAGCCATTCAAAGGGTCCCACTGAGGCAAAACTCAAACTCCTGTGCTGGGCTGCCATCCTGAAGGATTGGGCCTGCCAGCAGAGCAGGTGGTGTGTGGGTCACCATTTCTATGTGACAAACTGTGATAATTGGATTGTTTGGGGAGTGGGGGAGGGATGTGACCACGGTGTACAAACCTCAGAAGGGAATTAAAAGAAAGACTGCATCCCAGTTAATAGTGCTCTATAAAAATGCAAAGTGGCTAATGATAAGCAAAGGAAGTTCCATTAAGCCATGTGCCTGGCGTGAAGGGGCATCGTTGACCCTGTGAAGGATATTTGCTGAGAATAGTCAGACAGCAGAAACAGGTGCAGAAATAAAAGCAAACCAATGGCTTGTTTTAAACTCCCCGATCTGCAATGTTAATGAATATGTGGGCCAGGGACAGCCAGAGTCTAAAGTGGCCAAAGTGTATTTTTTGGTATCCATTTTAGGTCACAGGCATGCTCAAAAACAGAGGACAATTTGGAAATGGCTTGCCTAGCACTAGCCACTCATTAGCCCTGCGCGGCAGTATGCTGCACCAAGAGCTTCCTGAGGTTATTTGGGGTGGAGTGGGATGAAGGGCAGAGAAGGAACACAGGAAGAAAGTTCCCCTCAGTCCAAAGCGCTCATCAAGCTGCGATGTGGTCAGTGGGGAAAGGAACTCTTGTTGGGCCGATAATGAGCCATCCTCATTATAAGATTAGATGCCAGAGTGAACAACACCCTCTTAATAATGCACACATCACTATGACAACCACGGAGTTTGATACCTGAGGACAACTTTATTGTGCTTGTGAAATTTCCTTATTTTAAAAACAGTATTTATAGTTATCAGACATTGATTTACCATATTCACCCTCCTCCTCATCTCTCCCTTTTTTCCAAGGCAGGATTGGCCAAAGTGTTTATATGTTGCTCCTAAGGTTAGTAAACTGCTGTCAAGTATCGGCACCAGAGTCTGCTGACACAATTATCCTGCTAGCCCATACATAATTAGTAAAGGTAAGCCGAAACTATATTAATACCAGGATTAATTACAGTGGAAGCATAAACAAGGATATTAATGCTATGAAAGTAGCAGTACGGCTATTTGACAGCCCATATGCTTGTCTGTAGGACCACTAGGGATTGTGTTGAATCGGGAGCTGTGCGGTGCCCTGACTGTAATGAGAAATGAGAAAACTGCTGAAAAATTGATGCCGCCTGCAGATTGCACAATCCGCTGAACAGCAGGGGGTCGGCTTCTTACATCTCCCACTCTCGGTACAATATGCTAATTTCTGCATGCATACGAGTGTAAAAGGAAAGAAGAAAAGATTTCACAAAAGGAAAAAAATGCAAATGACAACCACAAAGATCACTGCAGAGAAATCCATGAGCTTTATATGGATTAACTGTGTTGGAGCTAGTGCTCATCTGAGTTTAACTCTTTCTGTCCTAGACCCATTCGAAGGTCCTTTTAGTGGTGCAGAGGAATACTTGCAGCTCCTTTGTGGGAAGAGAGGAAAGAGAGGGAGGGAGGCAGGAAGGCAGGGAGGGAGTGAGAGGAGGGCGATGGGGAGCGAGTGAGGGAGAGGAGGGCAGTGGGGAGCTGAAAGGATGGACAGGATCTTTTTTGCTCTTTTTCATGACTGCACTTCTCTTGCTTTAACACTGACAAGGAAGTAAGAGTCTGGAAGGCGGGTGGAGGGGTGAAAATGGACTGGGAGGGTAGTTGAGAAAAGGAGACTAATGAAACATTGGTCTTATTTGAGAGATCACTACAGCCTGGCCTGATCCAGCTTTAACTGGAGGTGGGAGGACTGTCAACAGACCTTCCCTAGTCCTGTAAGAGCTCCTCTAACTCCCTACGCCCCTCAGAGCATAATTTTGCAGCATGTGGTCAGCAAGGTCTTCCTAATAGCATCCTAAAAAATCCTCATCAAGAAGACAATTACCTCATGATTATTTTCTGCTCTCTATTCACCACCTCTTCCTCTCAGGTGAAAGATGCAGATGTGCTGCCTTCATGACAAGCCCATCTCTTTGCTGGAGACAGCCGATGTGCTGGTGGTCCTGTGGTTCCCTGGTGTGCCCAGAACATGCAGCACACTTGCAGACAGTGGGCTCCAGCAGTGCCCAGACAATCCTGCTGCCATTTGCATTCGCCTTGCTCCTAGAGAGAGCCTAACCTTGCTCTCAACCTGTCCCCCTCTGCTGCCCATGGGACCCAAGGGAATTGCTTCTACTACAGCTCCAGGAAACCAACTGGCCCCTCTGCCTTGCATGGGTACCCATGGGTACCAATTCTCATCAAAATAATGGAGGAGTGGGTATCCATACAACCTTCCTTTCAGTGCTGCCAACAGTTTAAGCCCCTCATGCAGCAGAACAAGAAGGCAAAGAGCATCTTCTTCCCAGGCTGCAGGGGGGAAATATCTATATTTCTGAAATAAGACAAATCCAAGCCCTAATTCTTCTCCAATAATTAAAGAGATTAGTTGCTCTCTCTTTAGTAGCAGCAGGAGGAGCAGCAGGTGCTGTTATGTTCTGTCCGATGTATGCATAATGAAGCTTCTTCATGCAATTGCTGTGTCCAAGCATGAACAGAAACCTTAGGAAATATTTGTCATTAAAAAGTTGCCACTGGGCCTGTGTAATACAATAACTCATTTTAAATAGTTCTGGCAAGAATTTAGCATTCCTGGAAAAAATATGACTGCTCTGGCAGCCCAGAGCACAAAGACTGGAATGCCCATCTCATGTGCAGCAGGGAGAGAGATGTGTATCTTAGGATGCTCCAACCTGGACAGACATTTGCAGTGAACAGGAAAGGTGACAGTAGAAAAATATGAAGAAGTCCATCCTCTCTCCCAATCTGAACACGACAGAGACTGTGAGAAAGAAGGACAAATGTTTTGGTGTGGTTTTTTGTGGCATAAATTTAACACCAGAAAGTGGGTCAACAACCAGTAAACACCCTGCAGATCTCACTACCTCCCTGAATCTTCAATTCATAAGCGAAAAATATTTCTATCCCACTGGGAAGTCTCCAATCATCTTTTGAGTGTCCTCCCATCCACTAACATTCTCTCTCAATATACAAACTCCCCTCCTCCTTCAAGCCCCTTTTACTCCCAGCACTTCTAATATTAATTGATGATTTTTCTTCCTGATTATGACATAAATTTGATTTTAGACTTTGTATCTGTGATTGTTTGTATATGCTCTTCTTCCCTTACTGAGTATTCTTCCCATGAAATGATATCAAGTCCCTTTTATGGCCTGATGCTGGAACCTGTAAAAGCAGTTGAGTTCTCACCTGAGAGATCCCAACAGCAGATCTTTCTTCCCATAGGGCTGTTTAATGCCTTGTAGATCTTGATGCTGACCTGCAGAGTTAGATCACCTTAACAAGTCAGAATGGCTCTGATCAAGGTCACACAAACGGTAATTGTACCCTAAGCCAAGGGCTCCCATCAGCTGCCCTAGGACCAGACCGCTTCTTGCTGCTGTTTCTGCCTCACCAGCCCAGTTCCCTTGTTCAGGTGGACCCTGCAGCAGCTCCCAGAGAGTGAGAGAGAGAGCCCTGCCCACACTGACCCCAGCTCAGAGCCAGTCAGTCTGCTTTCTCCCCATCTCCCACCATTCCTGTACTGGATAAGTGACTCGCCCATCTCAGCAGCAAAACCAGGGAAACCCCCATTCCATGTGTGGTGAGCCCACAGGACCTTCCTGTTTCCCCCATAGCTGTGACCACACCAAGGAAAAATACACAGAGGGGGTAAAGAGGGTGGGGTTTGTTGGGGTGATTTTTTCTTGTTACCGTCATGTTACGGTTTGTTCATATATGTATATATATATATAATTAAATAGTTGTTGCTTCCTTTTTCTATATTTTTGACTGAGAGCCTCTTGATTTGAAGGATATAGTAAAGTGGAGAAGGACTTTTTCTTTTCCACTCCAGGAAAGTTCTCATCTTCCCTGGAAGGTATTGTTCTAACCTGAGACACAATAGCAGTAATAGCAACAATGGATGAAGAAGAGTAGTTGTCAAACAAAGAGGAACATTAGTTTCTTGCCTTTTCTCAGATGCTTTTGCTTGCAGCTGAACAGGGGCATTGGTACACAGAACAGTCATATCCCTAATATATGTATAAGAAAAGTCTCTTTAGGTAGATGTTCAAATAACAAACAAATAAGTAAGTAAAGTATGAGTTCTTGAGTAGTCATCAGTTGGAATAACATTAAATACTTGAAAACAACATTTCTACTGTATTTGATCAGCTCCACCATTACAATAACCATCCTGAAGTCACAGAGATAGTCTCAGATTCCACTAAAATTTCTCCTTTTTCTGTTGCTCGGTTTGCAGTAGCCTGACAGACTAAGGATACGAATGCCATGCTTTAACCTTGTTGGAGTTAAAAGGTGCTTGGGGAAAGAAGGAAGCAGTATGTTAATAGCAGAAAGATTGTCCCCCTAAATGACAGAGTAGCACAAGAAGACACTGCTATGTATATCAAAGAAGAAAAAACCAATGAAAAACACAGGTGAAAAAGAATGTCTTGTTGGCAGTAATTTAGGGCTGCTATGTTTCAGGAAACAAAAGCTGCCCCTATCCAAAGTTGTTAGTCAGAGCAAGCCAGCTGAAGATAATGCAGGGAATGGAAAGAGCAAAATAAAATACCAAGTAAAATAGGGCAATTGAGAACCCTCCGTCATGGCATCCTTGCAACAGCTGTGGAGCACACACTCATACACATGACAGTGGCACCCAGAGGTGAATGAGTGTCACCATGGGGTACAGATCACTGCCAGATCTCATCCCTGAGAGAGAATGACAGTGCCTGAGCCACCACAATCACTTGAACTACATCAGATTAAACCAGCTCATTAAAGTGGCTTCTCAGATTTATAATGAAGGTTTCTCTATTATATGAGGTAAAATGGCACCACTGGACTATCCACCCATTTGATTGGAAATAGAAACAATACTTAACTCTTCTATTCTGCACTGGTGTGGCTGATGAGCAGTTTAATTTTGACTCACTACAGTTTAACACTATGGTGGCCGATTTCAGTTTAAACCATTTTTACCCCTCTTCTGCTTTTTTTCCATCCCTGCATCACCTATGGGTAAAACTGGTTTTACTGTAAAACGAACCCTGCTTTTTTATTATTTAAACATGGATCAGGTAATTGGCAAAGTCAAAAGCCCAGCACCGCAAGCAATCAGACTGAAGAAGCACAGATGCAGGGACAGAAGCCCCTAAACTAGGAACATGACTGCGAAGAAAGTAAGAGGATCCACACACTATTGGAGTTTTCTAGAAACACCAAATACTGTTTGCACTATGGAAACCAGTATGTTCAAATCTGCAGCAGGGCAATACAGGACATACTTTTTCATCAGGACATGTCCATTTGAATTTGTGCTGAGCTCAGGAGGACCAGGTGAGTTTGCATAATTAACAACCTGACCCTGCAACTCAAACGCAAGTGCAGTTCCCAGTGAAGTCACCAGGAGATTGCTGTGAAGAAACGAAGGCTTGTATATGAGTTTTGTATGTGGCAGTGATGAACTCAGCCATAAGAATGTTTATAGGGTGATGATATTTCTTCCCCTTTTTTCTCCTGAAAGCTTCTAAGGAATTCGGTGTGGCAGTGAAGTACAGAAAGTCTGTGACCAGTCCTACGACAACATCCTTGCTGCTGGTGCAAAAAAGACACATAAATCAGACTTTGCAGAGCGCTTGTGCTGCCACAAGCCCCACAGAAGATTTCGAAGGAGAAAAAGCGCGAGGCAAGGCAAGATCCCCTTCTGGAGGCTGTGGCAAACAACTCAAGCTGTGTGGAGACACAAACCCTACCTCAGATGTGCTAATACTCTGGCTCCAATCCAGGAAAGCCATGATACCACTGAGCCTTCCTACCCTTCCTCTTGCCCAGAAAGTTGTGTAGTGCTGCTGCGTGCCCTGTTAGACAGATGCCCCTTGCCGCTCCAACCCAGGGAAGCACCGCACAGCACGGGGATGTGTAGATGTGCAGAATATGCTTCTGCCTGTCACTTGGCTGTGGTGGTGCTTTGAGCTGTGGAGGTTTTTTTTCTGGATAAAAGGAGCTGCATGAACACAAATCCTGATTGCTACCCTGGGTTGCGTGCAAGCCCTCTGAGCAGGACTGATCTGTCATAGTGGGCAGTTCTCCGCCTGATGTGACCTGAAGTAATTAAAAGTGGCCCAGCAGGCTGGCGCCTCCCTCCCCCATCTCTCCTCTCGCTCCGTTTGTTGGCATTTACCCAAGACAACAGTGACTGATGGCTCCGAGAGGACTGTCCCTGCTTCCCCTGCCATGATATTGCCATTGATCTGGCAGTATCTGCCAACTCATCAGCGCTTACTCAAATTCCCTGCCTCCAGGTTTGGGGTTTTGTTTCTTCCCTTTTTTTCCTCCTGGGCGATAATTGCTGTGAAGTAGAACTCCCTTTTGACAGTCCGATAAGATCTAATTGCCACCATGTCAGCACTAAACCTTGGGAGTGTTCATAACCGCACACTGACCTTAACTGAGGATGTTCAGACCACTGTCGGAGCAGAGGGTTGACAGCAGAGCAGAGGAGCAATCATTTCGCTCAAGCCCTGACTCTCCCTCCACTTTGGGTCCAACACTAGGAACCTACATCGATGTTAATCACAATATGGCCCTAAATACAAGAGCCTGTGGTGTGCTTCTAATCTTTCTCTTCATTTCTCCACACATATTGATAAGATCAATATCAACCACCATGCTGGAATTATACCCTGGAATTGCAATAATTGCAACAAAGTTGATTAGCAAGAGACTGGATGTGGCCTTTTTCAAAGCATTAATTAACTTAATTAACTCCGGAGGAAGAAGCACCTGCTGTAGCTTCAGGGCTGTGAAGTGTGTCTGCCCTGAGTCAGCTCAGTATGTGGAACAGAGTATGAGCAAATACCCATGAATTTTCCTGGTGACAAAGCAATCGTCACCATTGGAGCCAAAAGAACAACCATCACCATTGACATGCTGCCTTTCATGTGGTCAGTTCGCTATAAATAAATCCTTAGACCTGCAAGTTACAGGAGCTGTATGAAAAACATGATATGAATTGGTCTGACTCCATGGGAAGCATTGCAAGCTTCTGTGGACCGAGAGTATCCGGGAGATGCAGAACCCACAGATATCAGTAGGGATGTCAGCCTGTTTTTGAGAGTCCAAGTGTATCTTTTTTCCTCTTCCCTCTGTTAATGCACGATACAATTGTACTCTGCCAACAAATAACGAGTATTTCACTATGGTTTTAAATTCAGCGCTGGGCTAGATTAACCAGGCACTTCACAACACTTTCTGTTTTCCTTTTCTTCTTCCTATTACTTTTATTCCTCTTGGCTGTTATTTTCAGATGGAGGCATGTACACAGAACACAAATTGGTACCTCTTTCATGTCATGTAGGTGCATGTGTAACTGCTCCACCAGGTACCTCGCTGGCTACTTGTGCATCCTGGGATGTAAGCTGCAAGCTCACTGTTGCCTGATTCTATTCCACATTGCAGCACACCAGGCTGCCCAAACTAGGCTTACATGCTGCCATGCACCCCCCATTGGCAATCGTACCCATGAGTTCCTCTGCCCTGGAGAGAGGGAATGACTTTTACTTTCTCACTAGAGATCTAGAAAACTATTTTGATCCAGATTTTTCTTTCTCAGTCTCCAGTCATCCATAGGATCAGCCTACCAGCTTCACCTGGAAACATCTGGCCTTTCTGGTGACAGGCATTAAGTATCAACTGCATACTCAACCATCTTGAGAGTATCTTAAACATGCTGGGATTTGGAAGAAGTATTGCAACCCCAGTTTTCTGCCTATAGGAAGTTCCATTTTTCCAGCAAGGAGAAGAATCAGGGTGCTTGGTGCTCTGTTCTCTGCTGCTTTTGGCTGTTCCTCCTGCCCTGTGGTGCTATATGGAGCAGAGGGAAGTAGGTGAGGACACATCTGGCTGTCACACTTCAGCCTCGCTGGAGGTTTTCACCGAGTACCATACGCAGCAGCAGCAGACGCCCTCAGGAGCCACATGTGGCCCATCAGCTGCACTTTCATCACCCTGCATGGCTGCTTGTGTTGAAAGGAACAGTCAGCTGTGCCATTTTCTTTGGGCCCCAGAACACTCCGAAATCTGAAACTCATGTTTCATGCAGATGCACCACTGTTGCTGCTGAGACAGGCGTGGCAGATGCAATCCCAGGAGGCTGACACGACCCCACACGCGTCCTGCAGGCTCCAGACCGGCTGAGCTGAATTGCAGCTCATCCTCTGGGGCCGGGGACTGGGCTGAGCAGATGAGTTGGAAAGGCAGACTGTTGTGTCTTTAAAGTACCTCATGGAGGTCTTGGACAGAAGTCAGGAGGACTCCTGTTCAGCACCACTCTATGAAGAGTTTCTTGATGAAAATTTGAATTTTGAAGGAAATCTATAGAGATATACTTAGAGGTGATGCACAGGAGAAATGGATTTTCCTGCCCACTCCTCGCAGCGTGTTTTGGCTCTTAGACTAAGCTGATCTACATGCAGAGAGCCCCCAAAAGAGGGTCCTGCTCTCAGCCCAGCATGTGTGTTGTCTCCCTTCTGCTAGTATGTATGGCAGTGAAGTCATGCAGAGCAATGACCTTATCCACCTGGACACTACTCCTACCACAAAATAGTGATGGCTTTTCAACCAAATCAGTCCTGACAGCAACGTGCCTTCCTCATCCCAAATGAATGTTTCTACAGATGTGTAGAAACAAGGAGAGGCAACAAAATCTTCTACATACACAACTTGGAAGAAGAAGAACCAAAGACCTTTTAAAGAAGTCCAGGACTACTCACCTAAAAATTTCCTTTTTTAATTAACCTACCCTTTCACAATCTAAGCCCTCAAGTGGTAAATGGATTTCTTAAGATTACTTGTGTGATTCCCTTATTTAGGGATCATGAGGATCCAAAGATGATATCAGTTTCACCTAGGGGAAAAAAAATACCTTCAATTTATTTTCTATCACTGAGACAGAGGCTGCATTTTTTATAAAGTTCCCAAAGAGTATTTGGAGACATCCCTAGTCTGGTGAGATTACAAAACAAACACTTTGTTCAGAGCCAGAAGAACTCTGCTGACTCCCAAAAACTAATATGATAATAATGAAAAGCAAATGTGGGTCAGATGCTCAGCTAATAAAAATGATCATGGCTTCTCAGTCCTTGGCAGAGCTCAAGTGGTTTACACCAGAAAGGACCATGCATGATTTCTCACCCTACCCAAGCATATCTATAGAAGAATTCTTACTTTCTGGAGTGGCATAAATCTGTTATTGACAAGAATTCAGGATGCCTGCTCCACTCATGATTAATGATGCCACAAGTGAGTAATATTAGTCACCCTGGCACAACTGACACTTGGATTTTTATTGTGCCACACCACTGCCTCTTGTTTATGCCAAAGGACTTACAGGCACAAACCCTAAACCTGAGACTTTAGTAAAGTCTGCTTCCTTAATCTCTTGGCCTATACTAATAATTTGTCTTAGCAGAGACCTAGGAGGAAAAATAAAGACGTAGTGCATTTTAAAATATCTAAGCAACACCTTAAAACAATTGTCTCAGTCAGAATGATTTTAAAATCTTGGTTTTTTCCAATCTGCCACAGTTGGAAACACTTGCTGTATTCCTATGGAAAAGAGGATTTCTCAGCCATCCGACAGCAGAAAGCCTTCTTTTCAAGCACTCATAATGATATATATTGATATTTGTTTCTTGCAACTGTCACTTTTCAGGGGATTTAATATTGTACATACAGCAAAACCAGGCAGAAGACTAATTGATTTATTGCATGGTTGATTTTTGAGTGGAAGCAAGATTTTGTATTTGAAAAGGAAATTTTTGCTTTTGGCCTATATGGAAGCTTACAGGAAATTGGCTGAGGTATGAAATCTCAGATATATGTTCACATTTACAAGTAGATAAATTTGTTCTAATTAGAGTTGAGATTTCCAGCTATGTAATCCCAGGGGAATTCACAACCAAAAAGTTATTCTCGAAGAAAAGACTTCTTAAGAAACCAAGGCTAAAGACTGAGGTGATTAAAGGTGAAAGTTAGATCTAGTACAATTCAGCACCTGCTTAGCAGTTTACCACATGTGTGTATGGTCACCTCATAGAGTATAAATATGTGCAAATGTTCATAGCAAATACAGATAAAAATCTGAGAATTAATTCCCTTCAACACTTAAACGGTTGGCTCTACAGGGAAATTACGCTGCTATAAACCAAAGTGTGGATCCAAACTCTGACAACCACTCAGGCAGTGTCCTCTGTGGATATCTTTGCTCTGGGCTTGACTCTGTACTGTGGTACAAGCAGCTGGTAAGAGTTTTTGCTGCAGTCAGTTCTTAACACTCTACCTCAGCAGTAAAAGACAGTTTAAGTGATCTAAACCACGGGAACAAAACATCTATTTATTTACACTGGCTGCTTCCTTTCTACCACGACATGGAGTTAGTTAGGGCTGAATTGAAAAAGTGACCACAGGTATCTATGAAGATAGTTCAATAAAGGTATATTGCACTCACAGCCACAAACTCATTTTCACTCAGGAGGTGAATGTGCCCAGGAGAGTGGACCTGAGAACACTCTTGACATTTTCATTCTGTTGGATAAAGGGAGAGGCTGAAGAGAGAGGTTGAAAAACTTGAGGAGATGGAAGTCATGTAAAACTGCTTCCAACTGTGTGTAAAATGTTTAGTAACTCTGGTGTCATAACAGTCCAACACTGAGTTGGCAGTGAATACCTGTATGCCAGCCTCTCAAGAGGCAAAAGACAGCTTTCCTCGAATTTCCAAGCCTGCTGCAGTGATCAGATATTACTGAAGGAGTAACAGGGGGATGGGACTGGCACTGCTGGTTTGTTTTCAGAGGTATTGGAGGTGTTTTGTTCAATTCCAAGTTAGTGACAACTGCTTGGACTCAGATCCTCATGAGGCTGTTACACCTGTGTATTATTTAGTGTACTTCTTTTCCAGGGGCAAATGTATAAAGATTTTGTAGTTGAATTTTTTTTTTAGAGAAACAACTCCAGCATGTAGAATAATCTCAGTGAAATGAAGGATGGAAATAGAGGCAAGAAGGGTTTCTGCAAGAAAAGCAGAGTGTCCAGGTTATTTTCCCTCCCTCCCTCCCTTCCTTCCTTCCGCCCTACCTGCCCTTTTTGCCAACAGTCAAATATTTAAAAAGGAGATAGAACAAAACCTGTGATGCAAAGTTTCTCTCTGCTCCTCTACTAAACTTCAGGGAAGTTAACCTTCAAATTTTATAGCTTTCTCCTTTTTGATATTAAATAAAAAATTCTAGCATTTGTCAACAGTTACATTCCTCAGCAAATCTATGTGCTGCTGTGACATTTCCACAGAGGTCGGGCTCGCCAGGTTTTGCACTATTTTGATGGCCATGGACATTTTCAGCCAACTTGAAGGCATACCTGAGAAATCGTAATGACCTTCTCTTTAGAAAATCTTTTGTAGTTTGGTACCTGCACCCTACAAGGCTCACTGCAAGACTGAGTCTCAAATCAGTAACACCAGCTAGAGAAGGGCCATGCCAAGCTGAAAAGTATTTAGCTAGGGGACCTGGTCTTTGTTAGCATGCAAACGCACATCATGGATTTAGGAATGAACTTCTAAAGCCCTATACTTCCCATCTACTCTCATTATGAGGTGAGGATAAAAGTCTCAAGATGCTAAAAACTTAATGTGGGCTGTCCCTCTTTCACAGGTTTGTTTATTGTGTGGTTTTAGGGAATGGTCAGCCTGCTGTCCTGGCCACTGGCACTCCTGTCCTGTTCTGCCCAGCCCCCTCCAGAGCTTACTTCTCCCTCAATTTTGTCAGCATAACTGCACATGAAAGGGCTCACTAACCCAACTGCTGAAGTGATGAGAGTTACAAAAATAAACATAGTACTAGAAGTGTTGAGGCTGACCCAGATTACTGTGACAGAACTAGGTTAGGAAGCACCTCCAACCTGCAGTTATGGTGGCAGACACAAAGCAGGGATGATGTTTAGCAGGGTGCAAAAGGACAGCTGGGGCATGGGAGTGTCCTGAAACTGGGTTCATCTGAGGCCAGACAAGAACATTAACCCCTTCTTTAAACAGCATCTGCTATCAAGAGAGCATCTTGTTTCTTAGCTGTGTGAACTCTTCCCCATGGTATAAGCACTCAAGGAGGCTTTTCAGAAGAAATAAAGAGACAGTGAGAAGCTGGTAAGAGGTGAAGGTTGTCCTTGTTTTAGTGTCTAGTCAAAAGACTCTTACTTACAGGTAAGAGGAAAGCCCACTTCTGCCAAAACTTTAGAAGGAGATGGGTTGTTTTTTTCAAACCAATAGAAGCTCCAGACTAGCAATGAACTCTGCCATGTCAGCAAATACATCTGAAATGAAGTCTATCCTTCTCTCAACACTAGCATTTCCCCCCTCTCCTGGCACTTGCTAGTGGCCACTTCAGTCAGTGAATGTTAGAACCTTTCACATTTCTGCAGCCTGACTCTAGTCATGAGTTAGAATAGATAATTACAAAGACAGGAACAAGTAATACAAAGAAAATAAGGTTCCAGTTTCTTGGAACCCCTCTTCTGTGACAGGTTGTAAATCAAATGGTATCAGAAGTAAACCTTTTTTACAGAAAGGGAGAAAAGGACAAAGCTGCTGCACTTTCTTATTTGGGATAGGGCTGGATGGAAGAGCAGGAAAACTAGGACTGGAAAGAGACCAGCTATCCACCAAGGGGAAACTATATGTTTTTGTAAAGAGAGAGTGTATGTCAGATCCATTCCAGAGGCCAAGCTTGGGAGAGGAAGAGAAGATATGGGAGAACAGGCAAAAAGAGTAGCTCTGTTTTTAAAGACTACCTGGAGCTTTTCTGGAAGGGTACTTCTGATGAGAAAGGTGTCCTGCTCAGAGAGCCCCATTCAAGGAAAGTAGCCACAGGTAGGAAATCTGGCCAGGAAAAAATCTTCTTCAGCACTGGAACACAATTAAGACATGATATTAAGGAAAAGCTATTTGAATTTGGTGAACAAGTTGTATTAGTATAACAAAACCCTGCAATTATGCTCCATGTTCTGGACATCACCCACTGATGACCTCTCTGCTGTTCATCATGTATAATGTGTATATATGGTGATACATAGCACCTGTTTAATACCAACTTCAGATCAGTCTGAGGGTGTTGGTTTTGTAGTCACCCCCAGAAAGACTGAGCTCTGAGTCATATCATAACAGGGTCACTAGCCTGTAACTAATTAAAAGCACCTCTCAAGTCTCAACTTTATAATACAGGTAATGAGAGCAAGGTGATCAGAGATATTAATAGACATCATATCTAGCTAGGTGGGAAGCTGAGTGCAAATATGAACGTCTTGCTTAACTGAGTTTTGTCTGTGAGCTTGGTGAAAGGACTAAAGTGCAAGGGAGAGAAAGTCATTCTCATTTCCAGTAATATTTTATTGATTTACTTCATATAATGCAGTTCAATAACTCATCCACCAAATAGATGAAACTTCAGCTCCATATAAATAGGTATTAATCTCAAGTAAATTACTGATGAGCCTTAATTAAGCAATAAGATGGAACAGCCCATATAGTCAGGCTGATTAATGGCATACCTTGAACAGACACCAAGGCACAGGGAGGCACAGGACAAAATAAAGGGCTTCCAGTCCACTCGTGGCATGAAATCAATCAGCAGAACAGTAAACCCAAACCCATTCTCAGGCTATTGGCATAGTCAAGGGCTTGACTGTTGCTCCAGCCTTGACCATGCAATTTCCAACAATTTATTTGAAAACATGGCAGAAATTGAGTCTCTCAGATTCTTCCAAAGCAGCAGGCCATATGATTGCATTTCTGTTTGCATCTTTCTTATGCACCCAAATAAAACATGCCAATAATAGCAGCGGGAGCATGGCAGAAGGTATATAATGCAAGAAACCCACCAAGCAGAGATATCAGTTTGCAAATTCCTGGAATACATGGTGTCTTCAGTGCAAGCTGAAAACAATTCTGCACATTTTAGAGGGCATCGTTCCAATTTTGTTTATGGCGCTGTAAATTAGGAGGGACTCCATGGAGGTCAACAGAACTAAAAGACTGTGAAATTGATGTAAGGCAGAGAAGCAGGGGAAAAAAGCTCTGTATGTTTCTCTCCCTGCTCAGTAGCCTCAGTCTGCTTCCTGGTTTATCAAAGCATGCTATAGCCCTTTCTATTTCCCACTAGAGAAGTAGACTATTAGCATACAGCTGCACCTCTTAGGAGAGCAGAACAGAAAGAACTAGAGTTTTGGTGGCGTGGTGGTTTTTTCTGTTGTTTTGTGGGGTTTTTTTCACAACAGGCAACGTAAAATACACAGAAGAGGAAGACATGAGAAAGCAGGTTCTCAGCTACAGTACATTTCATTCAGTTCACTTAGTCAGTGGAATTACACTGACTTACTGTAGATGATCAATTCACATCAGTCTGCCCCTACTCCTCTCTCCCTCTGGGTCCAGAGAAATTGAAAGCAAGCACTGAAGAGAAAATAACACACAAGGCCAAAGAAATTCAAGTGGCAGAGAACCTGGTGACATGAGAATGCATCAATATTTAACAATGCAAACTCTTTGTGCCAGAGAAGGAAAAAGGAGTCAGAGGACATTCCCACGAAAATGAGGAAAGATGTCAGTGGAAACAGTCCTGAACAGTCCTGAACTGGGAAAGTTCAGGGAAAAAGGTGCATTTAAATGAGTAAATGAGGGACTCCCACTCTGCATGCTGAGATTACAGGTTCACAATTATGTGAGCCCACTATTCACAGGTTCCCATTCCCTATTACCTCCTAGTCTCTGCACACCTCCATTGCCACTGTTCTCCTTCTGCCTCAACAGGATCCCTCCTTCCCACCACCACAGGAGATGCCTGGCATCTCCTTTTGGTTTTTTTCCATCTTTGCTTCTGTGTCCCTTCACCACTGATTTTGTGGGGTCTGCTTTACTAAGGTGCAAGGAAAAAAAGACCTATTGGCCACTGATTATTACCACTAAGGACTTCAGCCCCAAGGATAAATGTCCTTCCTGATTGAGGTACTGACTCTGGCCATCAAATCACTTTCTAGCTTAATAGTACTCTTCCTGTGTGCTATGTCCACACTTCTAATCCAATTGAAAAAGCCCAGAGCAGGCAGGAAGCTTTGACAATGAAGATCAGTTTTTTTACAGAACTGTTATGAATCAAGCATTTGTTAGGGACAATTTCTTTGAATCAAATATGGTTGGTTGTTACATGGGGCAGTTGAAAAAAACCAGGTCAGTTGTTCCATCATAGCCTGCCTCTCACAACAGTAAGCTCTGGCTGAGATAAGGTGAGCAGGCAAAAGTCAGCAACCTCTTCAGCCACCTCCACTGAATCCAACACACAGCATGAGTCAGCAGGTCTTGAACACATCGGTATGCCCTGCTAATTTCTCTCCTAACTTCAGTACCTTGGGGGTTTTCACCCAAACACCAGAATAACAGATTGCACATTAGACCTATTTCTTTCTTTCACTATTCTCTCTGCACTTCAGCTACCCTCCCTGCATGCATGCAGAGACACACCATACCCCCACTCTCCATTTCAGCCCAGCTATACCCATCCTAGCAAAGCCCTCTAGGGCAGATGTAAGTAAAAGCAACAGAAAGTGCTTTGGGTAGTGCACCTTTTATTCTGGTTCACTGATGTAAATGAACTCTGTCAGGAAAAAAAAAATGTTTGTTTTTATGCTTCATGTTGGCTTAACTGCAGCTACCATAAAAATATAGCTGGAAATGTCACAACAGAATGACTGACAATGAAATACCAGCTATCTCTCTAGCATCAATCTTGCATAAAGTATCAAGGTTTAATTTCCAGGGCAATGGGAAGCAGGCAGACTCAGCAGGCAAGGATTTAAAGGAAAAGAAAGAAGAAAGCCATCTTAGAGAAAATAATTACATTTTTAGATATTCATGTACATTAGCCGATAGTGCTGCATCCCATTAGCAGTCGTTCTTACAACAGTAAGAATTTTTCTGTCTGTTTAAGGCCTCTGGATAAAGCTGCCAATTGTTGAATGGAAAAAGCTCCAATGGAAATATTTAGTTTTGGCAGAGACAAGGCCACCTACAAGGCTTTCCACTTCCCTTTTTCCTCCTCGTTCTCCCTCTCCCAATCCCCTTGCAGCCTCTAATTTACTAGCAGCAGCTGTGATTGTCTGAGATATGCAGAGAAGCATAAGACCATCCTGTGCCTCATGCCAATGCTGTTAGTTCAGGAATATTACCGGATTATTTTTTAAGATGTTCCTCCTCTTGTATGTAAGGCTGGAATTGAAAAAAAGGAACTAAAGAGGATTTTCATGCAGTGTGTTTGTTATTCATTTTGTTGTTGCCACAGCATGTGGGATTTGTGTGCATTTAAGATATCAACTTAACTATGTTCCCTTCACTTCATTACTTGTCTTTGCCAGCTGATGGGATGCCAAGGTGAAGAAACTGAATCAAAGAAGATTTAAAATAAATGCCATTTAGAATATGGGGCAAACAATGTAATACTGGTGAGGTGGCTAGAGAAGGGGGAAAGGAGGGGAGGAAAGGAGGTATCATGTGCTGTTCTAATAGGGGATGCCTCTACAAAAGACTAACACTGGGAGAAACCAGAAAAAGACTAATGCTGTCTTGACAAAAATCATCTCAAATATTGCCAGAGATTTCTGTTGTCATGAGTCCTTTTTAACAAAGGGCTGCTGCACTCACATTTTATTTGGCTATATCTTTTACTCTGTTCTGAAAGACATTCCAGTCATTAATTTTCCTTAGGAGGATAGCTAAAATAAACTGCTGCATTGTGCCATAGATTTTTTTTTGTCCAATTTGCACTGCTTCTTCACCAGATAGGCCTTATCAGTGCATGACCTTCAGATTTTGCCCTTCATCTTCTCATTCTCAGATTTTTTTTTTCTTTACTGAACAGAGAATGTAAAGACTAAAAACTATATGCTTGGTGTATAAGCACTGACTACATACTCTGTGCCCTTACCTCCTTCTGAAGAGCCCTATTGAGTAAGACCATGTGTTATTCACAAGGGCAGACATGTGACATTACCTTCACTGTTTTCTAGCTGGGTAGGTAAAATCTACAACACACACCTATCTAAAATTTCATAATTCAGGGAGAGTGGCAGTGGACAGTAGTAAAAGTTTTAGATAAAAGAATGAGATATCCTGTCCCTGAAAATAATGAAGTAATTTGGATCTCGAAGAGCTGACTTCTGTCAGGAATTTTCACTACCTGCACTTTAGGCACTCCAAGGTTATGGTCACTTATTTTCACTTCTTTAAATAATAAAACAATATTTCATCTAGGAAACACATTAGTGTGGAGAATTTAAAAAAAAAATGTCTTTATAGCTCTCTCTCCTCCATTCAGATTTTGGAAATGAGAATATTTATTAACAATGGCAAATTGGAAAAGATACGGCCCGGTGAAGGGGAAAAGTCATTGTTACTCTTTGCAAAAATCTTTTTCGAATACTTTCAAAAGTCATGGACCTGCCAAGACAGATTTAATTTGACAGAAAAGGAGCTGCAACTTCTGGAATGAGATAAATGTCCTGTTAAGCCAGAAGAGCCAATGGCTGAGTTACCATGCAAAGGCCTGATTTCAAAATGGTTCAGCCGCTGCCCCCTAAACCTTGCTGCCTTCCGAGTCTCTGCTTCTAATACTGGGTTTATCTTTAAAATGGCATAAGGAAACCTAGAGATATGATCCCAAATTTACAGGTGGGGGGACCAGCACAAAAGCTCAGAGCAGGAAGGAGATGGATGCAGATCTCCAGAGTGCTTAGTTAGTGTCTCAACCACAAGCAAAGCCCCATCCCCAAGACCCCTTTGAGTGGCACATGTCCCAGCTGTCACCATGCCAGCACTGTCACCAGCTGTGCTCAGAGTGCAACCATGCCAGTGTACCTGCCCTTCTGCCAGCAAGGGTAATGAGAGCAGGGAAAACGGGAGCAGCAGGGGCTTTGGCACATAGTAGGAATCAAACTACATAACCAGGATCCCTGGAGTGCTTGTGCGTTGTTTGCTAGCAAATGTTTGAGTGCCCGCAGTAGCACAGGCACAGCTGCTGTCGCCCACAGTACTCAGAGTAATGTAGGCCATGACACAATCACACCTGTGCTCTTCTCTGAGGCATTTGGTCATTGCTCTTGAGTCACAGCCCAGGAGCAATGGACAAGATGTTAGGAGACCTGGATAAGACAGGTCATTCCACTTCTGTGCTTCTATTTTTTAAGGTTTTACAGCAGTAATAATTATTCCTACATTATCATTGAACTGAATTTTCGTTCTCCTGTTTACCTTATAGATTAAAAAGATGCTGTGTATTGCTGTCAAGTAGTCTTACTTTTTTAACTCCACTGTTTAGAGAATCCCACTTAAGAGGCTGAAAATAAAATTTCCTTATTGATTTCTTTTCTTTTTTCATTTGGCGAACATTGATTTTTTTTCCTTGTGTTTTTAATGGAGCTTGAAATTAACATGAATCTGTTTGTTCAGATCCCTGTTTGAATTAGTGCAGTTTTAGTAATAAAGTTAGGTAGCTGTTTCCTTGGAAACAGAGCTCTGTTTTAGCAAACACTTCGACTAATATTAGGGCCTACACAAACAGAAGCAGTAAAATCAAATTCCCCAGTAAGAGAATGTTGGATGCTGGTATTAGGTTTTCCCTTTAGCCCCAGAATATGCCACCTGCCTGATGGCAATCCTATAAAGAATGTGTTAACTCAGGGGCTTTGGCTGTTTCACAATGTTCAAGTTTTCGCAAGTGCTCCTTTTCCCTTTCTATTGACTAGTGCCATGTTGTCAGTCAGCATTAAGGATTCCCTGCTTCTCACTATCCCTTAATTGCCAAGCTAATCTGAACTGCTTGGCTTAGCTGTGTGATCCTGTAAAGGTGCAGGCTCTGTGTTCTCCTGATTCCACTGCAGTATAATATCCAAGGTACTGGGCACAATTGTCACGGCAAGGTGGCCACAGGGAGCTGATGATTAGTTGCAGGGATATACCACGTTACTACAAATACACGGGTTTGAACAGTAGCCCACATATTCAGAAATGTATTAGGCCTTATCTTCTCCAGAAGTGCAGGAGGGAGCCTCAAGACAAAAAATCCTGAAATGTAAGTGACAGTTCAGAGAGCAGTGGTACAAACACAGAGTCTGTATATATCCCACAGCCAAAACTCAAAAGCAGTTGTCCATATGCAGCAACTTCACTGGACAAATCGAGACAGAACAGACTGTGTTAAGCCAGCTGTGTTAAGCTTTATCATCTGAAAATTGCTATTTACATCAACTAGATAAGACTCACTTTTTTCAATTTCTTTAGTTTCCAGGAATATCCAACTGGTGGAACAGAAATGGTGCATTCTTCTTTCTCTCTCCTGAAAGAAGTATTTAACAAAGACTAAAAACCCTCCAGGAGAAGAGAATTGTTTCAATACCTCCTTCAGAGGTATGATTCATATACGTGTGACTTTCTTTGACCATGAGGCTAAAGGTGTCTCAGCCATGCTTGCTCAGATTCCAATTAAAAATAAATAAAAATAAAATGCTGAAGGAGAGGTGACATGCTGTTCTGCTGAGGTTTGTTGTTTTTTGATTGTTTCTTGCTTCCAATATCACCTTCAAAAAACAAAACTTGTAGCTTTGCAAAAAAACCCAACTGGCTGGTTACTTATTTAGCTCCCTGTATCTCTTGTGGACAGGCAGTAGAACAATGAATAAGAAAAGATAATGCTTAGTGTAACCTCAGCATTAACATATGCAGCATAATAGATGAGTAGCCACCACATTTGAAGAACAGTTCATGAAGCAAAGTAGAAATGATGTGTGTGCAGGATATAATTACAGCCGTAATGTAATAACATTCCATGTTAGATTATTAGGGGTCTATTCTGCCCTTGACATGCCCACATAACTCCCATTAATGTTAATTGAGGTTATGCACGTGAATCAGCAACTGAGCAAATGACTAAATTAATTACATGTAAAGTACCTGTTCCATTCTTTTAAACCTGCTGATATGTTTGGCTGGTGCAAATGCTTATAGTCCAGGAATGAACTGTCACAATGTGGAGAAGAAGGGATGTGGGAAAGACTACCTGGATTTTAAAAACCCATTAAATAAAATTAAGTTTTGAAAAATAGGCAAGGGAAAATGGGAATATTAATTCCTAGATAGGGCTTCCTGCACATTGTCAGCAACCCTGGAACTCTGTTTGACTAAGCTAGGAGAGACTCCTGCTTTTCTGTAGTACCTCCTGCGGAGGACTGGAGCTTTGGTTATCTGGAGCTTTGGTAAACAAAGGTGTTAAACACTGGCTCTGCAGGGAAAAGCAGCAGCTATTGTGAGTGCAGCCATAAGAGGAACGACAGGCTTGGATAAGCCATACAGCTACTATTTTTTTTCTGCTTGGCAATTGCAACCCCCACTTTCTGTCCAGGAACGCTTTGATCATCAGATGTGATGACAAGGATCTGTGTGATGACAAAGTCTTTGCATATGGTGGGAGAAGTTTGGGCTTGAAATTCAAAGCGTGCGTTTCATTGAAGGGTCTCATTCTGCAAACACTTATCCCAGAATCTGAAGGGTGGAAATTGTTATCTGAAACTGAGTCAACCTTCTCTCACTCTGTTTAATTTTTGGTTTAAGCATCAAGAGGTCTTGAGCTTTCAGTACTCCCCAGCTGCTAAAACTGGGTGCAAAGAACAGAAAGTGAGTCCTGGAGAAAGGAGAGGGGTAGTAAGTAACCCACATCATCTGGACCTCTAGTGTTGCCTCCTGAAGCTATAATTAGAGCAGAGCTGGATTGTCAGCTTTTTCCACAGGAGGAACCCCCTGGAATCCCCTTTTCAGCTGGGCAGGATCTAGAAGGGATTCCCTCACCCATTTAGCAACCTGAGAAGGCTCGGATGGTCATAAAACCCTGACACCTGTTTGTGATCCCCCACTGGGAGGGGGGACAACTGCCCCACACTCAGACTTCCTGAAATAGAGCAATATCCACAATACAACCAACAGAGCCCCCCTTGCTCCAGATTAGAAAGGATGCCTGAGCTTTTAAACCTTTATTTCACATGGAGTAAACATCTCCGGTTTCATCTGGACCTCTCTGAAACAGCAACTCACAGAGTGGCTTCGGTTACTGGGAGCTTTGCTGCCCCCACAGATAGTTTGTGGCCCTGTGTGTACTGGGTGGCACTGGAGCATGTTAGACGTGCTTAGCCATGTAAAGAGGCTTGGCTTCAAAGAGTAAGGCTTACAGGATCAGTGCCTGCCTGACAGGCGAAGGGGAACTTAAGTTTCACCTCAAGACAGTGTGGACACAGCTGCCGAAGTAAAGTGAAGCTAACTCTGGACAGCTGCATGGCAGATGGGGTTGCCAATTTAATTATCAGTAGCACTACTTTCTGTAATTCTTAATAGACATCTATACCCATTTTTTTGTAATAATTTGGAATGCCTTATCATCACTGGGCATATAAAGAGGGCCAACTGGAGGTATAAGCAAAGTGAGCAGTTGCCCAGGTTGGCAGAGGAAGGAAAGTGCTAAAATTGCAGTTTTAAGTGAGATCTCACCACAGTAGTTGACATCATCCCTGGCCTGCACTGGTTCAGTGGCAATGGCATAGCTATTCCCACAGGTCCTCTTCTTTGTGAGAAGTAATGAGCAGTGTTGGCTCTGCTGCCTTGGTGTCTTGCTGACTGCTCTCTCCCTATCCTTCATGGATAAAGACAGACAGCCTATACAGAAATTATGCTTCCCAGTGGCAGGGAAATAAAGGTGGAACAGATTAAAGGCATCTAGAGTTAAGGTCATGTTTCTTTCTTCTCTCTCCCTTCTCTTTGTCCGGATGGAATCCCCTCAGCAGGACGACAGAAGTCAACTGAGGGACTGGAGAAGCTGTGCTCAATGCCTCAAAATACTCAAGAGAGATGGTGCTTAAAGGAACTGCTCTGCTTCAGCAAAGGAACCCTGGTGCAGGCAAGTTGGTCTACTTTACCCTCCTCACACCCCGCACTGAGTACACTGCTAAGGACTTGGAAGTTGTCATGGAGAAAGGACTGGTCTTTGCCACAGAAAGCTAAAAAGCTAGCACCTAAAAAAACCAATCAGAGTACAGAGAGTAGATACTCAGCTGTCAAAAAAGATTTTTGATGCTTAACTTCAGTCATTCATGTTTAATAATACAGATATATTTATTTGCTTGAGAAGCAAAATGACTTGTTCATCCCTTGGTTCTCTTCAGTTAAGTCTACAGATATCTCCAAAAAGCATTCAAGGCTATAGAATTGATATTTTAGAAGGAAAGGTAAACCTTGTGGACACAGGACTGGCTTTCCACCTATGTTTATATTCCTAAATTTTTGGCTCAAAATCTCAGTGGTTGCTCACTTCTATTTAAAATCACAATTACAAAACAAAGAGCAAGCAGCATGTGAAAATGCTCACTGGCAGGTTTCATCCTGTTTTGCAAAGGACAGATATCTTACTGTTCTCATTTAAAAAAGCAAGGACTCACACTCAGGAGAAGCTGTGAGTAGACAGGCAGCCACTAAATTGCAGATTCATTTAAATGAGCTCCTGTTCCTTATCATATTGTGCAAGTTTGATCACCTGAAGTGTGCATAGATCCTATTTCCATAAGAGGTCAGATTCATTGATATCAGAAAACCTTATCACCTCCAGAATGACTTTGTCTCCAGCACATACTGCCTTTCTAAGACATCGTCTATGCATACAGGCTCAGTGTAAGTATACATTGTTCAATGATTAAATATCCAGGTATCAAACATCCAGCAGTTGGAAATTTTACTCTGCAATTCCACAAATATTAATTGACCTGAACTCTTCTGCACTTTATGACATATTAGAAATCATACCTTACTATGGCCGCTCCTTTTGCACTACAAATTTTACTGCAGGTTAAATATTCAACTCCAGTTTCTTCTGCTTAATAACATTCTGGGCACATCTATGCTCTGAAATAAGTGATAAATAATGTGAATAGATGACAAGTCAGGGCAGTGCAAATAGAGCTAGCCAAGTCAAAGGGAACTTGCAAGATTCAGATATTAATGATACTAAAGTTTCAACAGTGGCCTCCAGAACTGCGCTATGGCTCCCTCATCTGCATGGGGCTGTTACAGAAGCTCCCAATGAAGCTTGTGGAGACTTTTCACTTAACTAAGCCTCCACTTCCCTGTATAATGACTACAAGATACAGCCCATATACAGTACCCTGCACTGGAAAGAGGAATTATTTCCACTGTTTTTAATTCCTTGAATTTTATGGCTGTCTTGCTCAGCTCCACTTCTGCTCTGTTTTTGGGTGCTCCACAGGCAGCCCCCCATACTCTTCGCAGTTAATCTCCCACCTATTCCCAGCCAATCCAAGAAGCCTGATTGCATTACCCCCGGTTAGGTGATGGCAGTCAGCAGCCAGAGCAGCGTGCAAGCCCTGGTGCGTCCCCATCTCACTCTGCAGCTAGCCAGCCTCGAGGCCCTGACACCCTCAGCTGGGCACCCTGGGCTCCCTCTAGCCCACAGTGGCACAGAGCAGAGCAGGAACCAGCACGGCAGCCGGGAGCACCAAAGGCAGAACAGTGGGCACTGGGGATGCAGCAGGTGCCCCCATGGCGCAGTCTGCAACAACCAGCCACCCCTGACAACCAGTGACGGGACACGAGGGAATAGCCTGAACTTGTGCCAGGGGAGGTTTAGGTTGGATATTAGAAAAAAGCTCTTCACCCGGAGCGGGGCTGGGCACCGGAACGGGCTCCGCAGGGCAGTGGTCGCAGCCCCAGGCCTGGCAGAGTTCAGGGAGTGTTTGGACAGTGCTCCCAGGCACATGGTGTGACTCTTGGGAATGGTCCTGTGCAGGGCCGGGATTTGGACGCGATGATCTTTGTGTGCCACTTCCATCCCAGAATACTCTGTGATTCTGTGTACCCAAGAACACAGCTTTCACACGGGAGAACAGCATCGCTCTCTCTTGCCCCTCGCAGCACTTTGCTCCTCACTCACCCCGAATTAACAACAAACCCGAGAAGCAGATGTTACCCTAGATACAGAAGTGGAGGAGGAGGGAAGGAGAAAAAGGGGAGACATGGGCAAATAAGGAAAAATAAACAAATTAACCCCCCAAGCCCCAGCCCCTCGCCATGTGCCGGCAGCCCTGAGGAGCACGGCGCTGCCTGCCCGCCGCCCTGGGGAGGCTGCGGGGCGCAGGCTGCGGGGGGCGGGTGCCGCGGGCGGGCAGCGCCGCCGAGCGCCCCCGGAGCGCCGGGTGCCGGGAATGCCGAGCGGAGGAACGGGCGACAGCCCCGGCAGGGCCCGGCCCGGCCCCGCGCCCCGAGCCTGAGGCGCGGCCGCCACCTGGTGCCGGTCGGAGGAAGCGCCGGGAAGGAGGGAGCCTTCCCGTGCGGGGAAGCCGGGCTCGCCGGAGCAGCTGCACACCCTGTCTCCCTCGCGCTCCGACGGTTCCTTTACAATCCCTCTGAAAGGACTCGCCGGTTGAAGGGAAGCAAAATTCATCTCTGGCGATCTGTTCGCCCCCCACTGATTTCAGGCTTCAATTAAGGCACAAGCTGTCTACAAGAGAGTGTCACACTCTCGGGTGTCTCTGGGAAAAAGAAGCCTGGCACACCCCAAATGGCGATGACGGTCAGGAGTAGCTTGAACTGGACAGTGGAATAGACCAGGAACAGGACAAACGCCACCACCTTTTGCTTTTCTTCACCTTTTACTTTGCTTTTTATGTGCTAATAATACTCGTTTGACATAGAGATCCCAAGGTGATGGAAATCACACCACACCATCATAACATTCGTGCACACCCTCTCTCTTAAACACTGTAGCCACAGACTGCTGTCTGGAATTTCCAAGGAGATGTCTAGGCACTTCAAGTAGGGATTTATGTCTTAGCCGCTGTGTTGGAATTAATAAATTGATGATTGGACAAGTTATTTTCACCACTGCAGTCAGAGTGGTGTTACTAGTGACTGTTACACTGTTATGAGTGACTTCTCAGCTGGGCACGGGAAGAGCCAAGACCAGGAGAGACGCTTCTCTCTCTCGAGATCCTTCTTCGGTAGTAAGATGTAAATGGTATTGCCTCTCACTGCTTTGTTCACGAGCATAGGATCGTGAGCCAGGATACAGTTCCGTGGGTTGTAGAAAGGTGAAGTAAGGCTGAAGAGGATGCTTACTTGGTTAGAAAATATTTATTCCTCTGCACCTCCATTGATTGTCTTTAGGTATGAATAGCAATGGCAATTCTTATCCTCCAAATGTTCATTCTAGTCAATAACAAAATTAATTTGTATACCAACAAATCTGCAACTATCCAGCAGGCAAATGAGCTCAGTATATGACAGAGGGGAGAGTTTTGGCAAAAGGGAGAGTGTAGAAAGAAGCATGCTCATAAGAATTATTGATAAAAGAATTATATGTTTATAGAATCCAATTCTCTATCTTGAAGCATTTTATACGCTCAGTCCTCAGTGATTACTGCAACCACTTCAATAATTGCTGTTTGCTGAAGTAAATTGATTTTAAAATCTCCCAGGTTCATTTACAAAATTACAATTATTTTTCTCTACCAAAGTAGCACCCCAGAACCTGTGGCACAGATTAGGGCTCTGCTGGGGTAGATGCTCTGTAAACTCATGATACATCACCAAGGAACTGGCTTTCTAAACCTCACAGTTCAAGATTCATGAGTGTGTATTTGTGTGTATGTGGTACTGACTGCACTGAAGTCAACACTGAGATAAAAGCATTTATTAGAGCCTATCCAGGATCTTAAGCACTGAAAGGTACCTTAAAAAAGCTTGCACTCACACATAAAAGTCTCTAACTTACTCAAAACCAAAATTCAGCCAGTGTTGCAGCCACTGTGGACTCCTCAGAGGTTCAGAGAAGCTGGGGAAATTGATAGACTGCACCTCATAGGCACTTTTGGCCTCTGTATGTGCCAACCCAAAGCTAAGGGCAAAGAGGGCAACACAGGAGGTTTGCAGGGGTGCGGCAGGATGCAAAGTTTGAGGAGCAGTCTTACATGGCAAATGCTTGCTGATGCTGGTTCTGCTCAGGAGGTGCAGTGAACAGGCCCCTTACCTCCTTGCAAGGACAGTTTGCTGGGTGACGTGCTAGCCTCAGTTCTGGGCATGTGGGAACTAAGAACTAAAGAGCAAAAGGCCCAAGGGGTATAAGGAAAAATGCATTGTGGCACTTGCAATTCAAAAACGTTGCCACTAAAAACTGCCAATATGGAAAAACAAGACATTAAGAGGCAGTACTATGCAGGAAACATCTGACAGGAGCAGGAAATTATCACAGTTGCAATGCCTGAATAACAAGACTTACCTTCCCCTCAATCTCAACTAGTGGGCAAAATGAATCAACCCACATTTCAAGATAAAAGGGTCCCTTGCCACAGACTGTACCCACAGGGAAGGCAAAAGGAGGATTTCAAGCAATGCAAAGCACAAACTAGAAGCAAGTGACATAGGGGAAATCCGCCCTCAGACAAAAGCCTGTTCTGAGCCAATGTATCCTAGGCTGAAACTTTGGGGGCACGTGGTTCTGGAGCACTGACCTGGAGGTGCACTTTATCCTCCATGTACACAACCACAGCAGAAACTACAAGGACAAGGAATGTGTAGCCATGATCTGGATGTGCCAGAGTATCTGTGTAGTTTGTCCATCTATCACCAAAACATATGAAGGACAAATCCTGAGCAAAACAGATGAAGAGACATGGCAAAAGCTGCTTTAAACCTTGATCCTAAGCACATGGCAATCGATGGAAGTTCTCTATGGCAAACCACATGCAGTACCCACAGCTCCAGTGCATATGATCAGTCTGTAACAAGGAAATATCAAAGATACATAGAGCAATGGGTGTCTTGGAGCATCCTGACAAGCATTTCACCATTATGAAAAACAACTGATAGCATCCTTCTCTCTACTTTTATTCTGGTTTTGTTTTTACTTTAGTTTCTATTCCCCATTATCTGTAGAGAAAAGCTCAAAAGCCATGAATGTTGAAGGAACAAATTTAAACTCAAATATATAATACATGCATATATATATATTATAATCCCACTTCATGGTTTGACATAGACTCTTTTTAGAACCCAAGGGCTTGGCAATACTGTGATCATCAACGTCCAGGCATGGCTTTTGGGGAGAAACACATATGGGGTCATATCTCTGGACATGAAGGTACTACCAGTCACAAGAGTGACAGCACCACATTCTTGGCTGCTAGAAACTGGCATAGTTCCACAGAGTTTCTGCAGAGATCAGCAGCTGGGTCATGAATTAATTCCTGAAATCAGAGAAAATAGAAAATTCTGGGAATGCAGACTTTTCAGCTTGCTTCACACCCCTCCGTCTTTTGTTAAACTTTTTTTTTTTTTTGGCATTTGCACAGAAAACATGTCAGTGTGTCTTTTACAGCACTCAAAGGAAGAAAATTCAAGCTGCTCTGCCTGATATTAAAAGATGTGGCATTTGGTAATATTTGGATGCAATCCAACTGCTAAACTGCTGAGCTGCAGTTTGTAACTCAAGCACATCTTGAAGGGAAAGCAGAAAAAGACAGATGAAAATGAAATTTATCAACAGGAATAAAAGAACATGTGAGCAGAAAGCAGTGGGAGGGATATCCAGTGTGTGAAAATGGAGAGATGGATACGAGGCGCATTAGCATTGGTGTTAGTTTATTTAAACACAGCCACATGATGAAGCTGAGCATTAGTGTCATGGTAAACTGAAGCAGAGGAAATGAGCTTTGGAGTAAGCGAGTGGAAGCACAGCATGTGGCCAAATGTGTGATGGCATGTGGAATGAGAGTGACCCACCTGGAACACGTCAGATGCTGAAGACCATCGATGGCTACTTACCCAAATGACAAAAAAAGGCAGTTGCAATATTTAGAAAGATTACAGTCTGGTCACAAAAGATTCGTAGTTGTGTAACCCCCGAGTATCTAGGTGTTGAAGGAGTCCATCTGTGTTCCATGCATTCAAGTGTTAATAATTAAGGGGGGGATATCAACTTTAAGCCTTGAATTTTCCCAGATACTGTCAGTTTCAATCTGACTCTTGTCATCACTACAGCATGTTTTTGCTTTTAAAAGGAATGGTAAGGTTTTAGGAATATGACATCAGCCTTCTTAATGAGAGAAACATAGAAAATGGGGCTGGAAGGGACCTTGCGAGGTCATCTAGTCCAGCCTTCTGCCCTAAGGCAGGATCAATTATACCCAAATCATTCCTGACAGAAGTTCGTCTAACCTGTTCTTAAAAATGTCTGGCAATGAAGATCCCACAACCTCCCCAGGCAATCTGTTTCAGTATTTCACTACTGTTACAGATGGAAATCCTGTCCTAATATCTTCCTTAAAATCTCCTTTGCTCCAATTTAAATCCATTAGTTCTTTTTTTTATTCCCAGTGGACACAGAGCACAATTTACTACTTTCCTCTTTGCAGCAAGCTTACATATCTGAATACTCATATCAAATTCTTCTCTTTTCCTTGCATCTCCAGATGTACAAATGCTCTTCTTTCAATCTGTCCTCATAGGTGCTGTTTTCTAGACTCCAGATCAGTAAGTATCACTGCTTTCTGTTGGATTTTCAATTGGACTGCATGTTTCTTTTTTGAAGCATAATGCACAAAAATAGACATACTATTCCAGCTAAGGTCTGAAGCAGAGAATAAATAGGGTAAGATTATTTCAAATTTCTTCTCCATGACACATTACTTACAGAGCTGAAATTGCATTAGCTGTCCTCATACTGTGGCCTGTGTTCCAACAGTCACAAATCCCTTCCTGCAGAATAATGACCACTGAGTCGGTTGCTCCCATCATCTGTGTATGTTGTTGGCTAGAGGAATTCAATGGCAAGATCCTGGAGTGTCTTAACTTCTTTGAATTTAAACCCACTCGCCGCAGACTACCCTGTTCAGTTTTAGTAAGGAACTCACATATCTATCAGTGTCATTTCATTGACAGCAATGCAGTAACATCAGAAAATAATTTAGTCCATGTTGCCCATCCAGCATCGAGGAATTCAGCAGTGGTTCTTACCATTAGTACCATGCTTAGTATATTCTGAAATAAACACAATGATGTTAGTTAGAGGAGTTGGAGCAGCTTAAAATACAGAAAATTACATTTGAAACATTATAGCTCAGAGGTGTTCCAGAAAGATGAAAGGTCTCCAACATACCTGCATTCTGATGGCCATAATGCCCAGGAGTAGAAGACTCTTTCAAACACCAATACCCAAATGAGGATGAAACAGGAATTGTATCCTATCAGCTCTGTCCTGATTAGCTATCCAGAAGGCAAGGTCAATCTCTATTCATATCTGTAATGTATGGAATTATATTTGTCCTAATATATAATTAATCTTGAAATGTGCTATGAGGAATCAGCTACAGTTTCTCTTTCTGCTCTATAGGCAGATCCTTCTCTGTAGCAGCTGGAATAATATGCAGATATAGTCTCCAGCAGAGGGAATAAAGTTCCACAGTAATGGTGCCTAAACAGTAATCCAAAAATGCACTGTGGTAAGAAAAGGGTTTACCTGCTTAATTGGTTTTTCACCTGAAATAGAATTACAAGTTACCCATTCACTGTTAGAAAGCATATTAAGCATTTAAATAAAATTTTTTAATCGCTCTGAATTTGACCCTCCTTTAATTTTGATTTTACCAAGTATTTTAAGCAATTTGGAATGACTAAAATTTTATTTTGGAATACTAAGCAGCTCAAAGGAACAAGTCTTCTAATTCCATCAAACTCAGATGCACAATTCCCATAGGTGCCTTTGAAAACCCCTATTTTCAAAGTTGTTGTCCATTGGATAAACTGCACAAACATCCCTGGCTTTTTACACAAACACCCTCTGCCTGAAATAATTTATGAAAATCATAAAATTGATTTAAGCTCTTCTCAGTGCTCCATAAATTTTATGCAGCCCTTAAATTATAAAGCTGCTGCTGCTGCTGTGGCACTCATCAGAACAATGCTTAATCTCTTCTCTCAAGATAGTTGGCGTGTCAGAGGAGAAAGGAAGGGACTCGGGCAGCTGAATTGTTTGTTTCAATTTAACAGGGCAGAATAAAACAGCCTAGAAGCCAGGGCTCTAGTCCCAGTGAGACTGTGTGCATCAAGGTTTTACTGCAAAAATAGTTGTTCTAACCTTCCTCTGCCTTTCCTTGCTTTTAAATGAGAAAATAACTTTCATTGATTTCACAGGGACTCTTTTTGCACACATCATCAGGTTTGTGATACTTGAGATGTTCCCTGCCTAATTTATAATCAGTGTGTTCCTGTTCTCAGATACAAGAAAATTTTGCATCTGCCTCAACTACATCCTTAGCAGATAGTCTCCCTCTCAGCTCAAAGCCATACCAGGACAAATGTAGGGGGTTTTGCTTTTACAAAAATTAAGAGTTTTGAGGTCTGCAATTTGATTTTAATCTCTGCTTTCTTTGGCAAAGATTAAAAACACCTTTTGAACTGAATATAACACAAGGTGAAAATAAAGTCCTAGCATAGAGAAAGTATGTTTGAACGGAATCCCTTACTCTTAAATTTGGCCTGGTCATATACTAAAAATGCAGACTGCTTTATTAAGATTTTGGCTTGTGCTGGCTAACTCAGATGAAGAGTATGCTGGTTTTTCTGGTGAAGTCTCATCTGGAGTAGCCCAGTTTTCAAAGGCAGAGTGGTCTGGACACTATTAGACTCACCTTTTTCAGTGTTTCACCCTGGGGATCCAAAGTCAGCAGCTGCTACGGTCTTCTTAGCACTGAGCTCTTTCCACTCTCCTGGTAACATTCCCTAGTCTGTCATTCAGAGAGTCGTCATCTTTAAGGGATGCGTTTCAACCTTTCTCTTCTCACGCTTTTCTCCCACGTAACCCTGTGAGTTTTATCCCTCCTCATACACTGTTTTTGCTCAGAGGTATACAAACCATCTGTGCCTCTAATACAATGTTCTTAAATAGCCTCCAGGCAGATCTCTATGGTTTTTAAGTACTTCTCTTTGCCCTTCAGCCTGCTGTTAACCATTTTCCTCATAGTTTTATAATCTGCCCTTTTAAAGTTCGTTGTTACTGTGCTGTCCCTAAGGGAACAACGCTTTCATGATATCAAAACTAAAAGTGTGCAGTGATCACTGTTACCCCACAGAGGCTTGACAACACCTTCCTCTAATAACTTCTGCCTCTTACAAGGTAGCTCCTCCTTGCCCATGGCCTTAACACTGTGGATGGCCACAAGAGTCAAGGAAAAGGAATCCTTTGCCATATGGATTGGAATGGCACCAAAGCCCTTTATAGCTCCTGATAAGAGGAAAAAACCTGTGTTTGCCAGCTGTTGCTTTAGCACCAAAATATAAGAAGCGATAGTGGCGTAAACACTGCAGAATTTAATCTTGTGTTATTTTCCTGACTGGTCCCATTAATTTTCCCCAGGAGGAAGTTACTTGCCAGGGGCTAGCTCTCAGATTTTCAGAGGTTCTCAGAATCATGAGGAAGTCTACAGGAGGTTGCCATCACCCATGTAAAACCCTATGCTGTGTCTCCCCTGGTTTTAATGGCTACCCTTATAACTGCTGCCTGTGGAATGCTCTCAAGGAAGTGGGGCCAAAGGGGAGGTCTATGACATGAAAAATGTCTTTGCAGATTAATACCTTTCACTAGGAATAAAGGGATGATACTGAAGAGGCAGCTGATACACCAGCCTTTCTGTTTGCAGAATGCACAAAGGATTGATTTATGGCATCTTGCCATGGGAGAGGCCTATAGGTTATTAACTAACTTCAATGGACAAACACTTGCTGAGAACGCATATCATACCTCTTGTGCTGTACAAAAGGTAATGACTCATCTTCAAGCATGCCTGATGTCCTTGAGAATGCAATTGGCTCTGCACAGCCAAGTGAAGCATTACTTAGTTAATACACTACAGCATATGGGAAACAATCAGCTGAAACGGTGACATTGCTACTTCCTGCTTCATTATAAATCTGCAGCTTCCTAACAGGATTATATATTGAAGCACTGTAAAAAAAGGACATTAAGTCCTGTGATGAAACTTAAAAAATTTGTAATTAAAACAGCTAAGTACAGGCCCCTCTCGTGCTCCACTGTCTGCAAAACCATTTTTGATACTCCAAATGATATCTCTTGGAAAAATGCTGGACTCAAAAACTATAAGAATAGAATTTTGACTCATGCCTTCCTCTTTAGGCCAATGAAATGAACACTTGCAGTGCAACAAATTTGTTTTTATTTCAGGCTAGAAATACAATCAAGGGTATGAACTCCTGGGCCATCTGCCCACACATGCATTTTCTTGTTCATTCTGTCCCCCATTCTTGCAATTTCCATCTCATAATGCAGCATTTTCCATGCATCACCTTGATTTCTACCATTTAGAGAAAGATTCTGTTTCTTCAAAAGAAACAAAGGTGGAGGAGCATCTGCCTTTTCCTAATGGCATCCAAGCACCTTTGCAACATAAAGGGCCTCCCCTATTAAGCAGCTACTGCTGCAATGTCACTACAGTCCACCAGGTTTGTTCCAGCTTACTGCTCGGCTAACACCATTAATAAATGGGAAATTTCAAGTATTTTATTAATAAAACCTGTACAAGATTCCCATATTAGCTAACAGGCCACATCTGACCAAGATTCCCCATATCAGGTAACAAGCCTCAGCTACTCTCACCTCGTTCCTCCAGCACTTCTCTCATGCTCAGCTGGGCAAGCCCCATGAGAATATAAATACATCCCCCACTACAGGAAGGGAAAAGGACTGGTGATAGAAAAAGGGAAGAATGAGAAGAAAAACCCAGCAAAATTCTCCTTCCCAGCCCTAGCCCCATGTTCCATGTACTTACTTTGGCTTCCCCTTTATTAGAAAAGTTCTTGTGATTATTATTTTTCCATGATCCATTTGCTTAAGGCAGGTGATTGCTTAAGACAGTTCCACATTTCTGTCCTAAATGAACAACTAATTGTTCTCTTTAGTCACCAGTTTCACAGGGAGTTGATGGCGTTTGTGATTTCCCTGGTGCGTCACACTAAGAACAGTGAATTTTCACATGACTACCTGACTACAATGCTTTTGTGCATCACTCACATCTCTCAACAAATATATCCAATTAGTTATTGTTAGGTGAACTGGGAGTGAAATACAATGAACACAAAGGTCTCCTCCTGGTCAGAGCACTACGAATCATAGTCGGAATAAAGGAAAGAAACTGGGTTTCTGTATCCACCTTTCTCTTGCTCTGTTGCCTGAAGAAAACATAGTTTCATTATATTATTTCCAAGTAAACCCAATTAATTTACTTGCATCCCAGACATCTGTCATGAAGCTGCAGGGCAAGAAGTATGATTAAACAAAAGTACTGCACCCAATATTTTGAGGTAACCCTCTTTTTACTGGGCTGCAGTCTCCCAAGTCTTTCACTGGAAACTGTATTTTTTGTTTAAATGCAATTACTAACGAGATTCGAGGAAAATCCTAATCTTATTTTGAACATGCCAAATTAGCTGCATATTTGTGAGGTCCTCTCTAATTTTAAGGCAGATCCAAATTCCCTCTGATCTTTGGCAAGCATTTATCTCTTCATAGCCATGTCTCTTAAACTGCCTCACAGCTAAAGTGAAGAGCTTCCAGGCTGTGCAAGGAAAGTGTAAGCAAGTATATTTCTGTGCTGATGAATGGAACCAGAAAAGTTTAAGTAAGCAGTCAGTAGTTAAGTCATTCTTTCAGATGAAACCCAGCAAGTCAGAGCATTCACTCAGTTTTTGAAATATGCCCAAACATTCCTTTGGTGGAATATGCTGGAATGCTACAAGATTTCTCACGGGTTTAATAGATTCAAACAAGTTTTAAGTATACAAAATAAATGGAAATATTAGTTCCTGGTAACCTTTGGTTCTGTATTTCTTCTTCCTAAATTCTCTCTTTTTTTATATACACAGAGTACAGACAAATTATGTATTTACAAATGCAATGTGTCCTCATAGGAATGATCAGGCTATCACACTATGCCTCTTTGGCAATTCTAATGAGACCAGAGCTACAAGACTAATATCCATTTAGAGATCTGGTTTCAATTTTTTGAAGGGGCAACATTCATTTTCAAAATCAGGGCAATGTGCTTTCACACAAATACTGTGACACAGTATGCAGATTTGTGTCTAATGTTATGTTGCAGGAAGTTGGTATATACAGAGACAGGTAGCAGTTATAGAAGGCTTCGAGGTCAGGTGACAAAAAAAAAATCTCATCTTTATGTACTGAAATTTTTATTAAAATATCTTTGGACCACTTACAAGAAAACATAATTTATTGTTTAATACAGACGAACCAACTAAAACCGGCTGTTTCACACAGCAGTTTGAGATTTGCTCCTCAATGAAGCTTTACAGGCCAAGTAATTCTGAACATCCTGCCACACAGCAGAAGAACTGGTTTCACTGTCTCATACCTTGTAACTCTGCAGTAGTCTCAGTTCTTGCTAATGTATGGTTACAGAACACACCATACTTCCAAGCAATTTCAAAGTCTCTAGTCCCATTTCCACCACCGTGTTCTCCCCAGTCCCATCAGCTCTCAGAACCATTTTGAATTTCAGCACATCCTGTTGCATAAATGGTGCTGAAATGGTCACTTTCATTGTACTTTAAAAATAATTATGAACACACAGGTAGCAAACTGGAACAAATATACTTTAAGAAAAACTTCAAAACCACTGAGCACACCAGTGTCAAAACCAAAGTGCACCATCTCCAATGGTTTAGGCTCCTTTTGCATTAGTTGATACCATCAACTACAATCAGAATCTTTCTATATCTTGCTGTCACAACCAATTCAAATGAATTTGATGTTTCTTGGACTGCATTCACCAAAGACAGAATTAAGACTACATGATTTTATGATCTGCAGTCTCATTTACTCCAAGGCTCTGCAAAGAGCTAGTCTGTAAAAAAAAAACAAAACACAAATGCAAAGGTTGTGCAAACCTTTGTTAAGCTGCGAGACAGAAAACTTCAGTCCCTGTCCCACAGAAATGAAGACTCTCTCCTTTGAATGAAGACTCTCTCCTTTGAATGACAAGACAACAATAATAGGTAAAAACCACACAACCATCCACTACACAACTACATTTTTAGCAATGGAGAGCATTTTAAAATGTATTGATTGACAATTTATATAAGCTAGGTATGTACAGGTATACTTTGCTACTCATTTGTGACCTCAAATAGCTTTTACACACATGATTAAATTCTCCTTTAAAATAAAGACATGACATACTGGTTCTACAGTTCCAGCCCAACTGCAGAGACTCAGCTCTTGCTAATTTTATACTATGTTTCTCTAGTTGGACTATAACAAAGTAATAGAATACTCAGACACCATGCTTCAATTTCTATGAGAGCCCTCAATGTTACTCAGATCTCTAGAAAGGCAAGTGAAATGTAAAAAAAATACAACCCCTAATCATCATTTTCCTCATCATCGAACGAGAGGAGACTGCTGTTTTTTACTTGCTTAGCTGTACTCTGAGAAGTAGATGCTTCTCTCTTAGTTTTCTTTGCTTCTTTCATCTTCTTACTTGAACTTACATTGAAGTCCAAACATTTCTCCGATGAACGCTTGGCTGGTTTCCTGAACACAATTTTTCCATCAGCAGGCTCTGGTTCATCATCTATAATAAACAGAGTAAAATCAGAACTTATCTGCACATGTTCACCAACACATACAGTCCTCCATTGTTATCTTCACAGAATCACAGAATCACTAGGTTGGAAGAGACCTCCAAGATCATCTAGTCCAACCCTTACCTTAGAACCTCAGCTAGACTAGACTATGTCACCAAGTGCCACGTCCAGCCTTTTTTTAAACACATCCAGGGATGGTGACTCCACCACCTCCCTGGGCAGTCCATTCCACAACTTTATTACTCTTTCTGTAAAAAACTTCTTCCTAATATCTAACCTATACCTCCCTTGACGCAGCTTGAGGCTGTGTCCTCTCGTTCTGTCAGTTGCTGCCTGGTGAAAGAGACCAACCCCCACCTGACTACAACTTCCTTTTAGGAAGTTGTAGAGAGTGATAAGGTCACCTCTGAGCCTCCTTTTCTCCAGGCTAAACAACTCTAACTCCCTCAATCGTTCCTCACAGGGCTTATGCTCCATACCCTCCACCAACATCATTGCTCTCCTCTGGACACACTCTGATCTTGAACCAAGACCAGCAAGACCTCTGAGAGAATACAATGATCATGAAAATGTACTTTCTGGCCCCAAAGTCTGTCTCGAAGAATGCCCACCACACACACTCACCTGCTCCAGGACAACCAGCCCTTGAAGACAATGTTCCTGCACTTCCCATTAGTAATGGGTTTTCACTAACCAGAGCTCTAACTTAGAAGAGACTCCAAGCAGTAGAGCTTTTCCCACACACTCCATTCATATATCAAAAAGGAGAAGACAACTTCACAGGATCCTCATATCCCACTTTAGTATTTGTAAAATTCAGGACAACAAACGCACTTATTCAGAACTGTGGAACAAAATGGCCCCTATACAAGAAAAACCTTTTTTTCCCTTTCTTCTAACATATTCTGTCCTGCTCAGACAGCTAAAAAGATCACATGGTCATAAAGTGCCCATTTATTATCAAAATTGATGACAATTTTAGAGTTTCTTTGTATCTGCAAAATGGCCAAGCAATTCCAACTCACTAATTTTGCTCTGCTACATGTAGAGGAGCAAATAACAATCTTAAAAAGTCCCTTCCATGATTATCAGGCACAGCAGGAAACCTACTGCACAAAGTAACAGCATTAAGGCAGTATTTCTGGGGAAAAAAAGGTAACTGTAAAGTTATAAAGCCATGAATCAGACACAAAGTCTCATGCTGCAGTAGTCTGCAATTTTTATAATGTATATGTGACAGAATATTCGAGAGCCACAGGTTCTATGCAAGATATTTCTCCTAAACGACTTTTGTGAAATTCATTATTCAACAGAAATGTGTTTGACAAGACTATGTGCTATTTAATTATAACAAATAAATAATCTTTTCTCTTTAGCACAAATTCTTTCCTCAGTGTATCAGCACTATGGCAGAAGTGTTATCTACACAGCACTGGCTGAACTCTCCTCAGTGCATACTCAATACAACTAAGAAACCTGGTGACAACTAAGAAATCTGATGTCATAAGGGCTGTGTTGTAAAAATGAAGGCATCAAGTTCAGCAGCAAATTTCACTTAGAATTCCTCAAGTTTCAGAGACCCTTTCTAAGAAGAAACCTAGCTTAAAAAAACTGAGCACCAGTTCTGTCAGTGGGTTCTACAGAATGCATTACTTCCCAAAGGTGCCTGTGGTGAAGGGGCTGGAGCACAAGCCTTACTGAGGGGAGCAGCTGAGGGAGCTGGGGTTGTCCGGTCTGCAGAAAAAGAGGCTCAAGGGAGTTCTTATCTCTCTGTGCAGCCACACAAAAGGAGGTTGTAGTGAGGTGGGGATCAATCTCTTCTCCCAAGTACCAGGCAACGGGGAGGGGGCTTAGATTGAGTATCAGGAAAAATTTCTTCACTGAGGAGGTGGTCAGGCATTTGGAACAAGTTGTCCAGGGAAGTGGTGGAATCCCCATCCCTTGCAGCATTCAAGAAATGTGCAGGTGTGGCACTTAGGGCCATGGCTCAGGGGCAGAATGGCAGTGCTAGTTAATAGTCGAGACTCAGTGGATCTGAGAGGTCTTTCTCCAATCTTAACAATTTTCTTGAATCTATGATTCTGCAGTGGTTTATGAGAAAATACTACCATGCAGAAAATAATTAACCAGGTTTGGGGAAAAGCGTTTCAGTCTTGGTGCATTAGAAAAGCACCACAGTTATAAGGAATAATGAGCAATAATAAACTGCAGATATGAAAACCATACTTCTCAATGGATCCACTGTGAATTCTGCATGGAAAACTTAGGTGTTTAGATGCTGCACAAGTGATATAGAAATTAGGAAGTGCCTACAGTAAATTTCAGGAGGGAAACGTAAGCATTTCTGAAATCATATCACACCTAATTAACCAAAATGCACTATGTATCATTTTTTCCCAGAAAGTGGGCCTCCATTTTAGGGCTCAGAAGTTTAATAGCAAATAATTCCTCTTACTAATTGCTGCTTAACTGAAATGTTTATTTGGAAACACAGATCTTCTAGTTTAAACAAGATCTGAGGCACAATATAATCCAAATTCTGGGGGGAAAAAATATATCTGTAAAAAAAAATGATGAAAAAATTATGTGCCGACACAACTGTCCATGTACCTGGGCCAGGCACTGTGCAAACTGTGTACAGCACCTGAACAGCTGTGGAAGTAGGACAGCCATCAACTGCAGAAGCATGAGGAGCCAAAAAAAAAAACCCAAACCCCACTGGACAATCTTTAAAAGAGTGATTACTACATTTTTTAAGAAAGCTAAATTTAAAAACCTAACCCCTAAAAATGTAATGAAAGCATATCCACAAAAGAAAACAGATAAACACCTATGGACTCGTAATCCATGGAAAAATAGAAGCCAGAAGTTTCCGTTTTACTCAAAACTGTCCTATTACTCATGTTGCGAACTGCATGAAATAATTCCATTTTGCCCACCAGATGGCAAAACTGATGAGTATCTTTGCAATGTGAATTTAAACACCTAACAAGCTAAGTGCACACACAGCAAAGCTCAAAAACTCCAGCAAAATGGCAACTAGCTTGGTTCTGACCTCCAGAGCCACAATACTATTTGCAGATCATTCTGCATCAAAGGAAATTAGTTTAGCTCTTGCCCTGGTTTAACACTGCCAAAATTTCATATATGCTCAAGGACATTCCTTTCAGCAAGAAGCCCAGGCCAGCTTCAGGGAGCTTTGTGTGTTGGCAGTGTTTGACAAAGGATGAAGCAGGTGAGGAAACACAGCTGGCCTGGCCTTACCTTAGAAATGTGTGGAAGGAGAGGGAACAAACAGACTACACTTTCTGAAAGGATTTGATGTAACAGTTCAAGAAATTTGTGTCGATTTGTTAAGATGGTCTTTTCCAGCTGGTAAGATGTCTTCACTTTATCCCTTCTGATTTTACCAGGCTTTTTACATGTCAGCTATCTTTTGTGTTTGTATCAATGACCTGCAAAACACTGACTTGTAGTAACCAATGTAAAACACAGACTGAAGAAACAATGTGTTTGTAGCTTTTAAAAGAGTCCTGATAAAAGACTGTGTCAGTATTAAAAATTACGGAAAGCAGGATTTGTGATAAAGACATTCAAAGTAAAATACATACAAGCATTACAGGAGAAATAATAAAATCTACTCCTGATAAACAAAAAGCACACTAGCAGTTCAAATTCTGGTTTTAGTCATTGCTACTTTTACCTAGATCACAAACTGGTTGACCAAGAGGAGCACAGTCAGAGGTTAATGTGAAAACTCACATCACAAGTGCCATCAATTTAAAAAGCCACAAAGTCAGAAATTTTTTCTTCTCTTTTAACTGCAAATTATGTATTACAAAAGCAGTAGAAACGAGAGTCTGACAAAGAAGCACTGCTCTTAGGTTTACTGTATTTTTATTCAGTAGTCATTGGTGCAGCCAGCAACACCATTTTTCAGCAGTTTCTGTCCACAGAGGGCAACAACAGGAAACACAAATGCCACTAAACTGTCAGGAACAACACAAGAGCAACACAAACCGTGTACGTCTATTCAGAAGGTTGGGGAAAATAATTGATAACTGGGCAAACTGCTTGATGGTTTCTAAGGTTAAAAGCTCAGGTCAGCCATTTCAGATGCTCCTTCCAGTGCTTTCTGGCTAAGCCTTTGGAAGCATTAATACAGGAATTCAGCACAATGGTGGGATGAAGACAAAAAGGCCAGCCTTGCTCTGGCAGTCAGTCTCAATCATTTATGAGAACGCTTGGGAAAGTTTTTGTTACTTAAATACTGCAAAATTAGCTTTGATTTAGGTTCCTGCTCTTTCATGTGATGAAGAGCAGCATGAACTGTGTGATATGTATCTGACAGAACAGCTGCTCAATCAGAACAGCTTGTGCTGAATCAGGAGCTCGGATACCCAAGACACCACAGACTGTATTCTCCTCGCCTCCCCCAGCCCCCGCACACAGAACGAAACAACAACAGTAATATTAAAAGGCTTTGAACAAGCAAGGACAGTCATTTTCAGGTATCAGACTGTAGCAGAGGCCAGATGAACTAGAAAAGCAGTAGAAAAAGATCAATTTCATAGGCTATAATGAATGCTGGGATAAATTATCTTGCAGTAATTGACATATTTTCTTTTGTGAAAATTTAATTTCTCTTAAGACCATTTTTCTTTGTCTCTGAACCAACAGTAACAATTTACAAAATTATGAATAAAACATGAAGCAAAATTACTGTTGATAAACAGATTTCTTTTTAAAAAGCCTCCAAGCCTTTTTCAGTGGAGAAAAATATTTCAATATAGAAGGGCATTTTCTCATATATGAAAAGTTCAGTTCTAAATTAAAAAAACAAAATCCCTGTGACTTTACTTGCAAAAGCCAACAGAAAAACTTCACTAGATTTTGTTCTGCTTTAGGAAGCAACTAAGGCCAGCTGAGACATTAATCAACTGGTTTTACCAAATTAATGCAAAAGTGTTATTCATCTGTAAAAGAAAATGCACGCCATGGGAACCACTGGCATCTGAAATTAAAAAAGTGCAGCTATGTCAAAATGGTTATAGAAGAAAATAAAGTAGAAAGGATGTAACTGAGATATGGAAAATACTAGAATAATATCCCAATCCAAAGCTTCAAGACAAGGTCCTTCCCATGACGACAATCACTACAGATATAAAAGAGGGCAGAACCTCAAAACTGAGTCCTTTCTGTGTTTTGAAAGACTAACAGTTTGCATTCACAACGGATAGTTTGTAGGACATTTCTTAGGATCTATCAAAGTGTTAGAAAGGAAGATTATCAGTTGAGAAATTCAATTCTCTATTACCTTTTCAGCTCCATGTAATTTCACTAATGATCTGATTGGGGGCTGTATGTTACAGTCTAGTAGCCATTAAACTGATTTCACTTTCAAGTCTGGGATAAAAATCAAGGCAATATGAAATGCAATCAAATCATGCAGCACCAAACTTTCTTTATACTTCCCATTTTCAGAACTGACAGCCAAAAAAACAAAAGAAATTCACAAAATTCTCTCTACTAAACTGGAAGTAACCAGCTGCCTAACACCTGCCTCCTAGAAATCAGAATTTAAATCTAGAAGTCAGACTCAGTGCAAAAATGTCTCACAACTCAAAAAAGCCTTCATGAAGATGTAGCCCAGTCACCCATACCTTCCTTCACTGAAAATTTGACATCAGGTCCTCTCCACAGCAGAGGAACACAGTAGCACTTACACATAGAATTAACAAGGCTGGAAAAGATCATAGAGATCATCAACCTTTCACCTAGCTTACCAATCTATCCAACACCAACCCATCATCTAAACCATCTAAATCAGGTCACTAAATTCATCATCCAACCTATCCTTAAATACATCCAGGGACAGTGACTCCACCACGTCCCTGGGCAGTCCATTCCAATGGAAAATCACTCTCCCTGTGAAAAAGTTTCTCCTGATATCCAACCTAAATACTTGCTCTATTTATTCCCATAAGCCATAAAGAAGAAAAGACCCCATATCTGCAGCAAAGGCAGAGGAATGAACAGTAGCACAATAACACAAAACAGAGGGCAGCAGTCCCCAGCACTCCTGCTACCTACTACTGTGGATTTTTTTTCCTCCAAATGCAAGTTATTACTGAAAGGCTGGAGGAGTAATGAGCAGAGGACTCAAAACTACCATCCTCACTACATATAATTATGTCTTAGGAATGTAATTTTCCACCAAATAAGTTCAGTCCCTCTATTCAAATACACTTCCACTTCATACTGGGTATTCGCCACAGTAGCTCTTTTGCACTTGTTTCACAGCATGGACTCCACTTCAGTAGATTCTCATGGACAACTACTTCTTTTTGCCCAGCCTTAGGAAACCATTTTTCCTCCTACTGTGACCATTCAAAGTTCAGGTTGCTTATTAAAAAAAAAGAAAACCAATGCTGAGAAAGAGCCATGCCATGTCTTCCAAACAGGTTGAAATTTCTCCCAACACCAGGAGGGTGAAAAGAAATCATCTGGGGCACAAGCCCTGTGAGGAGCAGTTGAGGGAGCTGAGATTGTTCAGCCTGGAGAAGAGGAGGCTCAGGGGTGACCTTATTGCTGTCTGTAACTACCTGAAAGGAGGTTGTAGGGGGTCAGTCTGTTCTCTCAGGCTCACAGTGACAGGACGAGAGGACAGAGTCTTAGGCTGCAACAGGGGAGGTTTAGATTGGATATCAGGAGGAACTTTTTCACAGTGAGAGTGATCCCCCACTGGAATGGGCTTCCCAGGGAGGTGGTGGAGTCACCGTCCTTGGATGTGTTTAAGGATAGGTTAGATGATGAACTTAGTGGTATGGTTTAGATGGTTTAAATGGTTAGATGGTATAGATGTTAGACTGATGTTGGATAGGTTGTTAACCTAGGTAAAGGCTGGACTTGATGATCTCCATGGTCTCTTCCAACCTTATTAATTCTGTGAGTAATTCTGTGTGTGTAACTGGCAACAGAACAAGAGGGCACAGTCTCAAGCTCCATCAGGGGAGGTTTAGACTTGATATTAGGAAGAAATCCTTCACACAAAGGGTGATTTGCCATTGGAATGGGCTGCCCAGGGAGGTGGTGGAGTCACCGACCCTGGAGGTGTTCAAGAGTGGGCTGGATGCGGCACTTGGTGCCATGGTTTAGATGATGGGCTGTTAGATTATGGGTTGGACTTGATGATCTCTAAGGTCTCTTCCAACCTTGCTGATACTGTGATACTGTGACTTTGCAACACCAAGCATCTCCATGCATTACACTCCAGTAACAAGAGACAGGAAGTAGGCCCAAAGACAAACATATATTCTCAGAGCAGTTCAAACAGATCTCAGTCCACTAACTGGTTAGACCCAACATGTACATATATACCTGCTGAAACAAACCAGATGCAGTTTTATTTAGTTTCAAGCTAACCTACATTATTAAAATTCAAGATTTTTTGTCAATATGCTTTTAAAAAAATATAAGACTCTCAATGTATTTTCTCCCATTACTGTTATTTGACTTCTCCATTTATACCATTTACTTTTTAACCCACGCTTCTCCACAGTGACAGCACAAACCTGAATTTTCAAATCCAAATGGCAGGAAAAGAGAGAAGCTAAGGATGTCATATTGATAACATATGCTAGGCCTCTCAACATGCTCTAAATTCAGACAACAGCTTTCCTAGATAGCCACAATAGCTAACGTCAGGAGAGGCCCACAGTTTCTATGAACCACCTTTCTATTTCCAGCCCTATGTGAATTTCCAGTCCTATGTTCATAATTGTCAAGACATTTCCACTAGAGACAACTGCTACAGCCAATCTGTCAAGTCTTCTGCCACCAAAAATTAAAGCTACATTTCAAAACATACTCTGTGAAGTTTCTGTACTCTCAAAGCACTTATGTCAACCATACCTGAATGAGGAATACTGACAGAAATTCTTATCAGAACTGTATTCACCAGCTGCAGTTTCACATCTTCATTGTCAAGCTGCAATAACCCCTCTCACACCACTTTCATCTTTCTTTAATCTTCTTAGAAAAGAAACTTTTTTTCTGTACTTTGCACTACTGTGTTATCTGGTTTTGCTTAATGCATTTGCAAGTCACAACACCTACTGAGGTTGATTTTAAGCAAGTAATAATGTGGCTCAGCCAGCCAAGGGAGCACGTTCCCCAACAGGCACATCTTTCCACTGAAGCACTGACCTGAGGTTCCTCCTTCTGCCCAGATACTCCCTTTCATGAACTCAACTACCTTTAAGACATCCACTTCACTGTCAAATTTGGCTGAGTGAATTAATGAGTTCAAAAACTATCACAGGTGATGTCAGAAGACTGTGTGTGTACCAGGACCATGACAGGCTATAACAACAAAATTAATTTAAGATGGTATTTGGAGGTAGAATGGTGCACAATCAAGAAGCACAGAACTGCAACACTATTAAAAGCCAGACACCTTGAATACATGTACTCAACATCTTGAGATTAGGACTCACAAGTACAAATTATTTAGCAGAAAAATTGAGAACAACTAATCAAAGCTGATATTAAACAGTAAAAACCAGAGCAAATATGTTCCCTTTCATGGGTTAACAAAGCAAGAAATCAGTAGCCTGAAACTCACCCGATTCATTGGACTTTAAGGCCTCTTTGATTTGCTGTTTAATTTTCATTGCTTCTTCAGCAGTCAAGTCCCCTTTCTTCAGCGTCACCACCTGAGGCTGCTCATCTTCATTGTCGCTGCCGCTGTCACTGTCACCCGCCACGGGCAGCTGCTCCCTCTGGACAGGAGAAAAACAAAAGCCATCCTGATCACCACCCCACAGGCACTGCCTGCCATGCCACACTAAGGAAACAGTGCCAAGGGAAACGTGGGTCCATGGTGCCCAGGCTACCACACAAACCACTGCGAGCAGCACCAGCACGAGGAAGATCATGCTCCTGTTTCCACTCTCTCAAACTTGTGCTCTGAGCCACGAGAATAATGTGGGATAAAATGTTATAGAGGTAAGCTTCCTGGCTTGGAAACCTCAGTGCAGCAACCTAAAGTTTGGCAAGAATAGAGGAACTGAAAACTTCATCTTACAAGGAAGAGTAATGACAGTGTTACTGCAATCTACTGAATTTACCAAAAGATAGACAAAATGCAATCTTTCTTGTGAAGTGAAATAGTTTATACTCAATTTATTAAAGGCATAGTCTTATCTGAAATCCCAGTTCATAATTTTTTGGTGTTTTTTAACCATTACTACTTTACTGACCAGCTTGGAGACGTTAGGTGATAATGGCCTCTTCAAGATCCACAATACACCAGAGTTGGACCTTAAAAGACAATACAGGCAAATCCAGCCAGTGATGAAAGTCAGTAAATTTATTACTTTTAATAAAAGCTATCTTCACAAGCAACTTGTATATCCACAGTGGCACAAGTAGGTTTCAAATGTCTCCATAGGTTAGTTTTCGACTACATAAAGGGGGGGGGGAGTCATCCAAACATCCGTGCAAGTACAACTAGGTAACAACAGAACTGCAAGCACAGCACTACCATTGCCTAAATTTTAATTCCCTTAGTCATAAAAAAAAACCACCCAGCTTCATACGTGCTACACTATGATGATGATGGGCTAATTTCTTAAGACATACTGTAAAACCCTATTTAGAGGAAAACACACGCAAGAAGCACATTGGAAACAGAAGAAAACTGTGCCTCAGCACAGGCTGCCTTTTAAGCATCCGGCTCAAACCCTGCTGCCCCTGCTCTGCCTTCCTGGCCACCACACCACACTTTGTGGCCACTGACCTACGTAGGGGTTGGAAAGCACCTTAAGGACCGTACAGTTAACTAACTCCTTTCCAATACATTTTTTCCCTATATTCTTACAATAATTTTTTCCCCCGCCCTGCCTGGGTTTTGCACGGGCCCCTTCTCCCCGGGACGCGGAGCGGGCTGCTCCGCAAGGCCACTGCAGCAGCAACTTGCTCCTGCTGCTGCGAGCACAAAGTTACAGAGACCATTCCAGTCAGTTTTAAGCGAGTAACAACAGCCCTCCTTTGCCCTACCGGGGCGGGGGGTAGGGAGGGGAGGAGAGGGGAGANGGCGAGGCGGGCGCTGCCGCTCCCCACCCGCGGCACAGGGCGTTACCTTGGTGTCCACCGTGGGACCCTCCCGATACCCGACCTGCCGCTTGAAGCGGCTGAGGAAGGCGGGCTCGGCCGGCCGCACGTAGGACACCTGGTTCCTCTTGCTCATGGCCGCCCCTCCTCGCTGCCCGTGACGCGGCGGCACGCGCCGCCGACATGGCGGCGGCCGGGGCGGGGCCGCGCCGCTGAGCGCCAAATTCAAAGGCTCCGCCNTGGCGCGGCCATGGCTCCGGGCGTGAGAGGTGAGCGGGGACGGCACGGGGCGAGGCGCGGCGAGTCGCCTTCACGGCGGGCTCACGGGCGGGGCCGGCTCGGGGGTTAGGGACGGCTCTGCCCTGCCCTGCCTTACGGCGGGGTATGGCCCGCGTGTGAGAGCCAGCGGGGCCGGGGCGGCTCGGTGCCCGGCCGGGGCCGGGGCCGGTGTCGGTGTCCCCCCGCGGGACAGGGCGCTGCCCACGGGGCTGGCGGCGGACACGGCAGTCGGCCCTTTGCCAGGGCCACGAGATCGTCTGAGCCGGGAGGGACACGCAGGGGTCATGGAGTCCGGCCCTTGCCCCTGCACAGGACACCCCAGGAGTCGCACCATGTGTCTGGGAGCGTTGTCCGAGCTCTTCTTGGACAATGTCAGATCTGGTGCTGTGACCCCTTCCCTGGGGAGCCCGTTCCAGTGCCCCAACCACCCTCTGGGCGAAGAACCTTTCTAATATCCGGCCTAAACCTGCCCTGATACGAGTTCAGGCCATTCCCGGGGCTGTGCCAATACGTATCCGCCTGATCTCGGTCCTTTCCGAGGGCGCAGGCTGCACAGGTACCAGTGGGTCTGATTTCGCTCCTAAAGTGCGCTGCTTTCCCTTGGTCCCTTGTGCAATGGAAGAACAAATAACGGGAGGAGAAGCTTAAGACATTTCTCAGATGTTGTGAATCAGAGCAGGTGGGGTATTTAGGTAGCGTGAATGTTAGAGAGAAGGTTAGTACCTTTGCACATTCTTATTAATGTTAGTTTTAAAGGGATCCTACCACAATAAATATCGTGTGCTTTTAGAGACTTTATAAAGCCTTTATTACTGGTATGTTTGGAGAAATCACCTATCATTGTCATTTTATGTATTTTTAAGTGCAATTATGTTACCTACTTAATATTTTGACTGGTTTATATATGTATAATTTCATGTCAGATTCATCTTTAAGTAAAAAATAACTGCATATATATATATGTCCTCTCCTTGACATGTGAAGCCTTGCAAAATAAGGCTCATATCACAGGATGAATTGAGTTGGAAAAGACCTCTGAGTTCACCGAATCCAGCCTCTGACCTCACACCACCATGTCAACCAGACCATGGCATTAAGTCCCATGTCCAGCCTTTCCTTAAACTCTTCCAGGGATGCTGATTTCATCACTGTCCTGGGCAGTCCTTTCCAATATCTCACCACCCTTTCTGTGAAGAAATTCTTCCTGATGTCCAGCCTAAACCTTTCCTGGCACAGCTTAAGACTATGTCCTCTGTCCTGTCACTTGCTCCCAAGAAGCAAGAAGAGAAGAGGCCTCACCTGGCTGCAGCCTCCTTCCAGGAGTTGTAAAGAGTGATGAGGTCACCCTTGAGCCTCTTCTCCAGGCTCAAGAACCTTCAGACACCTCTGATAGGTCTTATGCTTCAGATATGTAAGGAGAGCTTTATGCATTACAGAGTGATCAATACTACTTCATAAAAGTGAAATGAACACAGGTACTCAGTTGTGCAGGTTTAGGTTATATTCAGGTTTTGTAGTCACATCACTAAAGCTATTTCATGCTGTAGTGGTTTATCTGCATTAAGTTTGTAATTTTTAAAGTACAGTGGGAATATTTAATGCTATTAACGTTGTTTCTAATTCCCCAAGACACTCACAAAACCTTATATCCATTAAGAGATTACTCGTTGCCTGTACGTTGACAAGTGTGTTCAAGCTCACATTACACAAGTGGAGCTTTCTCTGCCTCTAACAAACTGCAATCTTTCTGCTAAAGAAAGATTGTTGCTCAATATTTTTGTGCGGGTCTGATTCATTTATGAAACAGATATTTATAAGGCTCTCCATTTATCTCCCTTAGTTACTGCTTACAGTACTTGCTCTTTAAGTGGGGGGTTTGAGCTATAATTTCATGTTGTTTAATTTTTTTATGTGTGTTTCACTTTTGTTTCACAGGAGATATGCGTGACTCTGCAATATCTTCACTTAACTCACCTAGGTAAATATTGGCCAGTTCCTATATATGTTTAGTCATGTTACACAAAAAATGCAACAAAATCTAGTATAACTCTGTGAAATAATTTAAAGTTTTCTCTTTTCCAGCACTAGACAATTGCCTTTATCTCCTAACTTCTTTATAAGATTAAAAAAAAAATGCTAATATGTTCTCATAATAAACTTGCTCTGAGGTGTTCTCTTGGAATGCTGCCATGCAGTAAATTCTCCTTTGTCCACTGACTTTGTAGCTGGACTCTCGAATTAATCTAAAGAAATATTCCACTAGGAACTTCATTCTGTGAGGAAGTCCTTGACTGAAACAAAACCCAAAAAGCCCTCCTCCAAAGATACGCTCTTTGTGCCACATCTCAGAATTATGTTACCCAGTGAAAACACTCGGCAAGTTAGTTTTGTGTGTCTTAAATCCAATATAACATCTTCCCTTTCTTAGCTGCTGCTTGTGTTTCATTGATCAAGAATTGGTGGTACTTTCCCTTTCTTGTGAGCAGCAAAGAAAAATGCTCATAACTTTTTTGCAGGGCTGTAGCATCATGTGCTCCATTTGCCCATTAAAACTCCCAGTAGTAAGAAGAATGCTTGAAGCCCACAGTCTTGGAGCCTACTGAAACCTTTATTACAACACTGGGTTTATATGGCTCAAGTTCCCCGTGTAATGTGTTCTTTTAGAGCCAAAGTTGCATACAGCAGCACTAAATTCCAGTAACTTCACATTGTGTGTTTTTTGAATCTGCCACATTTTTACCTTCAGTAAATCTTGCAGTGAATTGGTGTTCAGCTAGAAGGAGTATGCATGACTTCACATGCTTAATCTGAGTGTTGTGATTATATTTTATCAAGCAGCTGATAGGTTTATTTTGAGGTAATCTAATGCACGAAAATTTGTTTAGTGTTGAAGGTGATGCTATCAAAGTTTTCGTGAGGGTGCGGCCCCCTTCAGACAGAGCTGCGTTAACCGATGGAGATCAAGGCTTGTGTTTATCTGTCCTCTCCTCAAATACCATCCGCCTGCACTCAAAGCCTGAGCCAAAGATCTTCACTTTTGATTATGTTGCAAATATGGAAACCACACAGGTAATCACTTCCAGAATTTTGTACCCACTAGTTTTTCCCCAAATTTTGGCTGCTGCTAACGCTGAACTTTCTACAGGTGTAGTGCCTCAGGTGTAGTCTTTTGCAGTGGTCAGCTTGGCGATATGTAGTTATAGGACAGAAATGCTGCACGAAATTCTGCACTCTAATAGTTGTGATGTGGGGATTTTAATTGTTAATTTCTTCAATTAAAGTTTGCTTTAAAATTCAAGTTTACATTTGTAAATGTTACCTTAGCACCACAGATAGAAAATAAATCTGCCTGTTGGGACAAACTTATAAAAATAACTGTCAGTCAGTACCTGATATTAAAGGTGTGATTCGTATTTAAGGAACTTATGAGTTTGTATTTTATTTTCTGTATTTCCTTGTTATACTTCTGCCTTTCAAATGGATGTGTTGTGAATCTGGGATAGGTAATACTGGAAAGAAAAGTCTTCAGTTTAGTTTTTACAATATTGTGTTTGACATTCTGAATATAATTTTAATTCCGTTAAGACTTCAATTCCCTTAATTCCCTTTAATTTCTGTCAAACAACCCAAGCCAAAGCAAATAAAACCTCCCAAAAACCTCACCTGCTGTAGGCTGTTATTTGTAGCTGAGCTGTCCTTGCAAATCCAAGAGAAAAACGGGGAAATAGATGAGGCTAGCAGTTGTGCAGGTTTTTTGAACGTGCCATGGCACATGTTCAAAGTTAACTGGATTTGATAAGTGTCATAAGCTTGATTTAGACCTACTGATAGTATAAACTGCATAATGTAATCAAAATCACTGGATCAAAATTAATTTATATTTGAAAGCTTTTACTGTGATGCTGAGTTATATAATTTTTTTCAGTTGATCAAGAAATACAGTTTTGTCAGGGGGAGTGATTCATGTCACAAAGACTTGGGGTGTACAGTTTTGCTGTGAGAGCTCCATCGTGTTATTGTTCACGTCTAATGTTATGGAATGTGTCTATTTTATACACTGCATAGTTATGGCATAAGAGACACTGATACAAAAAGTGCCTAAATGAGTGGTGTCAAGTGCCTTCTCTTTCCCTTGTCCCCAGGAATCAGTGTTCTCAAGTGTGGCTAAAAGTATTGTTGAGTCTTGTATGAACGGCTACAATGGAACCATCTTTGCCTAGTAAGTCATTCCACAGCAACTGTGGTTATTTCATAGCAATTGCAACATTTGAGGAGATCGTGCTGAAGAGGAGTTGTGGTTTTAAGAGCCAGAGCCTGCTTAAAGTTACAATAAACTTTAAAAGTGCTTCCTTACTGCTGCACAACATAAGGAATGTTCTTGTGTCATTGAAGAGTATCTCTTTGTCTTCTTTTGGAAGGATCTATTTGCAGGTCCTTATGCTTTTAATACTTAAGGCTAGTAATGGGGATTGTAAACTCATTTCAATTTTACTATTACTTGTCTAAGAAGTAGAAGTTTTATTGTATTGGTAAAGAAGAAGATACTAATTTTCAGTACGTCTGTAGTAAAATGAAATGGCTTTAACATGATATTTGTCCAGCTCAACTCTTAGCTGCCTGTGGGAAAACTCATGGATGATAATTTTAACTTTCAGAATGTTTTCAAGGTAGAAATATATCTGTGACTAGAAGTATGAATATTGTTAAATTAACTCAATATTTTTTCATTTTGAAAACTGAGGAAGCACTTTGCTCAAAAAATGCTGACTTAAAGGGCAAATCTAATCAAAACCTTACTGGTTTTGGGGGGCTGTTTTTTTAGCCTAGCACAGCTTTTCCAAACTGCGAAGTCCACTGTGTTAAAATATACAAACGTGGAAAAATGAAGTGAAAAATGCCCTGAAGTTTCTGTAGCATGACTAATTAAGTACATTTAAAAGAATCCAACCCTAAAGGGAAAAAAGTCCTGTTAAATCCAATAGAACCTTATGTGCACTACTGAGTGACAGAAAACCCAAAAGATTGACCCAAAAATTAGTTTAACATATGTATTTGAAAGCCTTCATTTTAATGCTAAATTCCCCTTCACTTCCCAACAAACAAGAAAATGATGTGTGGTAGGGAGACAGAAGGTGATTTATCTAATGGAATTTCTTGGTAAAATTTGCTGTTCCATTTTTATAACTTTTTAGCTGATTGATTTTTGTTTGTTTGTTTGAGTTCTCCTTAAAAATGCAGATTAATGAAAATTTTGGAGCCAGAATAAAGCTTTATCTAACTTTTTTTGTTTCTTTTTGTTAGTGGCCAGACTGGGTCAGGAAAAACCTTTACTATGATGGGTAAGTGCATGAGAGTGATTAATTATTCAGTGATTTCTTACTTATTTTTTTTATTCAGTTGAAATGTTGTATTGCTGAAGACCAGAGATAATTTATATTTTTTGTAGTCCTGCAGATAACTAGAAAATGGTGTAATGCTCAGTGCAGTTGTTCTTGCTTTGTGTCAAGAGTGAAGTATAGGTACTCTCCTCAGTCTTTTTAAAGCTCTAGATTTTATTTTTTTTTTGCTGTTTTTAACAGGAAAAAAGGCTTTTCAGTGAAATCAAACCCTTTTAGTAGGTTTTCTCAGAATGATTATTCTCCTGTTTACCTTTTTTACCAATATCCCTTGCATGTGTAGAAATATATTTTATGTATATATTCTATATATGCATAGACCTCTTTATGATTCTTCCATATTAAAATATCTTGACATTCTCAAAATAACTGTTTCCTGCTCAACTAGACATTTATGGCCTCTCTGTGTGAAGGGATCTCCTTGTAATCCAGTTCTTCATATAGTGGTGATTTTAAATGCATCAGTCAGAATCACAGAATCATTTATGTTGGAAAAGACCTCCAAGTTCTAGTCCAGCCTTTAACTATTCTCCAGCTTATGAACTACACCACAGCACTAAGTGTCATGTCTAGTTGTTTCTTGAACATCTCCAGGGATGGTGACTCTACCACCTCCCTGGGCAGCCTGTTCCAATGGTTAGCTACCCTTTCCAAGAAGAAATTTTTCCTGATGTCCAGTCTGAATGTGACTGATGCAACGTGAGGTCATTTCCTCTTGTCCTCTCACTTTTTGCCTGGGAAAAGGGGCTGATTCCCACCTGGCCACAACCTCCTTTCAGGTAGTTGTAGAGAGCAATAAGGTACCCCATGAGGTTCCTTTCATCTCGGATAAACAGTATTGTGCTTGAGATGAGTAAGTTACTGAAATAACCAAAATCATTTTGGTTGATGTTTCTGAGGAATAGGTGGAAATTAATTAAACAGAGGGACAAATCCATCCCCTCTTTCTGGTTCTGCAAATCAATGTTAAGTAGCACTGTTATTGGCATACCCCCATGTCTGTGCATGTTTCCTACGGAAGCCCAAATAGTTGATGCTATTGTAGACTCAAGTAGCCCACGGACAAGTAAAATCAACTTTCAGAAGCAGTGTTTAGACTGTGGATTAATCTGATCATGGAGTGTTATCTTAGATCTTGAATGGTGTTTTTTAATTGCAGTTCTGTAGTTTTGTCGTAAACTGACTGACTAAAATGTGGTTGCTGAAATCTTCTCTAATGACACCTTGAAAAGGTGAATGATTACTCTAGAGTAGTACTAATTAGTTTTGTTTTTTTTTAATTAAAAACCTCTTTAGGACCATCTGATTCCGACAATTTCACTCACAGTCTGAGAGGTGTAATTCCACGGAGCTTTGAATACTTATTTTTTCTAATTGAGCAGGAAAAGGAAAAGGTACATTTATTTTATACTTATCACTCCAGTGAAAGTAATGTCTAACAGTAAAGTTTAGCTAAGGGTGGTAAACTGGATGTGCAGCCATGAAGTTACAAAGAATATTGCCATCTTGGATCAAATTTATTAATGAGAAACACTTGCATCTAGTGCTCTACCAAATTAGAGTACAGTCCCTTCAGACCCAAGTGTGCTTCTATTTTGAGTCTAAAAATGCATGTAGGTTTCTGGATGTTGGTTGTCATCTGGGCATCAGAAATGTATACTATGCAGAATACACATGTATGCAGACCAGTACCTTTAGATATGTGTGAAAAGAGTCTCGCTGCCCTACCATGCCAGACTTGATAAAACCAATGTGTTTATAATGTATTTTTTCAGGCTGGCAGTGGAAAGAGTTTTCTCTGCAAATGCTCGTTTATTGAAATCTACAATGAACAGATATTTGACTTGCTGGATTCTGCTTCATCTGGACTCTTTCTAAGAGAACACATCAAGAAGGGAGTCTTTGTTGATGGTGCTGTTGAACAGGTGTTGTCGTCTGCCGCTGAAGCATACCAGGTATTTTTTGTCACATTTTAATGTTTGGATTATTTATCTTGATGCTTATTTGGTAAATATTCCTCTTTAATCAAAGCACATTTTTTTTTGCACAGTGCCTGCGATGCCTTCTTCACCTATCTCCATGCTTCATAACACACTGTAAAAAAAAAAAAGCTGTTTCTAGACAATGCTTTCTGACTATCCCACACTTGTAATAAATCATATATAGTTCTGGAGCTTAGAATATATGAATTGCAATTACAGTAACCTTTCCTGAATGCTTACCCTACACATCTCTGAAATAGCAACAGAAAACTACATTTCCTGCTAATTGGGCAATGTGTGTTCCAGATTTATTTCTCCATGAATGATACACACACATAGTACTTGTGTGACTTCAAATATTTTTTTCCTTTGGGTAGTACTGCTAAATTACACCAATATTGGTTACGTTACCTTTCAAAGAGCATTGGCACTTTTGGAAGAAAAGAAGTGAATATTATAATTAACACTTCTATTAGGCTTGACCATAGCTATATTTTCTCACCTTTAAAATACTTCAGTTGGAAAATAGTTTAAAAGTCCTGGTCCCTGAGATTTTTGAGAGCTGTTGCACTGAAATATGCCTCCTACTGCTTATGTATGTAGGTATTTACATGTATGTAAAGTACAGTCTGTGATACTTGGTATTATTTGTTGTCTTTTTCTTGCTTAGGTATTAACTATGGGCTGGAGAAACCGTCGTGTAGCATCGACCTCAATGAACAGAGAATCCTCAAGATCACATGCAGTTTTCACTATCACAGTGGAATCCATGGAGAAGAACAACGAGATTGTCAACATTCGGTCTTCCCTGCTCAACCTGGTAGATTTGGCAGGATCCGAGAGACAGAAAGACACCCATACAGAAGGACTGAGGTTAAAGGTTAGTTCTGTAACATATTTACTATCTTTCTCTTTTCAAATGCACTGCCCTGTTCCATCCACCAAGTCCATTCACCTTTGTTCTCTTCTCCCTTGATTTTAGGAAGCAGGTAACATAAATCGATCACTGAGCTGCCTGGGCCAAGTAATCACAGCACTTGTTGATGTGGGTAATGGAAAGCAGAGACATGTTTGTTACCGGGATTCCAAGCTCACTTTCCTGCTGCGGGTAATATATATCCTCTGGGGTTTATATGCTACTTGAAGTGTATTAAAAATACTTGGTTGTGGGGGGTTTTTTTACTGTAAAAAGCTGAACTTCAGTACATTAAAGTTGTTTCAATATTAGGCGAGTAGAAGAAAGCTTGAAAAATAAAATTTTAACCTAAATAGACTTCTAGTCAATTTATGGCTGTTTTCTGAAGGCAAATGTATTTGTGCTCATAAGCTATTACATATTTGCAATTTTTAAAGACAAAGAAGCAGACATTTTTATCCTTATAATTTAGGAAATACTTTGTATCAAAATGTAATATTTAGAGATGTGTTGAAATATTTCACATGCTTTCCAGAATCAGCCTATAGGCACTAAGTGTTGGTCTAATGTTAAGAATAAATTTTCAGTTTCCTACCTGAGAGCTCTTTTCAAGAGGAACAGAAAACAAAGATAGAAACAGTTAAAGATTGTGCTCACCAAAATTCTATGGAAAGTAATCAATATCTGTAATATATTTTCGTATTATAACATAGTACTTGTACATAATACGGTATTCGTATTGCAACACAGTATTGTGGTCACAGCAAAATTTCTATCATTCCATCCCAGTTCTATGGAGATCTTAGATTCATGAAACTCCGAAGAATTATGTTCTTCCAATGAAACCCAGGATGCAGAGAAATTGGAAGAGACTATTCTGTAGTACTAGACCTTTAGTCTTAGGTATAACTGCTGCCTTCTCCAGAGATGTGAGAGCTACTTGTTTAACAGCACAGAAATATCTGAAGACATGCATGTAAAAGGGAGAAGTTCTTTTTATACCCTTGGTCAAGAATCTGTTGATTTGCAATTTTGTTTGCTCGGCAATTTCAACCAGAAGGAAGATGGGTTGGAACAATCAACGGGCTAGATGATGTTCAAAATAGTGCTAATACTAATCTGCTGATTACCAAGATTAAAGTGCTAGTTTATTCCCTGAATATTTTTCTGTTTGTTAGGGTTTTTTCCTCTACCTGCTGTTCAGAAGGAAAAAGTATCTCCAATTGTTGTTAAGTAATATAGTCAGGGTTTTGAAAACCCAAATAAAGTCTTTATTTAGTCACATTCTTTATATCCACATTTGAAATAAAATTTTTGAGAAGCTTACCTAGAATGGATATCTGTTAAATGAAATTCTTTCTGCAGTTTGTTCAAAATGATACACAGTAGCTCTTAGAACTCTTAACTCTTGGTTTTCTATTGTCATTAAAAACATGCAAATAAGACAAACTTTAACTTCCATGTTTTTAAATAGGATTCCCTTGGTGGTAATGCAAAAACATGTATAATTGCAAATGTTCACCCAGGATCCAAGTGTTTTGGTGAAACACTCTCCACTCTTAATTTTGCTCAGCGAGCAAAGTTGATTAAAAACAAGGTAAGAGAGTTACTCAATGTCTTTGAGCAACAAACAATTTATCCTCACTTCACATACATATCTGCAAGCAGGGTGGCTTCATTGAAATACTCCTGTGTTTTCAGTAATTTAAATTACCTTACTAGGAAACACTAAATTTGCTTTCCAAGTATTTTTGAAATGGGCTTGTTTGCTCTTGGTTGTGAAGAAAGGACAACAGCTGGTGACTAGGTAATGGCTGATAATAGCCCAGAGCCCTTCATTAGAAAAGTAAAAAGTCACTAAATCTGTACTAAAAATTAAAATTATCATAAAAATTTCTGATTCAATGTTTTTTCAGTTATCTGATTTTCTATGTGTGCTAGTACCCAAAACGTAATTTCTCATGAGTGGGTTTTGAAAGTGTCTTGACATTTAGCTGAAACTGTCTCCAGTGTATACTGCTTCGTTGATCAAAAAGCTCCAGACAAAATTCTGCAGAAAATAAAATATTTTGACTTCTAATTCTAGCAGAAGTGCAACTCGCTGGTTTCTTGGTCAGTGGAACACTGCTTTTCTCATAAGTTCTTCCTTTACCAAGATGGAAAGACTTCTCAGTCGCTTTGCATTCTCTGAATTTTTTCCTGTAAGACTTTTATTTGTGCCTTTTCCTAATTTTCCTAATTTTTTCATATTTATGAAAGGCTGTGGTAAACGAAGACACACAAGGAAATGTGAGCCAACTGCAAGCTGAGGTCAAGAAGTTGAAAGAGCAGCTTGCTCAACTTACTTCAGTGCCATCTATGCGCAGTATTTCTGTATCACAAGGTAAGAGCTGAGTGTGAGGGAGAGAGAATTTGCTACTTCTGTAGCCTGTAGGGTTGGGGGCCTTCATTAAGGTTCTGAACAACTAAGACTTTTATAGGAACTAACTTAGAGGTGGTTGTTGTCTTACGGATCCCGCTGCCTGTATTGTTAATGTAATGTTCTTCCTTTTGTGAGTTTGGTTACTGAACTATGGTTTTATTAGATTACACCTACATACTCTCCTACTTCATAAGAGGTATGTTGCCTCATCCTTTAAGTAACCAAAAATTTGCATGTGATTCCTTGTACATTTATGTCAGAGGGAAGGCACAAAGGTATTAATAATGTCCCACCCTTTTTAAGCTGGATTTTTTTTCCCCTCTTCCTTTCTTGCCCCTTCAGGGAGAACCTAAGATAGATGTTTACTTTCAATAAAAGATCCATTTCAATGTAAGATGGAAAGAGAATTTTTATGCCATTTTTTTCTTTCAGAAGCTTTTCACTAGACCATTTTATCTGCAATAGAAATGCCAGCTGAGCTTTCTACTATGTGTTCTCACTGAAATACACTACCTTAGAATGTTTGATTGCAAGGCAGTAAATGTTGTCTTGTAACTTTTACTATGTTCCTGAGTGAACTCTCCTCTGACCTTGCCAAGAAGTAAAAGACAGAGCAAAAGGAGCTACTAGAGAACTGAGAAAGCCTTGTCTATCATAAAGCATCTGTGGCTGAGGTTTCCTAAGGGAGAAAGTACTTCTTTGTTTGCATACTCATTTAACCAGTAAAAACAAGTCAGTAATGATGTAGGACACTGAATCACTGTTCATAAATACACAAATATTGACAGAGAGAGGACTCAGTGTTTAGACCCAGGATTGAGTTCTGAGGGAAAACAAATGATGATGCTTAAACCTAGAGGAGGAGTTGTGTGCAAAACTTAACGTATCAGAGCTGTGTTTGTTCCATGCATTTAGATTATGTTTGTAATAGTCGATCATACAAATATAAAATCTGCTTACTAGCTACTCTAAAAACATGGTATCATTTTAAAATATTTCAAGCTACAATAGGGTAGTTATTATGCACCTAGTTACTATGGTGATTAGTATTTCATACTAATCCATAAATGAGTACTGCCATCTGTGTGAGGATATTGAGAAAAGCTATTTTGAATTCATTTCTAAGTGGATTATTCAACCCTTTTAATCCCTCGTGTGGACACTTTCCTTCCAGATTAAGCCACAAATTGTCCATATAATTCATGCTTATTTTCCTGAATTTTCTTCTCATAAACCACTCAGTCTACTTTTAACATGGACAAACTGTACTAATAATGCTAATAACGACTTAGTGTTATCAAATTAATTTCAGAGGGATTTTGCATTTTATAGATATACTTAGCTGAGTGGACTGATTCTTTTATTTTAATAAAAGTTCATTGCAAGGCCATTCAATGCTTGAACAATTTTGTTAATTATACAATTATGTATATTAACTTTGTTCTTTATCAGCACTTGCAGGTGACTAGGAATTACTATCTAAACAGTATGCTCTGGGTATGGGATGCAAACTTTGTAGAGGAATTACGCTGTTGGAGGAATTAATTTAAATTTTCTTTGCACAATCACAATGTGATACATGTAGGAAAACCTGGTTAACTGGTATTTTAATAGATGCGCCATTTCTTTCTCTGTCTTCTCCTACAGATGCTGTTGAGAAAGAGAAGAACAACATAAATTACATGAACAACTTTCTTGAAGCAATGTTGTTCTGGGAGAAATCAGAAGGTGAAAAGAAGGTAAGAAAGTAGTAATATTTCTAAATGCGTTCAGTGCGCTCTCCGGCGAGAGACCAGTGAGCATACTGTAACTGACTCTTGATGATTTTCTTTGGGTTTGAATAAAAATACTCTGTCCAAAGATAATGAGGTTTGTTAACAAGGAAACTTAGTCAAATGACATGTAAGATAAAATCTGCAGTGCTCAGGAGGACTACAAAGATGTTATGAAGGTTACATAGGGAGAAAACTAGCAGGGCCAATGCCTAAGTCAGACTTAATCTGGCTACTGCCATAAAATGCCTCTATAAATACATCAGCAACAAAAGGAGGGCTAAAGAGAAACTCCATCCATTATTGGATGCAGGAGGGTGCAACATAGTGACAAAGGATGCAGAAAAGGTTGAGGTACTTACTGTTGCCTTCTCTTTTTCTATCAAAGACTGAGGCACAGTTGTTGTCTGGGTACCCAGCCCCCTGAGCTGGAAGACAAGGGGTGGGGAGCAGAATGAAATCCCTGTAATCAAAGGGGAAGTGGTCAGTATTCTGCTAAACCACTTAGACACACACAAGTCTGGATATTAGGAAAAAATTCTTCACTGAAAGAGTTGTCAGGCATTGGAACAGGCTGTTCAGGGAAGTGGTTGAGTTGCCATCCCTGAAAGTATTTAAAAGACATGTAGATGTGGTACTTAAGGACATGGTTTAGTGGAGGACTGTAGTCCAGCATTAGCAATTGGACTTGATGATCATAAAGGTCTTTTCCAACCAAATGATTGTCTGCTTTTATTCTGTCTTTCAAATTCCAACAAGACATAGTATAGCTTTCGTAGTTTGTTTAGTTTTAGAGACTGAGTTGTTTGTTGGGGTCTTCTAGTAAGAAAAAATTGAATTGAACAACAAACTTCTGTTTCACTTAATTTTGAGTGTGTTTTTGAGTAACTGGTTCAACAGTGTGTTTTTTGAAGCAAACCTCCCAGTCATTCTCATTTTTTTGTGCTTCAGTCTTGGCATAATACTGAAAAAGGCAAAATGGATTTTTTTTTTTGAGACAATTAATTGAGACAGGCACTGTAGTGGTGTGTATTTGATGTGCTGAACTGAATACTTAGTCTACTAGATCACATTGGAGTTTCTAAGTAGAATTTCTGCAATATGGTGTGTAACTTGGGTTCTTGGTATGAGCTTTGCTCTTTACAAATCTGCTGCAAATTCGTGTCTGTATTCACGTAATTGCTGTTAACTGAGTTTTGCATGATTTGCCTGCCCGTACATGTGTATGTGATGTGTTCACCTTACAAATTCACCTAGAGTAATTGTTGTTTTCCCAATAATCTGTATATGTACTTTCTAAGAATTTATTAGAAAAAGTTGCTCAACTGGAAGATCTGTGTGCCAAGAAGGAAAAATTTGTTCAGTCCAATAAAATGATAGTTAAATTCCGAGAGGACCATATTGTTCGCTTGGAGAGATTACATAAAGAGGCTGGTGGAATTTTATTGCCAAAAGAGCAAGAGGATCTTCTTAGTGACTTGAGGGAGGAAGTGCAGACACTCAGAGAACGGGTAAGTCTTTGGTTTTATTTTTCCTCGGACCATTTTCTTCTGTGAGATGAACTCATGTGATGGAGTTCTGTGGTGAATGGATAGCCTTTTTAGGAAAGACAGGCAGGAAAGAAAAGGATGGGTGGTGGGTTCCTTTATAGAAGCATCTCAAATGCATGGAGTTTCCCTGTAGAGGACACAATGGGTGAGTTTAGAGCTTGTGAGCTTACATAAGAGGAGAGTTTAGTAAGGGCGATGTTATGGTGGGAGCTTGCCACAGGCCACCTGATCTGGCTTAAAAAGAGGACTAAGTAATCTTTCAGCAGCTCAAAGAAATCTCCAAATCAAAAATCCTCATTCTTATGGAAGACTTTAAGCTCTGTGACATCCGTTGAAAGGGAAAAGACAGCAGGATGCAAGTAATGCAGCAGGTTTCTGAAGGATAATAACACAGATGCCAGAGGGACCCATAAGGGATGATGTGGTCCTGGAGCTGTTTGAAGAAGGCAAATAGCAAAGTACATACATATAGGCTTCAGGTTATTCAGGTATCTGGTAGGTGTGCTCAAGAGAGAAGACAAATTCTTTAAAGAAAGTTTCCTCCAAGCACAAGTAGGAAAAATGAGTAATTGTCTTGGAAAATTAGAATGAATCTGTAGCTCATAACTGAGCTTCAAAGTAAAGGGGTGGGGTAAGGAAATGTAGAAGTCAGTACAGTGACTATAGAAACATTACTATTACTATGGCATGCAAGGACAGTGTTAGGAAAGCCAAGCCTCAAAGCTGAAACTGAAAAGGGATGTCCAACGCAGCAAAGAAAGTATCTGCTGCTTTATTACCTGTAAAAGAGCACATAAGATGTAAACTTGCTGTCTTTTTTTAAGAGTAGATTCCAAAGCAGTAAGAAAACTAACCAAAGAAAGGTGGGGGGCAGTTTTAATCACTGCTTTTCCTCTAACATTACAATTTAATGCTTCTGAAAGGTAGTAGAGTAACAGCTAGGTAGATATAGCATTGTCTGGAAAGTAAAAACTGTTGAATAAAATATTGCTTATCACAGATGGAACAACACCCACGAATTGCAAAGTATGCCATGGAGAACCATAACCTCAGAGAGGAAAATAAAAAACTTCGTTCTTTACAGTCAGTTAAAAAGGCTCAAGAAATTGATGCTCAGACCATCGCAGAGCTAGAAAAAGCTTTTTTGGAAGCTTCATCCAAAGAGAAAAATACTGGAGGTAAAGATACACTAATGTTTTTCAGCTAAATATGTGTACTATATTTCTGTTTTGTGCAGCATAAGTGTTAAAAACGTCGTTTTGATGTATTTTTGCTTTGTTCAAGGTAATACATGAAGGGTGATAAAAAGTTTACTTCATTATATTCATATTGGCCTTCAAGCAATAGAGAATTTGGATTTGCGTATTGTGAACGCCATTTACAGTCCCATTTTGTGTTCCTTAGTTGTCATGAAGACTGCAGTAATATTAATTAGTCAATTGTTTTTTATGTGGACTGTTGCTGATACCTATTCTCATCAATTTTTATTGCTGCTGTGCTGCTCAAAAGCCCAGATGCTTTCATTTCAGTAAAACTTAAGGTATTTGAGCTACTCTGTGATTTCTGAGGGTATGTTTGTTCTTTAGGTCATCGTTCGTATTCCACCACCCTGTCAGTGGAAGGCAACTCTCTGGCATCTGTTGAAAGGCTGAAAGCACGTCTGCTACAGACTCAGACTGACCTGGCAAGTTCAAAGCAAGAATATGAAGAATTTAAAGAGCTAACCAAGTGAGACAAAGCAGGATAGAATTGTCTGTAATTGAATGCCTTTAAGTAATTATTTATATTGATTTTTAAAAGTTAGTCTCGGATCCTGAATACGCAGTCTAAATTTGTCCTTTGCAAAGGGAGGGCCAGGTTAAGAGCAATGGCATGCACACAGAGTATATTACTGTTGAACTTGGTTATTCCCAGACTAGGGAGCAGCCATATTTCAATCTGAAGGCATGACTGCACTGTTGCAGATTTCTTTGTCTTTTTTCCAAAGCCACTCTTTATTCTAAGACGCAGAATAAAAATGCTTCACAACATGCAGGAGATGGGACATACCCTGAAATTCTGGTAGTCACCTGCTTAACAACATGGGGAGAGTTTGGCTTAGTTTCCATGCTGAGCAAATATTTTTCAGTAACTGAAATATTACAGATGGAAGCAGTGACAAGATCTAAGAGATGGGGTTGAGGGAGTACAAGGTGGATGTTTTGGGGTTTGTTTTAGTGCAACAGTAGTTTCTAATATAACCACTTTAAAATTGCAAGTTTGAGTTACCACAAATGTACAATCCAAGCACCACAGACAATTGGCTAACCCAGGGGTTAATTTATTTGTCTCTTCTTCAAAGATTTTTATTAGGAATAATATAGCTATCTTGAAACTTGTTATTGAAACAGAGATTTAATTCCAATTAGCGCAAAGATGGAGTGTCAGTAGTACACTTATGTCCACTTTATTTGATATCTAAACATGAAATAAGGGTCGGCTTCGTCCTTACTAATGTAGTAAAGAATTTACAGTCATTTTTCTCCTTGATGGCAGCACAAGATAATGTGAAAGGTCTGACTAATACCTTCAGCATACTTATATTCATATGCAAGTGAATAATACATGACTTGATTAACCCCATTTCTGAAAAATTCAGATCTTTTTAGTGGAAGTACAAGAAAAACTACTGCATTTCCAGTAAACATGATGCAAACTTTGGAAGGAAAAAGGGACTTGATTTTTACATACATATATATATGTATTAATTTTTGGCTTGTACTAACATAGTTGCTTTTTATTGCTTTTAGAGAATCTAGAGTGTAATTCTAAAAGGATCAGGCACAAGATAGTTCCATTTTTGCCTCCCCCCTTTTCCAGTGAAGCGTTTAATGTTCTTTTTCCTTACTCAGGCAGTTGTACAAATCTGTATTTTTATTCTTATATTTCTGTGTAGCAAATTCTATGGATTTTATAAATAATAATGTTACAATCTACTGAGGTTATCAATTCAGCAATCCATCATTTGTTCCATATGATTAATTACAATGGTCTATTTATATCTTCATATATTAATTACTTTATTGTCCTGTCCATTAAATATTTAATGTTTATATTCCTATTTCCATGTTTTGTACATGTCTTGCTCTCTTTCTGGTATGTATACATTTTATTATCAATTACTGACATTTTCTTAGCGGACTGCAGTCAAACACAAGTGTGCTTTGAAGCCTATGGAGTCACTAAATTACACTAAGTTTTAAACCTGTTTCCAGTTTCAGAGTAACTATATGCTCTAAGTAAACAATTTGAGTATAATAACAATTCCACAAAAATCAATGTTTGCTTATTTTTCTGCTGCCTAACAGCAGTCAGAACTAAACTTACAGAACTCCGTTCGGTAAGTTTTGTTGCAGATGGCAAAAACATGAGGGAAACTGACAGCATTAAACTGCCAAAAGATGAAATAGCATGTTTCCATTTTTCTGTAGACTTTGACCCTACCATTATGTTAGTAATGCCAACTACCATGTTAACTGTATGTAGCTCTGGAAAAATACCTAATGAAAATTATTCCTAAATTTCTGCTCAACTGTTGGATTTCAGTTAAAGTACTCTTAGAGGGCAAAATAATCTTAACAGAGCAGCACTTCCAAAAAAAGTCTTAAAGGATTTTCTTTAATCCTGGCAAGCTCCAGTTCAGACTTCTCATATAACTGGATAACATTTTTAAAGCTTAAAACCATATTGGTATGGGTGATATGACTTTCTCATAAAAGGAACTGCAGAGCTCTCAGCTTATTTCTTACCGTGTAATGGATTTTTTTCTGACATGTTTAGTTATCCATCTGCTTGCTTCATTATGCAAGCACAAATAAGCTTCTTAGCTTTTTAATTTTCTATACATTATTTTTACTTTCTAATACAGAATTTATGACTTTCTTCTCAAAATAATGCGTTTCAATGTTTGGGCAAGAGTTCAACTGCAGTTACGCTCATTGGCAATGCTGCAGTGTATTCTTACTGATGTGAGGGCATACTGGTGGAGTAGTTCTTGACAGTAAAACACTTCCTAAACAGGAAAAAGCATATGGAACTGGAATCAGAGCTTCAATCCCTTCGCAAAGCAAACCAACATCTTGAAAACATTCTGGAGGCAACCAAAGCACACAAGCGTCGAGAAGTCTCTCAGCTGCAGAAGCTACGTAGAGAAAGCCTCAAGGTATGAGAAAAAGCTTGTTTGAATCACACATACTTGCTCCTGAGTTGTATGAGAACAGACTGTCATTTGTATGATCCCTTAACCTAACTAATGTTCTGGAAAGTTCTCTACATGTGGTAAACCAAATAGGATACTTTTTGTTCTGAAATATTAACTGAATGACTGCTACTGTAATCAGATGAGAAATCTGAAAAAGTGGTTGTGGTTTAGAACTAACCACTTTGAGCATTTTATTTCACTATTCTGCATATAGAATGATGAAGTACAAAGTCTTAATTCCATTTTACAGTTAACATAAAGACTGCTTTGTAATCTTTATAACAGAACATAACCACTCCAACTAAAGCTTACCAGCTCAGGTCTCGCCTAGTGCCGCGAATAAGCCCAGATTTTAATTCTGAAGATTTTCAGCATTCTGAAGAGTTGATGAATGACATTCTGAAAGAGCCAGTTCCTCCAGAGATGAGTGAACAAGCATACGAAGCCATTGCTGAGGAGCTCAAAGTGGCACAGGTGAATGTTCTGAATAAAAACTCAAGTGTATGTGTATTATAGAGTGGGCTTTGGCATTAAATCCTTCCTCCTCATTAAATATATTTTAATTTGAATGGGAAACTGAAGCACTTCATGAATACTTAACATTAAACACTCCTCTAATTATACATTGTACTTGAAAGAGGATTTACAACAAAGATACTGAAAGGGATTTGAGAGTGGAATATCATAAGTAGTTTAAGATATATATATGACATTTGTACTTTTACTTTTTTTAACCTGATACCTTACCCCTGAGGAGTTCTCTTTATAAGTCCCTGTTGACAGGTACATTTGCAATAATACGCAAGCTTAATATATAATACTGCATTATTTGAAGAAACTTGCCAAATAATGCTTGTCCACCACTATACATAATTGTCTTGTAACAGGCAGGGCAATGTCTTTTGTGACATGGAAGAGTGCTACAGAGTTATCTGAACTACTCTTTAGAAGCTAGAACTAAGTTCAGTGTATGTAAACCCCTGGCACAACAGCCAAAACCCCCTCTTTGATTCTTACTATAGTGCAGAGATCCTGAAAGGAATTTAGCTAGTGTATATTTTGAAAAATTTCTTTTTAAAGCCTTATTTCTTCAAGATAAACATGTGTCTGAAAAGTAAGTATTTATTGGATTAAGTCCTTGTATTCCCTGATTCCAGCTTAGTTAGAAATAGGAGACATCAGATCCAGTTTATTTTTTGAGTCTTCTGTTTTCTGTTGGTTCAGGTCATAAAAATAGAAACTTGTTGACATTTTTATATTTAATATGCACAGGCTGCCATATGGCACGTGAGAATAACTGGGAGATGGGTGCTCTAATTTTGAATGTCTGTTATGTCATAGGAGCAACTGAGCACGATGCAGACAAAGCTGGATGAAGAGGAAAGCAAGAATATAAAACTTCAGCAGCATATTAATAAACTGGAGCATCATTCTGCACAAATACAGGAGGTCAGAAACAATATAATACAGAGCTCATGTATCAATATAAATAGAGTTGTACTGCTGTGCTGTCTAGTGAGGTCTTGCAGTGTTACTTGCATTTTGACTTGAAAAATTTACATAGCATCATAGCTTAGGGGTGTCAGGAAGACAAGATCTTAAAATCACAGAATAGTTTGGGTTGGTTTAAAGGCTACCTAGTCCAACCCACCTGGAGTTGGAATGAGCAGAGATTTATTTAACATAACGCTGCATGTTTGAGTTTGGCTCTGTTGTTTTAAATCTTGTGATTCTGAGCTTGGTTCATCTTAAATATAAGCAGTCTATGGTGGTTGGGTTTGGCCAACTTCTTGATTTCAGGAAAACGACAATAGTAACAAGAAAATTTTAAATTTTGGAATGCTGAAAATACTATTTCTCTCAATTCGAACTATCTATCAAATATTTATAAGTCTTGCTTAAATGCTAGGGTTCATCATAAAAAAGGAAATTAGGTCTATATTCTTTTCAGATTAGTCCTGCTTCTGATAGTTCTGTTCTGAGAAGATCTCAGATCCTAAACTGTGGGTTGCTTTTAAATGAAATTTTTAGATAAGGTAATGTCTTCAGTTACATAATTTTTTTTTTCCTTGGACTCGTATGGATTTCAGAGTCACCAAATATCAAATTTAAAGAAAACCGTGCCCTGTTTTTATCATCAGTTGATGAAATGTTTTAATACATTATTACATTATTGTTACAGCTCTGTGACTTAGCCACTCCTACACTTCCTTCTATTTAAAAATTTTTCTTCTCCAGCTTCTTTCATCTGAAAGGAATGACTGGAGTAAAGAACGCGAGGAGCTCCTTGAGCAGATAAAATCCCTTGAAAAGCAATTACAAGGCAGTCAAAGCAAGGCTGATAGTAAGTCTATGTAATAATGAAATTTCATAAAAAGTTTTGAGGTGTCTTACTGTTTTGAACCAACAATAGCATATGCTAAATAACTACTTGGGTTTTCAAGCATACTGGTTTGATTTTTTTTTTTTCTTTAGAAGAAGCAATCTCTAATACTTGCAGAGTATCTTTGCCTAATCTTGCACAATATACAATATTCAAAATGACTCTCTTTATTCTGAGTGTGAAGGAGGTATAGAATGTAGTATTTAACAAGAAAATATTAAGTAAAAAGAAAGGAAAAATCCTCTGCTGATATATGGAAATGCAGAAATACTGTCTGTAATGATTTTGACTCACATTTGTTTCTTAAACTCAATGTTTCACAGACCTTTTCCATTCACAAAGCCTTTTTGTATGTGGCTTTAGAGGTTAATTCCACTGAAAATGTGCAGAGTTTTGCAAGACTTTCCCAGCACGTTCTGTAGCATTACATGTCCTATGTCTAGCACAGTTTCCTAAATAACATGAACATTATTTGGGATTTTTTTAACAGTATTAAAAAGTGAAGTCCATGACTTGCGCATTGTCCTGCAGTCTGCAGACAAGGAGCTGTCTGCTGTAAAATTGGAATACAATGCCTTTAGGGAAAAGCAAGAGAAAGAAATGAGTCAGCTTTCTGGTAGACATATGGATGTACAGTTCCAGCTGGACAGTGTCAGGTATGTTGGCAGTTTGGCAAAATCACCCTTTCTGGATGTATCCAGTGATTTAGTTCTTCTCTCCTGCATCTGAACTTGCACTTTACATGTCTTCTTAAAAGCTGTCTTGTGTTTATGTCCTTTGCTTTTGTTTGTTTATTTTTGTTTGCTCAGTTCTTCCATGCCTATTTCAGACCCATGATGGGGAGGGAACATGGTGAAATTAATAGAAAGAAATAAAATGAGGCTGCCTTAATTTAGCATTTTCCCATTAAGTAGAATATACATGGAAACTCATTGCTCTCCAGAAGTTAAGAGGCTGAAGAGACGGAGTTTGTCAGTCTGGTCACATGAATTGGGGAAATAATGATGCTGCTCTAAAAATACAAGCAGAAAGAAATCATAAAAAATAACAAGTCTGATTATTGAAACCAGAAAAGCTCATTACCTTCTCTGCAGTAATTGCCATTGTGAGATGAAAATAAGTAAGGTTTTTAATTATTAGCATTACTTGGTTATGTTGACTTCTGTTGTTGAGTTTCATTGTGTTTTGGCTTTGTGTTGGTTTCAGGATTTTTTCCTGCAAAGCTTAGCTACATACTTAGCATTACAGTAGGTCGTGTCTTATCTGAAGTACTTTTTTCAGTGATGCATTGAGACCAGCAATTGTGAATTGAAATGCTACAGTTTCATTGATGCCTTCTGTGTTAGCAGAAATACTGACTATGCGGAAGATATTTTTTCCTATAAGCTCTCCTTTAATAACACGGGTCATAACACTTGTCTAGCAGATTTTTTACCCCTCTTTGCTTTTCACTTTTGTGAAAAATCAAATGAAGTAAACTTTCAGTGCAACAATTTAGAGAGAAATAACCCAAACTTGTCTGGAATCTATGAACATTTTAAATGGGATAAATGACCTAAATATCAGCTAAGCACATGTAGATACTTCTAGCAGAGCATTTTGTCCAATAACTGCCTAAAAATATTTATATTTCAAGTGAGGAACTCCATTATCAAGACATAGTGATGGAAATTTCAGAATTTTGTAAATAAGTAAATTATTTCTAGGCATCAGAAACAGTATGATGCCAATACCACTTGAATTTCCCATACCCTTCAGAAATCTGGTGTTTCTGAGTTTTAAAGTGAGTTATCAACTGTACTTTATGTTTTATTTGAGGATTTTAAAATACAAGTGACTGGAGTATTTTTATAATGACACAAACCTTGAGTATTTGTTTGTTTTTTAAAATAAAGGCTAGAACATGAAAAGATTCTTGAAGAAAAAGCAAGTCTGCAGGACGACTACGACAATTTACAGGAAGTAGCGCAGTTTGAGACGGACCAACTGAAGCAACAGCTTGAGGACAGAAAACAAGAAGCAGAGGCAATGAAAACTGAGCTTTGTGTAAGACAGTCAAGGATTTACAAGGATTTTATTACACTGTAGCCAGATTATTTAATTCCTGCTATTGTATCATTGTTAATAACCTTTCCTGGTAGTTTCATTTGGAAGATGTACCCAAAATCTTTTTCCAAACTTAGTGCGAGGTTTTTGCTACCACAGCCTACAAGAAATACCAATAGTGTCATGAAGTAGCAAGTTTTTAGGCTGAAGAAATCGCTCTGGAAACATTGAAGCAAAGGAGTAAGAAACTTCTTTGGAAAAGAATCCTGACATTGAAATGCTGAGATGAACTTTCATCTCAGTGCTAGCCAAGACTAGTCTATTTACTCTTATCTTTACAAAGCAGTGTCTTAAAAATTTTCATAGTGGTTGTGATCTTGTTAAAATGATCTATGCCTTGTGGTGGATCACTGTCCTGCAATTTAGTTGAAACTGTCCTTGAAAGCCTGTCAGACTGCAGTGACTGAAAAACAGCAGTAAGGTTGCTCAAGGGCTTTTGCAAATTATTTTGCCTGCTTTTCTGCAGTGTACACTGTACCTGCTCAGGAAGTTTGGTATAGGTCTTCCTTTTTGGTGTTTAAAGGAGTGATGACATATTTAAAATTATTTTTTTAAATTTATATGGTTTAGTATTTTGAACAAATTTGAAGAATGCTCCTAAATTAATCTGCAATTGAAAATTCTAATTTCTCCCTTCACAACCTTGGGTATTGAGGAGCATCATGGCTGTATGAAATTATTATCAATGACAGGTGAAAATAACTGGTTACCTAATATGAATAAGAGTTTACTTTCTGTCTCAAATTAAGGTTTGGGGGGGCAGGGGCAGGTGTTTCAGTCATTTTAAGAATTTGTTTAGATTTCTATTGTTTTAGATTATTCTGGAGACTTCATATTGTAACTTCTTATAACAACATATATTTTGATATTGTAGAACCTTTTGCATCTTCTGAAAACAGAAAAAGAACATAATGAAAAACTAACATTACAATTACAAGAAGATAAAGAAAACAATTCAAAGTAAGTTTTAATTAGCGGTGGCGTTCATTTTCATCTGACCTCATGGGTTCTCTCCTGTGCTGTTTTGTATTCAGATGGGCATCCTGTTTGTGGAAGTGTTTTTTCCCCAGATGATGGACAGTAATCTCATAATGGGCTATTTTAATTTATCCAAATTAGACCAGCACTTCTTTTTAATGTCTCCGATTAACATGACAAAAGTAATTTCATTGCAAGTATAGTTTTTCATGCCAAAAATAAAGTTCCACCACTGTTAGCAGTGTGTGGCTAGTAACTAAACTATTGATCTTTTGTATAGCACTGAGGTGGTGATCGCTGAAGATCTCTTAAAAAAATTAAGTGCAAATAGGAATAAACTCATATGACTTGATTCTTGTTAATGCTGTCTTATGTTTGACTGTATTTCTCACTAGAAATATTTTCTTCACTAGGGAGCTCTTGAAAGTACTTGAAAAAGGACAGATGGAGAAACCATTCTCTGAAATGGTGACACGGTGTGAGCAGCAGGTACAGCAGCAGATTTGAATATCTAAACTCTGTGTTCATGGATTTGCTTGTGCATTACTAGCAATTTTATTTGTGTATTGAGTGTTCCATTGGATACCAGTAAAATAAATGTAGAGTTCTCAGGTTACATATTGTTTTGTTAAGATACTGCTTAATTATTCTAGTAAGGTTAACAACTTACTTCCTTTTTTTTCATGACTTGGTGCTTTACAAAGCCCATTTCAAAGGTAATGAAGACTCTCTTTCACAATATTATTTCCTCTAGGAAGAAAAACTGAGGACATTGGAACAGGAGCTGGCTGCTGCTGAAGACACTATTGCTTCTTTGAAGAAGACAAATGATACGGATAAGGTTTGGGCTTATTTCTGTTACTGAAATCCAGTTTTGTGGGTAACTGTTCTGTAGTGGAGTTGAAAGCCCAGAGCATTTCTGTGATACTTAGTTACTTTGTGCTCTTAGGCAATCCTGGCTGTATATCTAGGTAAAATAAATCCTGTCTTTTCCCAGCATGGAGTTTGCAGGGAGGTAGAAAACTGGTATGCACTCAGAGAAAACAAGTTAACTGAAGACTAAACAAAAAAAAAAGAGTCAAGGGTAAAGGCTGTCTACTGAACAAAACATTCAATGCTTAAATGATGCATAATTGCCCTGATGATTAATAGGATCTTCCAGTCAGTGCCATGTTGTAATGGGCAAATAGAAAAAGGAAGGAAGGTGATGTAAGAAAATGTGACTGCATGTATCTCTATTAATAGGATCAAAGCACTTTTTCGTGTACAGACTGTTGCAGTGGATGAAAGCTTAAATAGCAAGAGTTCCCCTACTGCAAGTATATATGCTGTATAATAATCATATTATAGCATATAGTGCATTTACTACCCAGCATGATGTTATGATAAGTCTTGCTTTTTTTCATGCTAAAACCAAAAATTTGACATGTATAACGCTAGAATAACCTGATACTGTCAGTGCAGTGGTGTTTCTTGAATGTGCTGCTTTCCATTACAAGCAAATGTACCCTTATAGTACTTCTGTCCTCCTCTTAGAAACACATCACAAACTCAGACTAAATCAATAAGCCAGTCTTTTCTTCTGATGAACATAGCAGGTTATTTAATTCTTTATTTGAGGGCTTAGAGAAAAGCCAATGATTTAGCAACAAATTTTCCGTTATTCCTTTATACGTGCAATATCAGGCCTCATTTTCACATGTTTGTTTCAAATTTCAGATTGACAATTTATATGCCAAAAAAAGTACAGTAATAAATTATATGAACTTTATATGGGTTTTATCAGGATTAACTTTTTTTATGTTGCAGGAAGTTGTAACTGACCTGATGAAACAGATCCAGGAGCTGAGGTCTTCAATTAATTATAAAACCGAGTCCATACATGGGCTGACAAGAGAGCTCGAGGATATAAATGTATGTTCTGTCATTTTGAAGGACATGGTATCATTCTTTAGAAATGACATGTCTTATCATGGGTCTAAAACAGTGTAATTTGCTGTAGCATTTTAGAAGGAAGCTTCTTTGTTTTGACATGTTGGAATCTTCTGAACGTTTTATGCCTAAGGCTGTCTTGAAAACTGAACCCTCTCCACGTGGTGGGTAAAAAGCCATGTCTCTGAAGGGACCTATTCACATCCTGTAAACTACACTCAGCTGACAGTCACATTTAGATTTTCTCAGAAACTGCTAATTTAAGACCTCAACAATTGAAACTGAATTGTAAATTTATTTTTTGAGGGGTGTATTTTTATGTTGCTGATATTACTATGTTCTACAACTAAAAACAAGTATAAAGAACTAAAACTGGGTATTCCTATAACTAGGAATAAATGTGATGCATCTGCTTTATTAAATTAGATCTGGTTTGTAAACTGATTGAGCAATGCACAGAATGCTTTAAATAATATATTATGTGGGAACTATGAATTCAAAAGGCTGTACAGACAATGTTGATAAGACAGATTTCTATATATTGTATCTTTTAGTAATGGTTTTAGTAATGTGGTGGCTAATTAACGTTAAATTAGTAATCTTTTTCTGTCATTCTGACAACTAACTTCTAAAAAACAGTTTGTATGATTTAGCAAGTATGAGAGATCATTCTGGTTTTAGTAATTGACACAGATTTCTAAATGTTTCTAGTTGTCATCACAAGATCCGTGATGTGCATTTATTTGTATTATATTTGCCAACTTTCCTTGATGTTTTTCTAAAACTTAATTTAATGCTCTTTTGTAGTGCAAGTATAATATTGTTCTGGCTGCAAAAGAAGAAAGCAAAGGAATCATAAAGGATCAGGAGAAGAAGATTGAAGAACTGAAGGAAGCCTTGGAAGGAAGAGAAATAGCAGATAACATTGAGGTAAAAACATTAATGCTGGGGTATTATGTTTATTTGTTTAACCAGACCAATTGGATATGGGTTTGTTTAAAATATTTGTGTAAAATTAGCCTCATTTTAGTTCAAACTATAGCTAGTTAAGCTGTTCTTAAAAGAATTTTTCATGAGATACCTGACAAATTCTGTTATATTTATGTCAAATAACGTGACAATTTTTTTATAGGCTATTCCATAAAAGCCTATGATAACAGCCTGGTTTAATTTTATTAAGGCCACTAAGGAATCATCAGCTGAACTTAATGGCAGCTTTAAATGATGCAGCTGCAAAATTAAAATAGGTAGAAGAATGTATTATGTTTAACTTTCTCTTCCCCTACTGCTACTATAGTCAGTAACATCTTTACTTCTAATTTTAACTAAAAGCTCCACCTGCTGGAAACATTTAGGATGCATTGTTGATTCAACTGTGGGATTGTCCTTTAACTCTTTTCTGTTACTCTTCTTACCATTATTTTGGTGAATATGCTCATCAGTCAAAACCACTAGCACCTCCTTACATATAATTTCTACAACATTATCTGTCATTAGATTTGCTAGTCCAATCATGTGGCACCAATAAAGTCTTTAAGAGAAGTGTTTACTTCTCAAAACCCATTAAACATAGTGGAAATCTATTTAGGAATAAGCAGACTACATTCATTAATAATCGTATCTAAATTTGACATTCTGGATCCCAAAACTGAGTTCTCTGCCAAATGGATCACTTTGCTTTTTTGTTTATGTAGGTTTTTTAACTGAAGTACCAGTTCTTAATCCAGTTTTGTCCCTAGGTGTGTCTGATTCCTGATAAAATGATATTTTCTCCTTGACTTTTTACTTCAGTTACTAATTTCTTCATGCTTTCTTGACTAGACAAGAAGAGTTACTCCAGGGTAGCATTTAAAATACCAAGTATAGTTTCTCCTTCTAGGTTAACACACCTTGTGTAGGCTTGATGCCCCATCAGATAGTGTGAGAATAAATCCAGAGGTATCTTATCAGTGCACTAAAAAAGCTGTAATCACCTCATCATGGATTAAAATCTATACATTCTTTTCTGATTTCTTATTTAAAGTACTGTGTCACTTTTTAAGTGCACCTTATACTTTAAAATGGTGGTTGATTCCAAAGATCTTCCACAAGAGTCTAACTGCAACTATACTGTGGGAAAGTTCTCGTTTTTGTTCTGCATCCAAGACCCTGGATAAGAAAACATGCTAAAATAAGAAATTCATAGATGAATGCTTGCTACAATTCATGGTGGAAAAGTGGAAGGAGAGATGCTTGTAGCTCTTGCCAATCTTGGCACCAATGACAAAATGTGAAACAACTGACTTAGAGTAATAACTGTAACATTTCTGTCTTTACTCATCCAATGAATTAAAATAGAGAGACCTTCTGTCTGAAGAGTTGCGTCACACCACTGATCAGCTGATAAGTCTGACAGAGGCCTCTAAGAAACACGATTCATTGCTCCAGTGTGCACAGGAAGACATAGCAAAGAAAGAAGCTGTAATCCACGAACTTAGGGAACAGGTAAAGCAAAGGAAGGTTGATAACTAGCTCATTAAGAGGGAATTGTGGTTAATTGTAACTTTTGAAAATATTTTACATGTAATTTTAGAGCATCTTGTACTCAGTACTCATGGTAAAGAGCAATGCTCCTTCTTCCAAAAATGAAGTAGTACTCCAAAAACTTCTGAACTAAGGCTAGGTAACTTTTAAGTGTTTTGGAAATGATGTTTAGAGATAGCAGAGTAAAATTAGTGCAAAAATTATAACAACTGAGCAACCTGAGGTTATTGGCAGTGTCATCTAGGAGGTTACTTTTTCCTCTGCTTAAGACTTCTCCACAAATTATATCATCATATAATGGAGATCACTGCTGAGCTCTAGAAACTATGTAGTCTGAGAATGATTTGGAGCTTTTGCAGACTAAATAGCTATGGTTAGCATTTGTCCAAATTGTAGCTCTAGTTGTCACAACTGTCACAGTGCTGAGTAATGTATTTGTGTTGGCAAAAACCCTAATAGAGGAGTTCTTTTGTCAAGTTAACATATTCTTTTTGGGGAAACTGATCAAACTTGTACCACTAAAATCTTTGTATCAGATCATATTTTGACCAGTAATGTATGCCAACAAAGTACATCATAGTTTCTTCTGTACTAGCAAGCCCTTTGAAAGGTAGATTATGTTAGCAAGGCAAGAAAATCAAAGAACAAAATTCAGATTAACTACACAGCATACAATATTTAATGTACAGATGCTTTCAAAAATGCCTATTACATACAACTATTGAAAGCTTAACAGTTAGTAGCTATACATGACAGTTATGAAAGTGAAGTCTAGATTAATCTAAAATAATTTGTGGTGTATTTAAGCTTGCTCAAAATAGAGAGCTGGCTGCTGTTTTCATTCCTAGTTTGTGTGTATTATGGGCTAATTTAATTCTTACTGGTGTTTCTAATAGTTGGATAAAATGGCAGAGGAACTGGAGAACAGGAAGAATGAATATGAACTAAAAATGAAGCAAATAGATTGCTTTGTGGATTCATCTTCAGTAACATTTCCTCAGGTATGGCATTTGTGAGAGATGTTTTCATTGTAACAACTGCTAAAACTCCCTGAAAAGAACTAATAAACTTTACAACGTGGTGTCAGACTGGGAACAGAAATTACACATAGTTTGTAACTTAGGGTTGATTTGTCTGCCAGGACTTTATTACTGTGTCTCCAACTATTTAAGTATTAAAATATGTAAACAGTAGGGGAATATGTAAACATAGGGGAAACAGTTCTTTACTGATTGTGTGATTTATTTCTTTTAACTTGACAGTGTCCAAAAACTCCCCCTAATTTTGATGTGAATTTGGCAAAGCTCTTGGAAACTCATGAACAAGAAATAGCTGATCGGAGGGCTTCCGCAATAAATCTGGAGCACCTTGTACATGAGCTGAATGAAGAACGAAGAGCTAAAAATGATGAAATTCTAAGGCTGAAGGTATTAAGAGTTAATCTCTACGGGCAATTTGCAAGGTTAAAGTAAGACAAAATACAGCATTCAGATTTTGAATGAGCTCTGCTTGGTGTAGTACATCCATTAAAGCAGGAAGAGGAAGGTAGTTTTTGGTCTTCTCTTTACCTAGGCTGGTAACAAACGGTGACAACTGGCTTGAGATGTCAGTATATCTCATTTTCCCAAGGACTGAGTTGGTTTGTGTTTGTGAATGTCAAATGGTAACGTGGTTTTTGTTGCTGGAACTGTTCTCACTTATTCTAAATCAAGTTTTTAATGCAACTGTAAATGGAAGGGGAATGCAGATATTTGCCAGAGACCTGTGCTCATTTTATGATAAATAGTTTTTTCTTCTATTTTACTCAGAAACATGTTCAACTGGAAATTAAAACAGGAATTGCAATTTGGTCTTCAAATGGGATGTTTCAGATTTCTTTCTTTTTTCTTGCTTAGGAACAATTAAATGAGCTGGAGAACTTGCGTCTGGAAATGCAGATATTGGTGGAGAACAACAGGAGTTTACAGAGCCTTGTAGATTCTCAGAGACCAAGCAAGAACAGGTGAAGTAAAAAAAAAAACAAACAACAAACAATCTGTCTTAACTTGGAATGATTAAGATAACATTTACAATTTTTATTTGAAATACATTCTTACATATTGTCTGTATGCTTGGAGGTTGACTCAGACTTTTCTATGAAAACTGTTTACTGGCTTGTAAACCTCATTGCCCTTAAACCACACAATTCTTAAATGCAACAAAATTTTATAAAGGAAATAGAAAGTAAAAGAACTATATGCATAGCTATTCCTGTGTATTATATATTGCCATACCACTTGTGCAGCTACGGATTCAGTAGATAGGGAATGTCCAAATTAATTCAACGGAAGATTTAACACAGACATGAATTAACTTTTAAAGACTCCAATATACTATTGGCCTTTCACGTATTAAAACTACAACTCTATAAGCTGCCAACAGGAGCAAGGAATTGTTAATGCATATCCAAATTACATCCCGAGGCCCAAAGTCAGGAATCCAAGAAGTCGGGAACATAAAAGTAATGCTTTCCTCTGGAAATGTTTGGTTCAGGAAACCTAAAATAAACTTTGCCAAAAATGAAGCCACAGAATCCAGTGTTCCATGGCAACATAACCATTCTTGTTTTTCACAAACAACTTTCAAAAGTCTGTTGCAAACTAAGCAGAAGGCCCTAGAAACATCATCATTCAGTAACCCACCTGATCTGTTCACAAAGTTCTTAAGTTACTGAAAATAGTGGGTTTGTTGTTATTTGATGAAATTGAGTTCTTTCCTTATGGCACACTACAAAGATGAAGTAGTCTCTCTGTTGTGTTGTTTTGTGGTTATTTTAATTGTATGGTGTTTGCATACTTCCATCCAATATCATGTTAAAAACTAACAAAGTAAGTATTGAAATACTCTGAATACAAGAATCTTTTACGTTCTCAAATTGCTCAGTGGTCTTGCCAATTTATTTGCCTTCTGCAGCCAACATACATGTGAACATTATCAACTAATAAAATACTTAGCTCAATCACAAAGCTGTCTAGCAAACAGTTGCACTGTTAATACATTTGTAATTGCTTTAATGCAAACATTAGTTTCTCTGTACTCTAACAAAAGGAAATGTGGTCTTCTTGGAATACAGAAGTTTAAACCTTTCCACAGTTGTTTCATGATGTTCAGTATTTTGAGTATGAACATGTGTGAAAAGAACTACACATATTTACTGGTTTAATCTGAATAAGATGTTTTTATCACTGGTTGCTTCTGTGAGAAACTTTCCTCATTCTTGAACTTCCTAGTGATCAGAAACATACCGACGTTCTGTACTTCAAAGAGAAAGAGGAGGAGATTGCTGAAGAGCGACTTGCCAAGGTGTGTTGTCCTTTTTTTGTCAGTTGCTGTTAACACCTTAATACTTCACAGGTCTTCTATTTCACAGCAGTGAAACAAACACTGATTTCTAGTGACTTCTAATAGACACAGCCTGAAACTTAGCTCCTATCTTGGCCTAACACCATTGAACCAGGCATCAGATTGCACAATAAGCAAAAACAGATTTGGATTGTTAACTTACCAGCACAGAGTTGGAAAGTGAAGATTGTGTCACCTGCTGAAGTCATGTCTCTGTCAAAGGGAACCTATTGTCACAGAAGAAGCCCCTGTTAGAGCTCTGGTCTGTATGAGCGGGCAGAAATACTGCCATTGGCCATTTGTTCTGGCAAGAAATGGGAAATTGTGCAGATAGCAGAGAGATGAACTTCCAGTGAATATTAGAGATGTGAGCTACTGAGCAGTAAGATGACTTTGGTAGGATCTGGGATGAGATATGTAGCATCAGCTAAGTGACAAATAATTTTAACAATGTATCTGTATGTTAAACATTAAGATTGTATTCTAATGCTTTTGAACTTTTACAGAATAAAGCAATGGAGGAAATGCTGAAAATCAAAGCAGAGTAAGTCTAAATATTGTTCCTCGACCTGGAAACTTGTGTTAAACTACTTAGTGACAGAAAGCTGTATTTAAGCAATAGAACTCCAAAATCTGAGTTTATAAAAGACATAATTTAGAAATGTTTACACTTCTGCAAGACACATTGGGTTCTTACTCTTACTGATCAATAGGTAGCACCCTTTACTACATTTTGTGAAAAGGACAGCATTACATCAGAACAGTACTCTGAAATAGGTAGAACCATAAAAACTTAAATTGGAAGGGGCATTTTTAACTGTTTAAAGTTATTTCTGTTTTGAAGCTTTATACATCTAGTAAATTCTAAGCACATTTCTTATCGAATGAATGGTATTTCAATTTCTTTATTAGTATTGTAAATAGATTGTATTTAAAATTATAAAACAATGATTTACTTTTTATTCTAATTGCTTAAATTTTTGCAGTTCAGCTTGAATAATGAAAGATTTTTATTATTAGAGGACTCCTAGATTGTGTTTGCACTATTGTGCAAGTAGTCCTCAAAATAATCCAAATGTTTTGCACCTTGGGTGGATAGTAGCAAAGAGAGCAAATACTGAATTAGCAGATAAGAATTACTTTGAAAATGTCAGTCCTGCGATTCTTTTCCTAATCCATACTGCTTCAGGATTCCTAATATTTGAGTTATTTGCATTTAATGGAATGCTTTCTATGTAAGTAACTTCTTTTAAGATGAAGATACCTTTTAGGCACACAGTTATTTCAAAAGTAATTTTCATTAAATTCTCGAAAAAACCTAGTCTAGAAATTAGGGATTACGTTGCTATATGATGCATCGGTTTTTCATATCTGTCTGGTCTCTGAAATATGCTTTAGAACAGTGCTACAATGTAGCAGAGAAACAAATATTGCGCAAAGAAGGAAAAGATTATTTTCTTATCAAGGAAATGTCTTGACAAATGCAGCAAATGAATACCGTTTTCATAGAGTAGGACAATTTTAAAGGAGCTTCCCTCCATGTCCAAGACTGACTTAATAATTCAGTTGTATGCCATTTATGTTGGTTTTTAATGTTTTATGATTCTTTTACATTGGCAGATTAGAAGAGACCAAAAATATCCTCAGAATCCAAGAGATTACCTGTCGTCAAATGACTCTGGAGATGCAACGAACGAGAACTTTGGAGCTCAAAGCATTTAATGAAAAAGAAGAAATTAGATCAAAACTGGAGGAAGCACATGAAGAGAGAGACAGAATTGAAAAGGTTACACATGTACAATTTTACTGTCATCTTTACAATAGAGTCTTATTTGGCAAAGGTAGAGCTCTTTTGTCTTGCAGTTTAGTTGTATTTGTAACGTTATTCTCTGCACTAGTGGAAGTCTGGGTACAGAAATCAGTGTTTTAATTCATAATACAAGTCAGAGTGCTGTTTTCTTGCCCTTTTAGAGGGATCTAACACAATATCTAAGGAGATATAAGACAAGTTCGTATTTCCTGAATGAACCAACTCTTGCATCATGGTACAACGAACTTAAATGTTACTCTGTTAATAGCTCCAAGAAGCTATTGCTTCTAAAAAGAGAAGGAGAGGCTACTGCTAAGAGGAACACAATGTATTTATTAATTACAGGAAATAGAATTGCTAAGGAAGCAAGTTGACTCTCTTGCTGAAGAGAATGGGAAGTTACTTGGTCATCAAAACTTAAACCAGAAGATTCAGTATCTTGTGAAACTGAAGAAAGATAACGCTAAACTTACTGAGGTAAGTTGAAGAGTAGAATAAAGATTAAGTAATAGCCTGACACAGAAGGGCCAAGCTTTGAGAATGTAAACTAAAATTTTGCTCTTCTTTTGAAGAATAATAGAGACCTCTGATTGTAGACCTCCAAGTAAGTCATGGCTAGTCTTTCCCCTTATAGGTCTTAGACAAGGATCACCCTGTTTTATTTCCTCAAATATATAGTGTATAAACCACTTGAACTAATGTAGATACTGCTTATTTATAAAAATAAAAGAAGTGAGGATAATTTCCTTAAAATACTCACGGGGGTTTTTCTGTTTTACAGGAGACTGAAAAACTACGAGTTGAAAATGCTTTTTTGAAAGAATCAAAAAAATGTGACATTTGTAGACATGATCAACTGTAATGACACAAATAAAACCACAGAGCCATATTTTTAAAGTGTACAGAATAAGCAGGAGCCAGTTGTCAAACTTGACTTTTGCTGTGGTCCTGAAATAATCAAGTACTTTAGTTCATAGTTGAGGGTTTTTTTGCTGGTAATAACTCTTAGTGAGGAATGTTATTCCAGCTATATGGGCAGCTTCCAACGACATTAACACCTTCCTGTAATTTTCAGTTTACAAAACTGATTTTGTATAGGTGCTGGAACATACTCCTTTGAAACTTTTGTACCTTGCCAAGGAAAAGCTTTCTCGCTGGGAACACACCTGGATCTTTGTTTCCTTTTTTACTGTTGTTCAGGTACCTACCTCTTCTGAAATGCTACGTTTTCCACCACAGCCAAAATTTTAAAAGCAGAATTTCTCCATTATTATTTTTTTAGCTAAACATAGGGTGATTTTTTACTAGGTTGCTTAAAAATAATCTTCTTATTGAACTTGGTTCAATAAAGAATAAATGAATTTAGTAACAGACTTGTAAATATACTATAAATATATTTGGGCTTTCAGTTCTTATTCTATTTGAAATTAAAATGCTTTTCAAACCTTTTTTCCCTTATTATCAACTTACAGCAGACTTCTGTATTAGCATTATAGGAAATTCTAAGTATTTTGCAACCATTTTCTTATCAAACAATGTTAGGAAAGATGTGAAAATATGCAGAACATTTTAGGAGTACAGCATAAGTTCATTTAATTGCAGGTAAGATTTATTGCAAATAACTGAAACACTTATTAGTGGACAAAAATGTCGGTTTATGTAGCAATATCAAACTAGGGGTTTTTTTAAATGCCAGTAATGGTATCCTTCTAGTTTTTGGCTGCTTCATACATTCCTGCTTTTGCCTACTGAGTCAAAAGGGAGACACTGCTGGGTCAAAAGGGAACAAAAGAGGAAGATGTGTCTGGTAAAGGGCAGGATACACCTAATGAGTTTCTACATGATTTGGCTAAGGGGAAGAAGAATTTCTACCACCTTATCTGTGAACCTTAAAGTTGCCTAAGTTCAAGTTCCTGTGTGAGCTTTCATGTGCTGTACTGAAGTCAAAAGCTGGCCTTAAAGGGGGTAGGTGTGTTTTTTTCTGTAGTCACTCTAGTCCGGATCAGACTGTGAGACGTTCATCAAGCAGCATGGACCTGTTCCGTGTGCTTTATCTTACTGCCATGTCCTAGGTTTACAAACGCTCACTTCCCATCTCTTTCTGGACTACTTCCATGTAGGCAGCGGGTTTTGCCCTTTTTCTGTTGTACGCGGCTACAGCCGGACCTGCCTTGTTCTCCTACTCCATCCTTTCCTCTTGCTTTGTTTGTTTGTTCAAATAAAACCTTTGTATATAAACGAACATCGCACCCGTGCATTTTTCCTCCCTACGGGCCGGGCCCGCCCGTGCTCGGGGCGGCGCTGCCGCGGCCCGGCAGTGCGGGCCATGCGGGCGG
>VXBA01003365.1:492780-635025 GCA_013399895.1 Serilophus lunatus
GAAGGAAGGAGGAGGACGGTGCCCGGTGCTTTGTCGCGGCCGTGGTGGGGAGGGGATGCGCGACTTCTTCCCCGTGCGCTCCCAGGGGCTGCCCTGGGTTTTGGAGGAAGTCTGGGCGGACTGGGAGGGGAGAGCCGTGACTCACCCCCTGGGGGAGCCCGGCCTTGGAGGGCTGAGTAATGCGCGGTGCCAACGTAAACAAGCAGCGGGGAGAGGGAAGCGATGCTGCTGGCGCGTAAAGACAACAAGCGTGGTACCGGAATTCAGCAAATCAAACCCAGCCCTGCAGTTGCGATTGAGCATCTGTCGCTTAGCCCACCGTTGTGCTGATAACGTTACCTTTCTTCCTCTTAACTCTCGCTCTGCTCCTTCCCGACCAGAACAGAGAGGTGGAGCGGTTGATTTCCGCTGTGCTGCTCGGCCGATCCGTGGGGCTTCCTTGGTGGTGGGCTTTCATCGCTGTTGTATTTCTCAAATCTCTGTGTTTGAGGTTAGGAGGACCTCTCACCTCAGCAGTGGTGCCCTTACCTCCAGGAGTGAGCTCTGGCAGAGCCATCTGGAGATGTACACGAGGTTGTGTGTGAGCGGGGAGATGCTGAGGCAGGCAGCGTACACATCTAAAAACACTTGGGGGAGATTAGTTCACGTATAGGTTGTTACTCGTATGGCAAACTTTCATTTGTATTTGAAATCCAAAGGAGACCCCACAAGGGAAACTAGATCTGAAAAAAATCCAGCCTTGTACTAGGAAGAAAGAAAATGGGCCTGTGTGATTATTAGAGAGGGTTAAAAAGGCAAAAATTCAGTGCCTGCCAATCCTGTTGATATATCAGAAAGGGTGGCAGAAAGGACAGTAAAAAAGTTTAAATACTAATGCTCTTTCCACCCTCCCGCCTTCTCCAAAAAATGCAAATTGTGGTTTGCACTGATGGAATACCAAAGCACAACATTACTGAAAATGTTGACAACATCTTTTCTGAATATTTTTCTCTATTGAAATTTTTTTAAAATATTGTCTGTTTGTCGCTGGGAGGGGGGAGGTGTACTTTTTTTTGAAGTCCTATGGCAAAGTGTCCATGTCATTGACATGGAGTGTTGCCTCTGTTCAGCCCTAATGAGGCCACGTTCTAGGCCTGGGGAATTTTGGGTCCGGTTCTGAGCTCTCTAGTGCAAAAAATAGATGGAGCTAATAGGAAGAGTCCAGCAAAGAGCCATAAAGATGATGAAGAAACTGAAGAATCTCTTGTGAGGATAGGCTGAGAGAGCTGGGACTGTTCATCCTGGAGAAAAGGAGGTTCATGGGGGTCTCTCTCAGTGTGTAGAAGTACCTACAGGGAGACTGCACAGAGAGTGAAGCCAATCCTTTTCCAGTGGTGCCCAGCGACAGGACCAGGGGTGTTGAGCACACTGAAATATGGACAGTTTGCTCTGAACGTGTGGGAACACTTTGATCAGGCAGTGGCACAGGTTGCCCAGGGATGCGGGGGAGTCTCCATCCTTGTTGATACTCAAACACTGTCTGGACATGGACCTAGGGGACAACCTGCTGTAGGAAGGATAGGGTTGGATCAAATGAGCTCCAGAGGTCTCTTTCAGCCTCAACCATGCTGCGATTCTGTGACTATGTTTCTTTTTTTCTGGGTAAATTGGTTCCTTCAGTTTTCAGGTCTATTCTAGGTGACGGTTAAATTGATCAGTTTAGCTGTGAAACTAGCCAGGTTTTATGTAAATACCATAATCTCCCTAGTAGTTTAAATTGTACAGGACTATAGACACTTAAGTGTTTCAGAGGCTCTCTTTGAATCCTGCACACTTGTTGCAAGGGCATTTCTGCAGAGCAGTGATGAGGAAACAGAGATTGAAGGAGTTTTTTGTTTGAGAAAGAGCTACAGAAATCTCAAAATAAGAGCAGCCATCACTTTTACAGCATGGGACACACCAGCAAATGTTAAGAGTGTATTGATGCTTCTAAGAACCTATGATGCAGGGTAACAGGATACTCAATGGCAGTGCCAAGAGGGATTTCCTGGCCAGAAGAATGTGTTGTGATGACCCAGGCTGAGAGCAACTTGATCATGAGAGGAGGGATCATTTCACTTGAACAAAAGTTTACTTTGCTTTCCCCGCTCCCCTGCCAATCTTCATCTAAAATTACTTCTTCCACTTCAAGAGTGATTCTAGATTATCTGAAATGTACACTGAAATTAATCTCTGCTTAGAAAAGCAATCAGAACAGTAATCCTTGACTCACTGGGGTGGCTCAGCTGAGCCTTTAGCTGGGGAGGAATTTATACCTCCTTCCTTCCTTGTGGGGAACACATGGGGATGTTCCTGTCTCTCTGTCTGCATGCCATTGTGATGACCATTCCACTGCCCAGGGCACAGAGGGACTTGACCTTCCTCTGATAAACCTTCTTTCTGGGCATATGCCACGTGCAGAGCATACTGCAGCTGATTTCCCTGGCTCTGCACTAGAAAATCAGAAGAAAAACCCATCACTGTTGAACATATTGTAGTTGCTGTGATGGTGGCAGCCAGCTTTGTTTCACCACTAACAGTCTCTCTAATAGTCACTCTGTTCTGCCCTCACTTGCAGCAGTAAGGAAGGCCAGGTCCTGGGAGCTGGCAAGAATCAGTTTTTTGGGACTACCCAAGTCTTGGCCCAAGTTCAAAAGTTGGGTCCTGGACCACACACAGCACCAGCGTTTACATCTTTGATATTTCTTTCTATCAGGTCTTTTCTATACATCTATATTTGTATAGTGATGAGTGAAGGGCATACGCTTGCATGAGCTGGACAGTGTTCTGAAATTTTGCTTGTGGCATGGCAGCCACTGCACATTGTCCCAGCACTTCTTAGCCTGTAGTCTGAGGCTGGACTCATGGCAGGACAAGCAAGGTTCACATCCTGTACAAGGCTGTTTCCTCACTTCTGTTTCCTTATGTGGTTTATATATTCATCTTCTTGTAATACCAGCTGTAATTCAGCTTCAAAAGCCCAGACCATTGGGTTTGGTTCCAAAGTGCCAATGAATTAGTGAGCTAAAAATACACGAGCTTCTCGTTTTTGTCCTACAGCTGCCAGTGCTGCTTCGTGTCATCTGTGTTGGCTTGGTGTTTGTGTGCAATGCAGTGATGTGGACAGTCTTTGCAGAAGCCTTACGACTCTCCTCCTCCTCGGCTGCTGCCTCTGTGACAACGACAGCCTCCAACTTCATCTCTTCAGTGAGTAGTTCCCTTTCCCAGGCACTGAAGCCTGAGAAGCACAGTGATGTGAGAATGCTCGCGCTGGATGTGTCTGGTCATAGCTCATCTGGCACAACCAGCATCGCTGGCCACAATGGGAGAGTTACAGCCTGACATGAAATGGTCATATCAGGCCTCAGCTACTCTGATAGTTGTTCATGGCAGAGCTGGTGGAGATTTTCTAGGTGGTGGAGGAGGAGTGTGGCTACCCATCACAGTGCCTTGCAGCAACTGTACAGTTTACTGAACCTTAATAATTGCCAGTGAGAGCTGGAGCCAATATCTTTGCTTTCTTTTGCTTTTCCTTTGCGACACACTCACCTGTGACAAGCTGGAGTCACTCTAGCTGGGTGTGAAGGTGCACCACCTCTACTAACTAGCAAGAGTATCTTTGATCTGCAGATTTTTTTTGCTTGGTTTTCACTCTTGGCAGCGGTGTACCTTGTGTCAGTGTTCCAACTGGCAGACAGCTCATGGTGGTGTCTAATAAGCAACTAGAGTTGCCCAGTCGACTACCCAAGAAGTGCTGGGAAGGCAGCAAAGCACACTCATCTGCCAAAATGCTGCTTTGGGACCACAGTGTAGCTGTGCTTTCAGACTGGATGATAGAGTCCGTCATCTCCAGCAGCACCCACAGCAGCCATCTCTGTTGGTCCTCCTAGCACAAGCTTCCCCAAGCAGGTTTTTTTCCAGGGCTGTCTGTCCTAGCAGAAGTCCTCACAGCTTTGGCAGCGCAGAAGACTTTGGGGCAGCTTAGCTCAGCAAAGCTTTTTGTGTCTCTTTTCCTTCAGGCCATCCTGGGCAAACTGCTCTTCGGGGAGACATGGACACCCCTGTGGTGGGTTGGCCTCACCACGACACTCTGCGGGCTCATGCTGCTGCACAGGGCTGCGCCCCAGCTGGTGCAGATCCCAGTGGAGAAGAAGGAGGAGTGATAGCTGCTGGAGGGGTCACGGTGCCACGCTGCCCCTCTCCAGCCTGTCGCATGACAGTGTCCTCAGACCCCACCGGCCTCTGAACACCTCAGCCATGGATCTGCTAACCCTTGCTCACCTGCTGATTTCCAGTCACATTGGTTGCATCTTTCCTGGCAGGTTGGCTGTGGTGTGGTGGCAGTGACAGCCTCGGAAGGAGCTGATCCACTCTGAGTCAGTATTGAGAAAATCAGGGCCAGAGGCTTATCAGCTGCTCCTCCTCTTCACACCCTGTGACTATGGAGCTTTCCCAGTTCGGGGAATGCTGAAAGTAAACATGGTGGCTGTGGAAGGTGCCTGTGCATTAGTACTTTTCCACAGAAGAATGTATCCCCAAATAGAAAAGCAATCAGAAGTAGATGCTGAAGGCATATATTTCTGCTCTGCTGTCTCTTGAAATGGCTCCATGCATGCTGCTGCCTGTAAGGCTGTGAAATCTTTCATTAATTCCTTCAGCTTCCTCTATCAGTCACATATGCCTTTTAATTTGCCATTTGTATCTGACACCTTTAATATTCACTTAGCCATTCCCGACCTGTTACTCACTCAAGATTGCTGCTCTTTCCTTTAAACCTTTAACCAGAGTGAGGTTTTGATCACCATTCCTGCTGTATGTAGGTCAAACTATAATTTTGGGACAATACAACAGGCAGCATGTGAACAGTCAGCTTTTTTCACCAGGACTGTCCATGTTCAACACATCCTCCATCCTACTTAAGGTGACAATTGCTTTAATTGTTTGGTGAAATGGAGTTTCTCAACCAATGCTTTTTATACACCTCTGGATGATGCTGATTCCCGTTCGTGTGATATGATCAACCAGATCGCTGGTATTCAAGTATCTGCTAAACTTTGCATACGTAGTTCCTCTGTGTTGAAATCTCAATGCAGTGAATATATAATGAATCACCATTTGTAAGGTATCAACTCCATTTCCCTGCCCATGTCTTTTATTTTCCTTGGAAATTCTGTACTTGGAATCCTATTTGAGAAATGAAATAATGATGCCTATAAATGTGTGCATCATGCTGGTGAAATCACTTGTTTGCTCTGGGCTTGCCAGGTTGTCTCTGTCTTCTTGTAACCCCAGAAAGTGAGTCATAGTTCTGGCATGTGCAAAAAACCTAAGGACACATTTCTGTGAGACTCCATATCAGAACCTCTCAGGTCTGTCACGACTGGCAGATCTGCCGTGTTGAGCAGGAGCATAAAATAGACTTGGATGGAAATGTTATTGGAGTTGCGTTCATGTGTTTTCTTCCTTCATATTAGAAAGAAGAAGAGTTTCCAGAAGAGGTCAAGAGCTGTTTGCTCCAAGCCCCTTGCTTCAGGAGCCCATCCTAGCTCACCACATCTGGCAGCCATATCCCAAGAGGGGCAATGCCTTTGCATTTCACCTTGGTGGGCTCTTAAATCTTCTCCTCAAAGAAGGGCGCTGCATATATGGTGGGAGAGAGAGTTAAGTGCTCTAAATGCCTCTCCTTCCTACCAACAGGGTCTTTGTACTTGAGGAGCTCTTTGGGTAACAGCGGTGATAGAGTGGGACACGTCCGGCCACTTGGGAAGCTGGGACTTGACAGAGTAACCCAGCATCTTTCATAGATCTGCAGAAATAACAGTTAGGAACTATGCATTTCTAAGCACAACGCATCTCCTTAGATCTTCATTTGTGATAGAAAATTAATGAAGCATGATTTATTTGCCCTTGTTACTAACTCTCAGCCAGCTGTAAGCTGTGTCTGCCTTCGTGCAAATGGCAATAGAAGGACCACACTCTGATTAATTTGGCTTTTGCCCCATTTCCTAACAAACTATTTGGAAACTGATTTTTAACATGGAGTATCTCAAAGCTGACATTTCTTTATTACCGTCTTCGTTGGAGAAGGTCTAGGAGATGTTTGCTCATATTCAGAAGGTGCGGGCAGAACTTTGCTTGGTGATCCCCACTTTTAGGGCATATTAACATAAATCTGCTAGGGCTGTAAATTCTGTCATAAATATTTGAAGGTGGGAACGGAAGCGAGTTTTCCTCCAGTTCCCATGGGAAGAAAAGATTGCCTAGCAGGGTGTGTTTTATGGCAGAATCTCCCTCCTCTATGTACACAGGGTTTGACCTACATCTGCCAGTGGGGCCAAGGCTGCAAGGAAGGCTGCAATCACTGCATGGCAAAGCAGTGTGCATCTGGTAAACAGTTCATGTATGATCCTCCAAAATGTAGCCAGAAGTCATCTCAGAAAAGAGCACCAGCATTTTAAAAATAAAACAGTGTCCAAACCTCAGTGGCTGAAATTCATTATTTACAGATATTTTAGACCACATACAAACGGAAGAGCCAGTGTGAGACTGATGAATGAGCTATGTTTGATGAGTCAGTGGTTCAGATGTGGTAGACCTTGTAAGGCAGCTGTAAATAATGGCCAAGATTTTGGTTTAGCAGGGCAGAAAGTGGGTTTACCCTTATGTGGGATCTACAGTAGCGTGCTTGCATGGAGCTTTTGCACACTTTGTATTTTTAGAGGAGGATCTTAGGCACGTGTTTCTACTCAAATTCCAGCAAAATACATTTCTGTTTGCACATCTCACAAAAATACATTTTTGTTTACGATGCTGTATCCACAGCATTGGTGGATAGGGGCAAAGTAACTGACATTGTCTGTCTCGGCTTGTGCAAAATTTTAAACACTGTCCTATATGATGACATTGTGTCTGAATTGGAGAGACATGAATTTGATCCCAGGCACAACTACAGGCTGGACACAGAATTGATTAAGCTCAGTCCTGTGGAGAAGGACTCAGAGTTGATGGTAGACGAAAAACTCCACATGAGCTGGCAGTGTGGGTTCACAGCCCATAAATCCAAAAAAATCCTGGGTTGCATCAAAAGCAGGATGGCCAGAAGGGCAAGGGAGGTGATTCCCCCCCCCCCTACTGTGCTCTTGTGAGGCCCCACCTGGAACATTGTCTCCATCTCTGGGACCCCCAACATAAGGACATACAACTGTTGGAGCAAGTTCAGAAGAGAGCAAGACCGGAGGACTGGAGCACCTCCCCTATGATGACTGGCTGAGAAAGTTGGGGTACTCCAGCCTCATGACAAGAAGGTCGTGTGGAGACCTCATAGCAACATTCCACTATCTGAGAGGGGCCTACAGGGAAGCCATAGAGGGACTCTTTGTCAGGAGCTGTAGTGACAGGACAAGGAGTAGTGGGTACAAATTGAAAGAGGGGAAATTTAGGTTGGATAGACAGAAGAAATTTTTTACTGTGAGGGTGGTAAGGCACTAGAACAGGTTGCCCAGGGAGATTGTGGTTGCCCAAAACGTGGCAGTGTCCAAGCCTAGGTTGGATGGAGCTCTGAGCAACCTGGTCTGCTGTAAAGTGTCCCTGCCCATGGCAGTGGGTGTTGGAACTAGATGATCTTAGGGTCCTTTCCAACTCAAATCATTCCATGATTCTCTGATCTCCCAAGTGCTGGCTGTAATGAGTATTTCCTGCTCCTTCCCCTCATTCTCAAACACAATCCTAATTTTTCAGCATCTTGTTCATCATATTTTCCTGGAACAGACGTATGCTATTTCATTTTTTAAAGAGCGGAAGAAGCAGGTGCATGGTTAATAGGAAAGTTCACTGTAGCACTCTTGAAGTGTTCTTGAATTAATGGTGGGAAGCTTTTGTAAAATCTGTTGTATAAACAAGGTCCAAGAGTATTGTATTCTAAGGTAAATAATACTTTGTATATCTTTACAAGGAACAAAGCCAAATGAAATTATAGTTTCAGTTGAACCTTAAAGCATAATTTGACTGATTAGATAAGGAAATATACATAAAAACTTTGAAATGTCCCTGATGTGATTGACAAGAAGTCACTGAAACTTGGAAGGTTTGTACAGCATCTCAGTCATAGCATGTATCGAAGTAACTTGTTTGCCCAGGTGATAAGTAGTAAAAATAGATGCGCTATACATGATTGGTAGATTATTCTGCTGAATTTGGTATAGTTAAAATTTTCAAGGAATTTGATTCAGTGCCCTCTGTTGACCCTTCAGAAACCTTAAATGTTGATCACATTGCAAGAGTGTCTCACACACACACACACACACACACACACACACACACACACACACACAATTCCACAATCTTGCAAGCAGTGAAGTGTTCTCAAGGAAGGAAATCCTGGTGATGCAATATGCCGGAAGAGTGGTGCCATGGCTCTGACCTTGTCTGGCACAGAAAAACCTTGAAGTTAAGACTAAATGGGTATTAATCCTGACGTGTTTGAGGTATCAGGTTCTCTATTGGCCTTCTGCAGAAGAGCAGTAGCAAACCTTGATTATGGGGATCCGAGAGCTGCCGCAGGAAGTCAAGCAGGCACTCATCCACAGCAAGTGTTATGGTGCCTGCAGCTTGCTTGGTCTCAGAGAAAAGTCTGGGGGTGAGCTCAGGTCAGTGGTAAAAGCCTTCTCAGGAGAATAAGGACTTTGCCCTTAAAAATCAAGTATGTGGGGCGTTGTACCATGTGGCTTTTTAATGGAAAGGATTGCAGAAGATAACATTTCTGAAAATGCAGTACTGAGGAAGAAACAAAGCATGTAAAGCAACTGTAAAGCAACACTTCTAATTTCAGGCTGGGTGTTTCAGTGCCCTTTCTAAGGCAAGACTCTTTCTAGATATTTAAAGGCCAAAAAACAAAGGTCAGTGACTTGCTTATAAACTCTGAAATGGGGTCCTGGAGCATGGGCAGGGTGGAGGAGGAAGCCCTGGCACTGGGCAAGGGTAGCCAGTCCCAGTGGTATGCTCACAGTAGTCAGTAGCTGCTGTTTCCAGTCCTGGACCCTCAGGCTCAAGAGGGGTATAGGAAACTGCTCCGGCTTGAGAATACCAAGAGAGGATACCAAGATTGCAATGAGAGGCTGAGAGATGTGGGCAAATTGAAGACAGAGAGGCTCAGGCTGACCCTACTAGCAGCTGCCGTTAGCAGCTTGGAAAGGAGTTAGGGAGGCGACATAGAAATGGCCAGTACAAAAAAAAAGGCAAGAGGCACAGGTTCTGTCTTGGGACTTTTAAGCTGTCCATCAGGGGGCAAAAAAAGGCACTAGGAGATCAGTTGCCCATAGAGGCAGTAGAGTCTCTATCCGTGGAGATTTTCAAGTCTTAGCTAGATAAAGACCTCAGCTGACCCAACCTAGTGTTGGCGACCGTCGCATTTGGGCAGACGGTTGGATTTCATGTGACTTAGGGATCGATTCATGATCAAAGCCATTTAAAATGGAAACTGATTTGCCTTCCTACCCCCATGTTTAGAAGTTCCCTTTAAATCCTGCTGTGGCTTCTTGAGACACCATACAGACTTAGGTCACCAGAGGCTTATTGTCTAACCACAGAAAATTTAATGGATATTTACATGTGCATTGATAGCCTGGAAACACAAATTTATCAACGTAGAAGGATGCCCCTGTACTCAGCTGCTGATAGAGGAGGGCTTTGTGAATTTGAACCTTTGCTTGTTGAGAGGACATCCAGCTGGGTACGATGCTAGTGATGGCTCCCAGGGCAGGGCAATGCTGACCAGCTGCAGCACCCCATCGTGGGCTGACTGGAGGGTGACCAGGAAGCCTGGGAGTTGTGTACTCCCTCCCGTAGCACCGCAGTCACCCATGCTGCACTTGGCATACAGAGGATGGTGTTTGCCCTGTGGAGCAGCCAACCAGCCATGCTGTTCACTTTCCAAGAAAATACTTTATTTCTCACTGTTTAATAACCCTTTTAGTCATTTCAGTTTTTCCTTGTGGCTTAAGGAAGGGTGTCTGTGAGTGGCTGTACTAATTGCCAAAACTTGCTAAGCTGTTCTCTTCATGCCCTTGAAGTCCTGAGGGATTGCTGGTGCTGGATTAAAGCCTGGGGAGCTCCTGGGTGAGGCATCCCACTCCCATTTTGCTGGGGCAGATGATGCACACCCTGCTCAGCCCTGCACAGGTCCTTCACAACATAGAGGCCCCTCTGCACCCTGCGGGGATAAATCCATGACAACAGAAATAAGTGAGAGGGAAGTACTGGAAAGAGTGGCAATAAGTGGGGCGTGGTAGATGGTACTACTGCTTTTGGGAAGAGATGAGTACATTTTGAACCGATTGCTCAGTCTTGCTTGGCTCAGAATTCACCAAGAGCTGTGGTTTCATCCTGCCTGTAGGAGTCAGGGCTGGGGCTTGGCTGTGTGAGCACCTCGGGTCCTCCCCTGTCACAAGCAGAGCATCTCTGGTTTTGCAGCGAGAGGTAAAGGTCTCTGCTCAGTACTGTGACCAGCAGAGTGCAATGTCTGAACATCAGCCAAGGCTTTGATACTAATTGCTTTCAGTAAGTTAAGGCAACACTTAGGGAAAAATGAGCAGTGCCCCAGGGAAGGATGAGGCATTACAAATGCCATGTTTTCCACTGCCACTGAACTCACCCAGAGACGAGGCATGTTGGATGATGACTCATTCCCTTCAGGACACTCCAGCGTTAGGCAACTCAAAAGCACGATTCTGCCAAGAACCGGTACTGCATGAAAGTGCTTCCTAGAAAACCCTGGTGGACATGGAGCTACTCCAGCTGCCCACCAAGATGAGGACATTGGGAGCTGCTGTGAAGGACAACCACCTGGATGCTGTGACAAGGAATGAGTGGGATTATGCCAGCTTGGTTCCTTTTCAGGGCAAATAGCCACAGATCCCTGCCCTCAGTCAATCCCACAATACCAAGGAGACTGCCACATATGGCAGATGCATGTCCAAGGGTGGGCCAAAATCTTTGCACTCCCTGTGCTTTGGGTCTGCTCTGCTACAGCACGTTAGTCAGATGCTCAGCACTGTGCAGAGGATCAGCTCCTTCCTGCAAATCTTCCTGGTATATCTCTATTTCCACCACTTGACGATCACAGTGCTGGCTGGTGAGAATGCAGTATGGCTTAATATGATCCGTAGTCTGTAGACTGTGTACATCTAGATGTATATAGACATACACACCCACACAGACAGGTGGGAGAAGCTGTTACACCACCCCTGCAGAAAGAAATGTTACTCGAAGACACTGGCATGCAAGTTTCTGTTTTCTCACTTAGACATTGCAACCAAACACATATCCTGTAGGTGGGAAGGTATTCTGTCAGTATTTCCCTTGTTTGCTGGAGCTGTTTTTAATACATGGATAAACTAATTTATCCCTGATTCAATATTTGTGTTGTTGATTTCCTTGCCCTTACCATTTATTTTTTGCAGCCCTCTTCTGCTTTATTTTTCCTCTTACCTTTTCATATTGTTTGCTTTAGGTGTAGGCAGTGGATACGTGTTCACTCTGCAATCACTCAGTGTGGTCATACTTGCAAGCAAGTTCATGGGTCAGTGGCATTAGGGTGGATACAGCACCCACCCCGTTTGGCCCTTTCCAAACACACTCTGCGGGTTATGGGATGCCATGGTGAGGGACGTCCTTCTCTCCGTCTCAGGCCTCTTGATGGAATAGAACAAAGGTGTGAGGAGCAAGTTAGCAGGCTGGGGCCATTCAGTGTGGAAAAGAGATGGTGGTGGTTTGTACTTGGGGCTGAGAAGACCGTAGTTGCGTGGAGAAAGTAAGCTGAGAATAGCTATCGATTGTCTCCTCCGCCACAAAGATGGGGGCCACAAGGGAAGCCAGCAAGCAGCAGCTTCAAGGCCAGAGGAGCTTCCTCTTCCTGCAGTGTGTCATTTGGCTGAGGAACTCTTGTCTGCAGGAAACACTAGAGGCTGACCTAGTGGTTTGGAACCCTCCTTGAGTTCAAAAGAGAGTAATTCTGTTTTTAAAAAGCCGTTGTCTGGAAATAGTGACATGAGGGAGACCTTTATTTGTAATTTCTTGCAAAAAAATCTGAAGTGTTTTGCTGAGAAGCAGAAGTACATTATCTTGAGTCATTTTAGATTAATACATAATGTCTCAGCAGTGCAGCAGTCATGTTTCAGCACTTCAGTGCAACAGTTGAATCAGAGCTGAGGGTCAAGCAGCCGTAGTTCTGAAATTCCAAGTTCATAAATTGGTGCTCCCTATATCTGGACAGATACTGCAGTTTTTCCTTTTGCATCTCAGCCAGGGAAGGGATTTTGAGAAAACAACTGTTAAAAAAAAATTAACATTTTGGCTTGCTCTTAAAGCAGCTCTGTATTTTTTCAATGGCCTAAAAACCTCAATTTTATGTAATGCCCACACGACTTCTCTTTCAGGGCACAGAAAGCACTACACAAGAGCATTTTGCCTGTTTAGCCATAAGCCTACATTTGATATATGTGTAGTTATGGTCTCTGTTTTATCTCTGTCTTTGCCTTCTTGAGGGAGAGTCCTTGGGGACACTGGGTTGAGCACACAGTGATATGGTTTTCTTTCCTTCTATAGGTAAATGCCCATATCCAGTCACCTGTATCCTTAACTTTAGGTCCAAAACCCCTCATTCAGTGTTCAGTAAGAAGGAAGGAGATGGACTTCAATGATTCTTGTGGGTATCTTTTACCTCAGGATATTCTAAGATTTTATGATTCTGTGAAACAATGGAATTTCCATAATAGTGACATTGGCATCAATCACTTCTCTGGTATTTGCCTGTGAGAAACTCATTACTAGGTACCTGGGGCCAGATGACTTGGAATAAGTTAAGATCTGGTCTTGGCCATCTAGCATCAAGCCCTGACGTCCAAAAGCCTGCCACAAGTTGGCTCATGTTAGAAGAGAAACTAGCTGATGGGTACATGGGATGCCCTGGGGGCCACTGTCATGGCCCATGGTTGCTGTACACGAGTGAGAAGTGATGAAATCAATGCTCCTTTCAGAGTAACAGCAGCACTGGCGTGTCAGGATCATTAGGTGGATGCAGTATGTCTCACTGTTAGGACATTCCTAAAGACTGAGATACAAGCTTAATGAAATGGTGAGGGGAAGACCAACAGAATACCTCAACTCAGGTCCACCTCAAAAGAGATGGGCCAGATCCTCAGATGTTCTCCATCTGTGATTTATTTTTTTTCCTTTTTCATCCCTCCAAGACTTCTTATTTGTCATTCCTTAGACTGTCATCCAGGAAGGACTCAACATGAACTAGATGATACCTGTGGGAGCAGTCCTGCTGCTTTGTGCAGGAGGACGTTTTTTTGGCATGGTGCCCCTCAGGACCTAGACATGGGCTGTATTCGTGTGTGCCTTGCCAGGTACACTGCTCACCCTCTGACACCTTGGAGCAACTCCATGGAGAGACTGGGAGGATGAGTTCACCTTTTCAGAGCACTGAAAAGAAAGCCTATAGTGCTTTTGATCTGTGTTTTGAGTACTACTCTAATGACATTGAAAAAAACCCAGCCAAACCAACCAACAAAAAACCCCAACAAAACAGAAGCAACTTTAAGCCTGAAGTGTTTATAGAACATGTGAGTGTATACACTGCTATTACAAAAGGCAACTTCTCCGTAACTGGACATGGGGTTGCAAATAAATGAAAATATAAAGCTAAGTATTGGGTTGCATTTATGTCTTTCCTACTTGGCATCAATACCTGTGGTCATGCTCTGGAAGTTTGACCTATTTTGTCATTTTTGATACACAAAATAAACAAAAACCTGAGACAAAGGGCAAGCTTGTAAATAGGGGAGCAGCTACTGGCGAATTCTATGTTATTTGTTTGCATTTTATTACCGTCTTATGCCAGCTAATAGGGTGACCTTGCAACAGATAGATGAAGATAAGTCTGATCGCCTCTGTTGTCTGATTTTGCAAGCTGGGAAGTGAGTAGCTGAACTTACAGGAAGATTGCCTGCTTTTGTTAATTAAGAGTATACTTTTATGAGACAGACTGAAGTGATTAACTTGTAACTTGTTTGGGTGTGGGAAAAAGGAAAAAGATAAAGAAGTTAGTAACTGGTGGTATTTTTCATTGCTTCACCAAAGAAGAAGAAAAAAACCACAGTGTGAACCACAGCCAACCGCTCTGACCAGCAAAAACAAATGGATATTTGCCCGTAAGAAGACGGAGAGCACCCACTGACAACGTGAAAGAAGTTGAAACCATGTCTTTTAAAAACATTCTTGTAGTTTAAGTTGAAATACCTTTTCTTGGTCCTTGCCAGCAACTGTCTTAGAGAGTGTCAGAGTTCAATGACTTTTCCTGGCAGGGCAAGCTTGTATGAGCCAGGGGTGGAAGGTTGCGTAGGAGTTCAGTACCCTATGCCAAGTTTAGGGTTTTTTTAATAGAAATACTACTAGTGCATAGAAAAGGACAATGGCAGAGATAAAGGCAAGACCAGCAGCTGCACAAAGGAAAAGGAGAACTGAAGTTAGGTGTTAGTCTGCTGATAAAACCATAAAAAAAGGTCAGCCACTTTCCAAGATGGAGTAGGTTCATGGCAGGGCAGAACTCACACTCACGTAACTTCTACAATCTTTCCATGAACTCTGAGTTTCTAAGTGAGGGCCAGAACATGCACAGTGTTGAAATCAGTCTTTTGCAAAACCCCATAGAACTGGAAGTATGACTATCCCTGGTGAATACATGCTCTGCCTCTCCTGCTCATCCTCCAGGGCACATCTAACAAAACTTTTTTCAGGAGCAAAGTGTTACTGACATCTGTTCCTGTTTGCAAAAAATCTGTAGCTTTTGCTGCAGGACTACTGTGTGAACACAATTTAAGATGCCTCCAACCAAGTATAGTATCATATATGTATTAGGAAGGTACTGTCAGTGACTTCAGATGAAATGGATAACTCTGGAAACCTGTGAAATACACTTTAAATGTTCAGATTACATGCGTTATTGGTTATGTTATTGTGCTGACATTCCACGTATACTTTACTTCATCCCATACTGCTTCTAAACAAAAATGTCATTCACTCTGCAGGAGGAAGGAAGTGCAGAATAAAAGCAATGCTGAAAGGTAAATCAGGGTTGCAGTGTTTTTGTCAATAGTGAAATATGTAGTTGCCAGCACATTGTCTGATGCTGAATGATGAGTGATGCTCCGTCTACTAAGAACATTGGTGTTTCAGATGTCCTTGCAGATGTCCTACGAGATTATTGATGAGGTACTGAACCCTCCGTGCCCTGTGATGCGCTAGTCATGCTCTCAAGTAAGGACACCCAACATACATCTGCCAACAAGCAGTGACATGCTCAAAGGGTGGCATCTGCTAACTCAGCTCCTTGCTTGCACCAAGTGAAACAGTCGTCCTGAGTAAATACTGAGTTACCTGAATTGATGGAGACAAGTCGGTGCCTTTGAAGGCTTCCACAGGGAGATCATGTTTGGGGAGATCATATATTTAGATATGGCAGCCTTGCAGATTGAATCCTACCTTGCTGAACCCTGGGCTACTGCCATGAAGGGAGGCATCAGAGGGCTGAGGCTGCTCACACAGCCAAGCCACCTCTACATTTCTGGCTATCTGGGGACATTTTTGTATCTCTTTCTGTACCCATGTCACCGTTGGCCTGTATACCACTAGCTCTCCCTTCTGTGGGGAAGACTCATTTCTCCATCTTTGATCACCCCAAGAACCATGGCAGCAATGGGACATGTGGGGTCTAACCACTTCCTGGACAGAGATCTTTTTGGTACAGCTATCAGCAAAAAGCAGCCAGCAAACAGCTCCTGTTCCATCACCTTTCTTTCTCCTCCTGAACATGGCCTGTTTCTCCTCTTTCCCACTCAATGTTCCCATTGGGCTGTCTGCCATGACATCTGCCTCACCCCATGGGGAGGTGGGGCTGGTGCCAGGATCCTTGCGCTTCCCAACCCACATGTGGAGGAGCTGGATATTAGTTTTAAGTACTTCTGTCCCAAATATGATGACAAAAATCTCTTTAACCTCGAAGAAAGTTAGACTGGTCCTAACAGGGAACCATGGTTTCTTAAGGATTAAGTGTTTGTGGGCTTCCTTGTAAAGTTAGTCTTGGAGTTGCAGTCCTGGTGACCTGGATATTAGGGCATAGGTGAATGAATTCTTGTTACTCATCTAGCCCATGATTTTACTGTTTATCAGTGAAGGGTCTGTCCACTTGTCATCTGATTGTGCAAATTCACCTTCCATGTGAGTTAGGATTTAAGTTTCACTGTTTTTCAGGGTCTGACTATGTGCAGAGGGAGTTGTAGTCATTTTTTTTTTTCCATGGGAACTTCCTTTCTCTAAACACCACCCCTTGGCAGCTGACCTGCTGACACCTCAGAGCAAGACACAGATAAAAAGGGCAGCCTGTCTTCCTTCTCGTCAGAAGCAAGTGGCAGAGACTACTCAGGAGCTTGGAAGCTGCTGGCATCACAGGCGTCTCAGGTAGAAACTCTGACAAGAGCCATGAACAGCAACGCTGGTGAGTTTTTAATGCTCAATATGATATGTTAGGTGTGTGGTTTGGCAAGTCTCCTGCAGGAGACTCTGGTGGCTGCTCTGGAGATTCTCACTCCTCTGATTGCTGTGGGCAACACCTTGGGGAAAGAAGTTGTGGTGTCATCACTGCTCACAGGGGATCAGTTTTTCTCACTTACCAAATTCTTTTTTTGATAGATCAGTAAACCAAGTGAAAAATGCAATTAATTTTTCATCAACCCGTAGGCATCTGGTTCTGTTGATGATGGGAAAAAAATGCAGCTCTTTTAAACTCGTTCCATGTCAAGGTTTTCTTTCTTTCGGGCTACTTAATCACGTGGATTATTGCTCTTTAGTGATGACTGATAGCAGAAGTTTGAAAATAACTGAAAGAGCATTTATTTGGGCTTGAACTCTGTCCCATGGCTGTACTGCCTGACCTGTTGTCAGGAGATTCTGCACTTTACCTAGAAAGTTGCCCGAGTCACTCTTGTAGTAGCTGCTGAACTACTGCCACTGGCCAGCCCAGCCCCAGGGTGACCAAAATCTCTGGGTTTTTGGATGTAGCTAAGCAGCTGCGTGTGTAGGCTAGGTGGTGCCTGCAGCAGAGTTGGGAGCAAGTCTCCACAGCCTTCAGGGGGAGAAGGGTGTCCTTACACTCATCCAAGCCCCTCAATTTCACACCTCTGTGCACTGAATATGGATGAGCTGAAATTTTCCAGGAAGTCTCATACAGCAGTATCTTTGGGATGTCATCTCACATCTCTGGGATGTGAGTGTGGGCAAGGATTGGGAGTAAATACAGGTATCCAAATTTTATTCGCTCTTGAAAAACTACAGTTCTCTTCACACTTCTTTCCTTCTGTGCAACCCTTGTTCCCACTGAAGCCAGGCCTACTATAAATGCTCTGCTCTGTATTAATGTATTTTTTTAAACCCCATCACCTCATCCTCCTCAGGAAAAAAAGACCCCAGGTCCTTACTGATGCCAAGTACTCATGTCCTCATTTTTGCTCTGGTTGATCACTGTGCTCTTGAAGCTCTGAACATCTCTCCAGGCAGGTAGCAGTGCAATGGGGCCAGCAGGTTAGTGTAGGAACAAGCTCTCTAAGTGATAAATCATGGAACTAGGAGATAAAAGACTGCTTTGAAATTTCTTCTGTTAAGAAAAGGGGAAAAAAATCTGATAGAGTTTGGGGTTTGGGTTTGCTTCTAGTCTGCCTCAGGAGCGAGCACAGACAAGACAGCCTCATGCAGCTGGAGCCTCCATCCCATGAGCTGATGCATTCTTGGTATGCTCAGCTCTGCTATAAATCATTAATTTCTGTGTTGGCAAACTGAGGTGCCTGAAGGCAGCTGGACTTGGAGTGTATGAGTGCCCAGCTCCGTGCCCTGGTCAGGAGGCAGAGCAGGAAGTCAAAAGCAACAGGTTGTTGGTTGCCCAGGGCAGACAGGCTGCGGCCAAGCCCCCTTGAAAGTGGTGATGGGTGTGCCACTGGCTTGCTCTGAGGAATTTCTTGGCACAGGACACAGTGCCAGTCAGATCACAGGGTATCACGGGTGCATTTGCACAGGAATAAATGCAGCACGATTGATGGGCAGCACTGAGTGGAGACAGGTCTTTGGCTCTGTGTTCAGCACTGTCAGGCCATATTCCAAGGCAGCTGTTGTCTATGGATTTTTTCAGTGTCTCTTCCATATTAGTGATGTCCAGAAACAGGGGATGGAAATGCAGTCCCTAAGTTAAGAAATGCTGGAAGGATGGATTCCCCAGGGCCCTTTCCTACAGCCATCCTATGCATTCAACTCCCACATCCCTTCATAGCTCTCTCCCATCACCAGGGCTGTTTTCTGGTATCCTCTCAGCCCAGCAGCAAGGTTTCCATAAGTAATGAGGTTGGTCAGCTTTAATGTCTGGAGATTTCTTAATGCTGAAGATGCACTTCCTTTTTGTCCTCAAGAAGGTTAAGCAGCTAAGTTCCAGCTGAAATTTTGTAACGTAAATGCATAAGCACCCTCTTGCGCAAAGCATCACCCTGGTGCTGGCAACTGGCATGCAGCAAGCAAACACAAATCACTTGAAGATTAAATCAGGTAACAAAAGGTGCTGGTCAATTTTAAGTCTATTTGTTGTGTCACTGGTATCTGTAATGTAACTAAGATAAATATAGTTTATATAGTTACTAAGAAGAAATACACAGAGGTGGTAATCTGGTGGGGATCCATGGGCAGTCAGTTCAGTTTACTCAAGGCTGTGGTCACTGCCCAGCACAGGTCACTGTAGGAAGCATGCCACTGATTTCAGCCTGCTCTGCATCCAGCCTTGCATGTGGCATCTCTCATGCCACAGCAGATACCAGCATATTTCACTCTTCAGTGTTAGGAATGGCTCTTGTTGATACTCAGGTTAACGTGGTTGCCTGGTACCATGCAAATCTGTCAAGACATTTTGTGAATTAATCTCTTCAACCATTATGCCTTTGATTTGCTAACTTCTAAGTTACCGTAAGCTGGTTTCGCCTCTCCCATGTCTTCATCTGAATCACTCATGAGACAAGTGCTTATGAGGTATTGTTACTCCCTACTGTTCACACGGAATTTATCCTTTGAGGATATTTAATGGGCAGGTACAAGACAAGTAAAATGCTCCCAAAGAAATACAGCACAGCCACATTCCAGCATGCTCTAGCTTTCTCTGTCATACCTGGGCAGCCTGTCAAAGCCTGATGCAGTGACCCTCAAATCCACATCATCATTGAAAGCTGAGGGCTTTCTCTTTGCTCAAGTGTATCACCAGATTGTGCCTCTCAGAGTTCCGCTCCTCCGCCACAGCCCTGAGCCATGAGCTGTTGGCACAGATGTACTGAGGCTTTTTTTCCCATCCCTGCTCCTGTCCAGAGTTGCAGAAGTAAAGGGTAGCTGCGGAGACAGTGAAGTCAAGTGGGAAAACCACCAGTTGTCATGAAGTGCTCTGTGGTGAGCATGATGCAGCAATCTGTCCAGGGAAGGGACAAGCTCCTGCCTTGACCTCCAACTATTTGGCCTGAGCTGCTGCATCATGACTCTGCCTCCCTTTAGCACTGCCCAGTGTGTCTGAGGTTGACCTCTGGGTATTTATATTATTTTATACTATTTATCTCATATTATTTTATATTACAGTAGAATCACAGAGTGGCTTGGGCTGGAAGAGACCTAAAAGATCATCTCATTCCAACCCTCCGACCATGGACAGGGACATCTTCCACTAGACCAGGTTGCTCCACCCTGACCTTGAGCACTTCCAGGGGTGGGGCACCCACAATTTCTCTGGGCAATCTGTTCCAGTGCTGCACCACCCCCACAGTAAAGAATATTAATATTTTTATGTAGTTAATGTTATATTAAATTTATTATACAGTACTATATGATACTATACTATAATTTATAGTGCCTTTTGCCCTATTTTATCATCCTCCGAGGCAAGTAGCATCTCTGCAGCACAGCTAGCTTCTGACCTTCCTTTGGCTCCTCAGGTTGTAGAAAAAACCAAGTCCTTGGAAAAAGAAAATAAACCTTGCAAATATTCACATATGCAAATTTCCATAAGAGGTTGAGTGATGACTGCTATAATGTTATTTTGAACTAACTTTTGAGAGGAAATACAAAGAATCAGATTCAGTGTCCTGAAAAGTCCCATTTCCCAAGCCCTTGCCATCCCAGAGACACTGGAGTTCTCAACAACTGAGGGGAGCTGAATATTGGCAAATTCGGTTTACTTTGCAGCTTGACTGAGTGTTATGTTTTGTGAGGAGTAATAAAAGTTATGGTGATACTCAATGTGATTCTTTGTGCTAGATCACTGGACATTTTAGATGTTTTGGTTACTTACAGGGCTGCATTAAGAAGAAGAAAACTTTACTGAGCAATTTAACATCAATCTCTTTTTTGTTTTTCTTTTGCTGTCTTCTTTTCTGCTAATGTCTTTCCAGAGACCAGTCTGAAGGCCACTGGGATAGACCTTCTCAAGAGCCAGAACACCCGTGAGCATCACACAGATGGGTACAACATCGAGCATCTGGTGGTGCGGCGTGGGCAGCCCTTCCAGGTGCAGGTCAGCCTCAACAGGGAGCTGAAGGCTGCCGACAAGCTGTCACTGCGTTTCGGCATCGGTGAGTAGGATCCCCTCTGCGGCCATCAGGCAAAGCCAGAGAGCCCTGGGAGCATCCAGCTGCCTGTTCCTGGCACAGCAGACCTGTGCAGCTCTCACATATTGTCTTGGGTTTGTTTCCAGGAGAAAATCCAATGAAAATCAGGGGGAGCATGATGTCACTGAAACCGGAGCGGGAGCACGATTTAAATGGGTGGAAAATCTCCATTGTCAAGAAGAGTGGCAGAGAGGTAGATCCTGGAGACAAGGGGCTCAACGCCCAGTGCCAAGCCCCCCAAAAGCTACAGAGCAAATCATCCTCATACCCCTGTCCTGCTTTCCCTTAGTCCTGTAATTTTAGGTGGGCAGCAGCCTTGCCCTGCCTAATTCGTTGTTCCTGCCGTGCGCAGGTAGGATCCACGCCATCCCACTGCCTTCCCCTCTCTCCCTGCAGGGACATCCATGGCCACCTGCTTTGCCACTGGTGCCGGTCCTGCGGCACCATGCTTGTGCCGTGCCTGTAGCCATGGTGGAATGTCCCTCATGCCATCTCTCCTTGTTGCCTCCTCAGTGCCTGCTGTCTGTCACCAGCTCGCCCAATGCTCCCGTGGGAAAATACAACCTGAACGTGAAGACTGGGACTAACATTTACAAGCCTGAAAATGGTGTCATCTACCTTTTGTTCAATCCCTGGTGCGAAGGTGAGTGGTCCTGCAGCTGGGGGTGATAATTACTGCCACCAGGGACTGTCCCTGGTGGAACTTTTCTTGGTATTTTCCCTCTCTTTCCTCTGTGCATTGGTTTTTTTTTTCCCATAAAGCAGTGCAAGCAGCAACCTCATGGAGCCAGCTAAAAAAAAAGTGTGTTGTTTGTTCCTCTCTACCAAGTCTAGTACAATGTTCAGAAATAAGCTTTTTGCTATAGTGAAAGAGTGGTCATGTATCAATAGACCCACAGGGGGAAAATAAAGGTTAATCTTCATAGGAAATTCTTCCATGATGGGAATAGAAGTGTGAGTGCTACGTGGTCATTATTTGGCGTGAGTGTTGCAAACTCCCAGTTTAGCTTTCCACAGAAAATTTCGTATAATGTGTGGAAAGCCCCTAAAATCTTAGTTTTTTGTCTTCTCCAGATGATGCCGTCTTCATGGCCGATGAGGCACAGAGAAAGGAGTATGTGCTCAACGACACAGGCTACATCTATGTTGGGTCTTCATTCAGCATATATGATAGACCCTGGAATTTTGGGCAGGTAAAACACAACTGCCTTGTCAGCCTTATTCAACCCTTCAGCATTTGTTTCAATGAATCAGACTTATAAACAGTTTTAAGTCTGAGTAGCAAAAAAGTGCTGGATTGGTGCTGCCAACTTCACTGGGAGGGCTGAACTGATTAGAGCAACCTATGTGCTTACGTGTTTTACTCATCCATAGCTGGAGAACGGGGTTTAATGGCACATTTATAGTCAGATCATGTGACCCCTGGCAAAGGATGTGAAAACTCTAGGCAGAGTATTTCTGGTTGAAAAAATTCCCTTAAGAGAATTCCTGCTCTCATGCAACTGTAGATATTGGTAACCAGCTCATGAGTCATGGAGAGGGGTGACAGGGGAAAAAAAGTCTGATTATTTACCTGTTGCATCATGAACAGGAATAAAACGTGTAGAAGTACAGGCAGAGATTGTTGCTTTTCAAGCAGTGCCTTCAGTGATGGCTGCGTCCAGGACACAATCAGCCTCTTGCTCAGGAAGGGTGTTCCTTCACACTGCCTCTGAGATAACTCCGGAGGAGCAGAATATCAGACTGGCTTTGGTTAGAGATAAGAGGTGGATGCCAGAGCAGGTTTATTTGAACCCTGTAGAAAGCACTCAGTCACCCCAAAAGAGTGTCCTGCAGCCTATCCAAACAGAATTCCCCACAAAAAATATGTTGGAATCTGTTTTTTGGTTTTGTTTTTATTTGAACTTTTTTGATTTGTTTTATAAGTCTGCAATTTCAAGCTGCAGGATACAGGTATTCTGACAAAGGTGCTTACACTGATGCCTTTATACAAAAGGGGCCAAAGGGCATCATCAGTAGGGCTGTTCCTATCCTAATATTTATTCTGCTGTTAAGCAATTCGAATTGATATGGATATTCTGCCAAGCTTTGTTGAATTGGATGTTTGACATCTCTGTGAATTGGACCTCAGGGAGCCTTATCAGTAATTGCTAATTAGGAATCTTTGCTGTAATAATCTGCATTTACGTACCTTTCTTTTTTCCAATGTTCATTTTGTACTTATGTCAATAGATTCAATATCTCTGTAGTGGTCTTAAATTTTCATTACTCATGTGAGTAATTTGCAGAGTTGCAGGGGTATGACATTGGTACTGCTCACAGGAGTAAAGGTTACTGTGTCAGGTTCCAACTGTGTTTGCAAGATATGTGAGACAGGCTTTTGTCTTCCAAGATGGGATTTCATTTTAGCCCTTCTTTGGAAAGAACAGCTTTGGGAAGCCCCATAGCCTTGAAAATGTAGTCTTATGCAGGAAGTTTATAAGTTAGAGCTTGTCAGACAGCTTCCTCCAAGTACTTGCTTTACAGTGAAAAGCAAACATATAAAGATGCCTCCATTTTCTCCCCAAAACAGTTTGAGGAATACGTCTTGGATGCCTGCATGTATCTACTGGACAAAAGCAAACTCAGTCTGAACCATAGAAGGGATCCTGCACATGTGTCCAGAGCCATGTCTGCTTTGGTAAGCCTCCCTCTGTGAAGTGTTTTGTCCCTCCAGCATTCCCTCCTCCTCTTACTTGCTCTTCTCTCCCTGGGGCTGTGAATACCATTTCAGGAGTCATCTGAAATGGATGAGAGACAGAGGCATTTTGGGTTGAGGGAAGAGGTGGATAAAATACATCATTTCCTCATCTCCAAAGCTTGTAGCTGCCCCAGTGGTTGTGTGTTGGCAGGGTTGTATTTTGTGGGGGTAACTACCCTCTATGGTGGGACCCTTCTTAGACTATCACGAGTAGCGGTGCCACCTCCTCTAGATACCCAAGTGGAGAGTTTCCAACCAGGGAAGCCCTCAGACAGCACCAGTAGCCTTGCTGGGTGCCACAGGGCTGTGGGGCACCCGGGAAGACACAGGGTGGGCAGAGATCCTGGAGTTTTAAGCCTTATTCAGCCTCATGCCTTTATTTTTCTCCTTTGCATGTGTGTGTGGCCACAGGTTAATGCCAACGATGACAGTGGTGTCCTGGTGGGGAACTGGTCAGGGAATTACAGAAGCGGGACAGCCCCTATGGATTGGATTGGAAGTATCACAATTTTGCAGAATTATTACAAAACAAAGAAGCCGGTCCGTTATGGCCAATGTTGGGTCTTTGCAGGAGTCCTCAATACAGGTAAACGGCGAAATGTCTCCCTTCCTAATTACTGTGCCAGTAAACAGAACTACTGTGCCTCTGAACAGCGGAGGGGGCAAGGTCCATCACGTAAAGAGGGGCTGAGAGAGACAGTACTGCTCAGCCTGGAGAAGAGAGGGCTCTGGGGGTCTTACACTTGTGTACAAATGCCTGAAAGGAAGGAGTGGGACACAGACAGGCTCTTCTCAGAGATGCCCAGTGACAAGACCAAAGGTGGTAGGCACAACATGAAACATGGGAGATTGTGTCTGTACATGAGAAAATAGTTTTTTCACTGTGAGAGTGACCATGCAGTGGGCATAGGTTGTCCAGAGAAATTATGAAGTCTGCATCCTTGGCAGTACTCAAAAGCTCTCTGGACACAGTCCTGTGCACCTGGTCTAGAGGACCCTGGGCGGGCAGAGGGGTCAGACAAAGTGATCCCCAGAGGTGGGCACAAACTTGAGTGATTTTGTTATCCTGTGTTTTGTCTGTCTGTACTGCAGTCATGCGTTGCTTGGGAGTCCCATGCCGCTGCGTGAGCACCTTCAACTCGGCACACGATACAGAGGAGAACCTGAGAGTTGATATTTACATGAATGAATCAGGAGAAAAGCTGAACTCGCTGTCCCTCGACTCTGTCTGGTACTGCCAAATGGCACTAACACTTCCTGTTCCCCATGCCTCATTTCCCAGCTCCTTCAATTCCTTTGAGAATGTCCCTTCTGCCTGGGGTTTGTTGGCGAGAGGGGAGACAGAGAAAGCAAGCCTGGGGTTTCACAGGGTTATGCACAAATACCCGTTAAATCTGCCCTTACTAAAAGATTAAGGGAGAAGAAGATTGTGACTAGTCAGGCTGTAACAGCTCAATCCTTTTCTTTCCGACTCTTGTACACAGGAACTTCCATGTGTGGAATGATGCGTGGATGAAGCGGTCAGACCTGCCTGATGGGTTTGATGGCTGGCAGGCAATTGATTCAACCCCTCAGGAGCAAAGTCAAGGTAGGATTTGCCTAGAAAGGCTCTTCTACAACTCCTGAGGGAGGCAGGGACATTTCGTTTGAAAGCCGTGCTCCTCAGGCAGCAAAGTATGTACTCCTCATGCACATCTTCATGGGCTGGGGTTGTGACAACATAAAGCAGGAGGTCTCACTCCTGCTGTCTCAGGCCAGGATGGGAGAAACAGTATTTCTTGGCAGACAGAAATTTGTAGAATGCTGTAGGGACATAAATGTCATTTTAGAGGTTAGAGCATACCTAAGTCATAGAGGTCATGAGACTGTTCATTGGTAGGTGAAAGGAGTGACCATCAAAATTGGTGACTACCCTTCCTGCACAGATTCGGGGAATCTGGAAGCTTAAAAAAACCCAGAACATTAATCCTCAAGGCAATGCAGAAAGTAAAATATTGCCAGAAGATCAAACAGAGACTTCTGGACTCAGTTAACTCCGTAACTAAACCATGACTTTCTAACCTTAGAAATTATGTGAGAGGAAACACATAAAATCTCTTACTAGACCTTGGCCATCTGTAAAAAAGCTCAAGCAGGTGTGGGTTAAATGAGAGATTTTGGAGTTCATTACTGAGTTGGAGGACTAGTTACTGCTAAGTGTCAGCTACCATGGCCACAGATTCCTGCTTGAGTGTGTCTGAGAGAGGAACAAAAATTGGATTCACTGCTCATATTTGGAAAATCAACTGGTATTGAATTCGCTTTTCAGGTATGTTCCAGTGTGGTCCATGCCCAGTGAAGGCTGTTCGAGAAGGAGATGTGTATTTGCCCTACGATGGCAAGTTTGTGTATGCAGAAGTGAATGCTGACAAAGTCTACTGGCTTGTCAAGAAGGTGAACGGCAGGGATAAGTACATCAAGGTTGGCACAGAGACCCGAGATATCGGCAAGAACATCAGCACAAAAGCTGTGGGGCAGAACAAGCGGGAAGACATCACCCTGGAGTACAAGTACCGTGAAGGTGACTGCCCCCATCCTCTAACGTAGTGCCAAAGAGGAGACCCCTGAGCATGTAGGTTAGCCCACAACACATATCGTCTCCAGAAGGAAATTGCAGGAGTAGCTGCAATGGCAAACCCGGTGTAAGACCTGAAGACCCTCAGGAGGCAGCACTTACCCTTAGGCATCCTCATGCCCACAGTGACACCTATAGGCTGTTCTTTAAGGAGAGCAAGCTTGCAGGCAGTGAAGGAAATGGGCAGAGCGATGAACCTAGTCATCAGACTGACCTTTGCTTTATTTCTTCATTCTTTTTCTTTTTGTCTTTCCATTCTCCAGACCATATTGGAAACAAAAAATCTCGCATTTCCTCACAACAGTTCTCAGATCCAGCCATGTTGTCTCAGACTGTTAAATCCTTCTCAGTGAGGGACAAAAATATCAGGCTAAAAAATTTAAGAGCATCCACCCTCTAAAAGTGTCTCTTTTGGGAAATTCTTCCAGTCCAAAATGTTACAGTTAGATTTGGTGATAGTGTAAACCAAGAAGGTCTCCTGAGCAGAAGCTGGAGGTGCCCTGACATCCTCTCTGCTCAGTAAAAGAAGCATAATTAAAGGGAAGATGTCTCTGGATGAGGGGACTGAGATACAGATATCACCCACATTTTTCTTCATCCAGGCTCCAAAGAGGAGAGGAAGTCCATGGAAAGAGCTTACAGCTTCCTACGCCCTTCGGGAGTGGGTCCTCGTTCAAACTATGCTACAGCTGCGAGCACCGTTGTTCCCAAGCCTGTCATCCTGCATCAGACAGTCACCAAGTCTGGGCTCCATCTTGAGATAACCAATACAGAAGTTTTGCATCCTGGCAATCCCCTTGAACTGGCCATCACAGTGAAGGCTTCTACTCCTGGGAACTGGACCATTGATCTTATTGGCTCCTGCCAGCTGCAGTACTATACTGGAAAAGTTCAGGCCAACCTTGGAACTATGAAGCAAACCATCAGTCTTGAAGGCGGATCTGGTAAGCACAGAAAGCTTGATGTGTTCTGTGGACTATTTGCTGTGGCAGTTTGGGGTTTGCAATAGTTCCACTATAGGCCAGTGTATGACTGTTCTTTGTGAAGAGCAGAAATTACCTGCGTGCTATTTCTCTTATTAATGCACTTGGAAGTTGCAATTACAGACTGGGATACATCTGTAGCAAGGGACCAAAACATGAAGGCCTTGTCCGTGCTGCAGGTTCAGTGTGATGATTAAAAGTACATCAATGTGGGCAGACAGAGGTTTTCATGGTGTGAGTGAGGTATGCTGGACTCCTGTCCTTACTGTGTAAACACCAAAGATTGCCACTGCCGGCTTTGTGTGCATCCACATAGATCAGATACCTCACAGGATTTAGAGGGCTGGGAATTTCAGCATTTTTTTTATTCTTGTGTTTGCTACTCTAATACCGGTGGTGGTGTTGCTGGTGAGTGTTATTTTCTGAATTATCTCCCAAGCAAATGCCCACCTCATGACTGCCTGCCTGGTTGATCCCAAGAGCTGTTTGCTGCTTCGCATTGCGTATGTTTAAGTGACCTAGGTTGCATTTCTGATCCCCAGCAATGTAACTGAAATTTGGCACACAAGAGACTAACGAGTGATGAATAATTAATATCCCTTGCTCATTCCAAGCATGAGCCACTCTTGCAAAAAAAAAAAACAATCTTTGCTGTTGGTGAGTGCTAAGTGTCTTCACATGTATACTGTGGCTGTCAAAATGCAGTAGAGTTAAGGTAGTTACATACGTACATACATTTAGGGAAAAGGACAGGCATTTTTGGTTTTATCCTCAGAAGCCAGGGAGCTTTGCAGCTAAAGCTTTGCTCAGGCACCAGCACTGCTAACTTCAGGGCTTTTCTGAGCCACTGGAAGCTTGTCCAGGCAATTAAAGATAAAATCTGAAGTGATAGGAAAGCCAGCAATTTTTTAGCAAGCAGTGCCTCAGAAAAACCTCAGGGGACACAGGCTTAGATGTGCCTAACCTCCCACTCCTCTCTGCCTCCTTCCTGAATGCTGGGGCAGGTGGGGATGAGGGCTGCTGAGATGCTGGATGTGATCCTCAGCTAGTGCTCTTCTGAGCAGAGAGATGATGGGGACTCAGCCACCCTTTCCATGGGCTGCATGTGTCAGGTACCACCCACTCAGCCAGGGCTTCTCCCAACAGGACTAGGACCTGAAGGGAAAGCAGGATGGTCTCAGAGAATACAGCTCATTCCACACCCTGGAACACCACCAGCCACCAGAGTTGGCTTTGCCACCCAATTCCTAAGCATGTGATGAAGCATCAAGTTGTGTTTTCTCTCCTGCAGAGATGCAGATTCCTCTGAAGATAGCACCTGACACTTATATGAAGACATTGTCCTCAGTGGATGATGAAGTGCTCATCCTTGTCACTGCCATTGCTGAGGTCAAGGAAACAAATGACAAACTCACCAAGGAGACATCAATGAGATTTGAGTACCCTCCCATCACTGTCCAGGTGAGGCAGCCACCTCCTGGGCTCCTGCAGGACAAGGGTTAAAGCCCTGCCCACTCTGGCACCACGGTGGCGTTGCCATTCCCAGGGGGAACTCCCAAACAGCTGCCTCCAGGGATGCTCAGTCCTCGGTGTTTTATTTGACTATTCAACCTTTTTTTGAAAGTTGAAAGCAGCCATGAAATGAAAATTTTATTGCCTCATCTAAAATGGGAAGGCAGGGGCTGCTGGAGGGAAGGGGATGAAATAGGACAGTTTGTACAGAGCCCATTTCCAATCCCACAGCTCTCCCTTCTGAATAAAAACCATGTTGAGGGACCAGAGAGAAACCAGCTGACCAAACATGGTGCCATGGGGGGTTGAAAGGATGGGAAGGTGAAAGGGGTTGTGCCATACCAGGCTGGTGGTGAGGAGCAAACCTGCACCAACTCTGGTGTCTTTATCACCCCTCTGATCCCTTGTTTTGGAATTGTTTTTTTTGTTCCTCCTCTGCCAGATGCCAGAAATAGCCAAACTGAACAATGACTTCACCTGTGCCTTCATCTTCAAGAACAAGCTGAAGGTGGCCCTCGAAAACTGCAAGCTGCTGGTGGAGGGCTTGGGCATATTTAAGATGACAACATTTGATCAGGGGTAAGGAGATGAGCTGAGTAGGAAATAACCATAGCAGGACTGTGCTTTGTTTCCTTCTTTTAATTTCCCTCCAAGTGGTTAGGGGATTTGGAGTAAGAGGACCCTTTGCCAGCTGTGTTTGAAACTGCATCACATTTCGCCAGAGTCCACGTAGCAGAAAGACCCACACAGAGGTTGGCACGCTTGGGGCATTTGGGCATGACAGGGGCTCCCCCTGCACTCCTGCTGTGGTGCCATGGGCTGCCCAGCCAGTGTGAACACAGCTGCTTCCTTCAGAGTTGGACTTAGTGTTTAAGCAGCAAGGGGAATTCGGGGGAATGTCCCCAGGATCAACAGCATCAACAGCCAGTGCCACCATGCCAAGCTCCACTTGCTGCACATTGGTCATGGGAGAAGGGAAACACCCACTCTAAGCACATGCACCAACTATTTCTTTAAGTGAAATTATTCAAATGTGGCAAATAAGAACCCTTTCTCATGCTGAGATTATTTGCTTTTTCTTTGTCCTTAGGGATATAATGCCTGGTAAGATCATGAAGTCTGAAATAATATGCACTCCAACAAGACTAGGAGAGAAGAAAATAGTAGCCAAGCTGATCTCAAACCAGATCAAAGGGATCTCTACAGAGAAGGGCATCACCATCATTGAGTAGGATCAGTGCCTCGGTGGGGTGCAAATGGGAGCCTCCCTTAAATGCGTCGCTGCGTGTCTCAGACACTTCTTGGCTCCTCGACTGCTGGATAGTACTTTCAAAGTAAAGAGCAAAAATGCCATTAAACTAACAAATTAGCCTGACTTAAAGGGCACAGCTGCATTGATTGCATTTAATTGTGATTCAATAAAGATAGTTAAAATTGACAATGTGATTGCGTTGTGTGATAACACCACATTGGGATGGCTCCAAACCCACCCCAAGTTAAGGATTGGGGCTTGTGATGGTGCCAGTTTCAGCCAGTGGTGGGTCTGAGCCTGGGCCAGGGGCAGGAGCACTGTGGTCCTATGTAGGAGCATGTCCAGGGACCTCACTGCACCATGGAGTGCTGTGCATCTCAAGGAACACTGCAAGCAAATCTCCTGGGTGATTCCCTCTTCTTCCCAGCTAACCATCTTGGGAATGTACTGGCATGCACCTTTTCTTGTCTTTAGAGCACAGAAAGGGTAAACGTGGCACAGTGTCCCCAGACACCATTTTTCATACATCTTCTTCCTATCCCACTTCTTTTGGGGGTTTTCAGGCATTTTTGGAAGAAGTACTGTATTTGGTTTCTGTGGCTAGGTTTCTGTAGCTTCCCCCTCCTGATACCAAAACCTAGCCACAGAAACACAACACAAATTCCATCTCCATTTGCATTACCAGTACTTCCCTAGAAACATACAGCCCCTATTCTTCCCCCTCCACCCTGAATGCTGCTGGATTACAGGTAGAATTGGCAGTGTACATCTAGAACTCTGCCAGTCATAGTCACATAGAAGACAACAGCGGTGCACAGCTGGAGCCCACCTCTGAGCTGCACATTTCAGCAACTCTTAAACCCACCTTTTGCAATGGATTGCTCTGCCTCACAGCATTGCTGCAGTGTTGCCAGGAGCAGTCTGCACTGAGATTTCCAGCATTTCCACCAAAAAAGAGGAAATTAAGCCACACAGTAATATAGGGGGTTATTTATTTGTTTATTTAAAAGGCAAATGCTCAAGCATTAAGGCCACAGAGTGGGAAAAAGAAATGGTGACTACACCTGGTTATGCACCAGCCCATAGAAAGGGAGGAGGAAACAAAAAAAGGAGGACAAAGAAGACAAAAAATGCGGCTTTAACCACTCTGTAGTGTTTCAGAGATTTGGGGAACCTCCAGAGGAGCACAGGTGGCTGCTGGGCCACAGAAGGGGGTCAGGCTGCCCTGTCCCCTGCTGCCCCTCTGACCATGGTGTTTCAGTGCCCCACAGCAGCACCGGGTCCTTGAAAAGCCACCTCCTGTGGTGGCACAGCAGGGAGTGGGAGCTGCTCTCTGGAGTCAGAGTGGGTGCAGGGTCCATGTGCATCAAGTCCACACAGTGGGGAGGAGCATGTTGTCCTTGGCAGATGAAGTATTAGTTCTTTAGTAAGTACAACAGCAACAAAAAGTTACAAACAGCAAAAAATGTATCCTTTTAAGAAATGTAAATTCTTTACTTGCATCGAAAACCTGCTGTGGAAGACACCAGGTAAGAAATGTAAGAATAGTTTCCACATCTGCCACGACCCTGTTCGTCACATATGAACACCTCACATCAGAGCAGTGATGGGATCATCATTACACCATGTCTCACTGAACAGTAGAGGGGCAGCATCCTCCTCAGGCCCCCACCACAAGCATGCTCTCCAGGAGAGCCTTCCCTGGGATGTGGTGAGGTCCATCCACCCAGAAACCAGATGGGACTATAGCAACATGGCTTGAAAGTGAAAGCATGATTTAACAAGGGGCACGAAGTGCGTGGAGGGAAAGGAAGGAAAATGGTGAGTTTGGTTTGAACTTCATGAAAATCCTACAATGTTTGGTCTCAATTTACCAGCTAATCCTTAAAGAAGGAGGTTTATACTCAAGCTGTAGATAAAACAGATTTCTCCAACTTGCAAAGATTTTTTGTGATTTTTGACAGTTGTCACAATACATTGAGACAGAAAGGATACACCAAGGGGTACTGGGACTTTGGGAGGGGATTAAAAACAGCGAGACAAGGGGGACTGACAGCCAAGAAACACCAGAAGAACTGTGTATGTCCCTAACGTCCTTTCCCTGTAGGATGATGACAGAAAGGAACATAGGCTGGTGCAGAAGTAGGAGAGCTTCTTCCCTCAATATCACACTGCTGCATAGGACAAAGACATTCGTGACATGATGCCTGAATGACATGAGAGGGTATCTCATTTCCCCTCAAATGCAGGGTGTTTCCCTTTACCCAAAAGGTCATAAATACACAGTTCCCAATGGTTTTTTTTAGATCTATTTTTCATTGACAAAAAGGAAAGACATCCTGAGGGAACAGGGGATGGGATAACTGTGCAAAAATACTCCCTGGATTTTAGCCAAGCTGTGTTCCTAACAGTCAGGGCACTCTGTTTGTTGCCAGTACCTTTACCAGAAAAAGGGAATGCTGTGGCAGAGGACAAGTTCAGGAGAGAATCTCATCCCTCCACAGTAGCCCTGAACGTCACACCATTAATATATACAAAGATGTTTCTTGGACATGAAAAAAAGAATTAAAAAAATCTTACACAAATTCCATTTGATATTATTCCCATAAATAACAAAAACTTCATATAGGTCTTTCACAACACCATGCTTTCATTCTCAAAATTCCTTTCTCTTATTTTTGAGAAGAAGCAGTTATCTTTGGTCCATGTTACAGGGGAGGGGAAGATAAAAACAAGCATGTTCTGTGGGGGGGGAACCAGGAACACGTCTCTCATACTCTGCAAATTTAATGACAATTAAGCTAAGGTATAAGACAGAAGTTAAAAAACAAATGCTTGAAACAGTCTGAATTAAAACTACTCTGACATCTGGAGGATGCCAAGTGTTTGCAGCACATCTGAATGCAGTGGCTAGCAACACCTCTGCATGACCTTGCTGCAACTACTGCCACCTATAGTGATGCCTTCAAGAGTCCCGTGTTCCTTCTACAGGTTCGCCAGCATCCACCAGGACCAGGCTGCAAAATTAACAGAAATTACAGAAACCCTGTGTAATGGTACATACTATTAGGACAATGTTAAATCCCAGTAAGATTAAGAGGCACTATTCATTTTCAACTAACTCTAGCTATCAAGAGAATTAAAAAGACATCTAAATCAGACAGGTCAAATGGAAAGTGGCAGTACCTCCATCAGCAGAGTGTTTTCTCTCTCTCTCTAACTGCAGAAATAACCCTGTTACCTGGCCTAGACCATTTTCCTCTTTTCTGGGCTGCAGAGGCTGCCCAGGCAGCTCCTGCCCCACACATTTTATGTGCAAATGTACCACAGCCCTGGAGCAAAGGCTTGCCCCCACCAGCAGCTCAACAACACAGCCAACGTTTCCCTGTTCTTGGCAGCACTGGCCATGGGGAAACTCTCCTGCCAGTCTGCCATCACCACAAGTCCACCACTTCGATACGCACCACCAGTCTTGGGCAGTCCCACGAGCACGGAGGGTAAAAAGTTACCCCTGGAGATGTTTCAGAGCCCAAAGGAATTACGCCCAGGGCGAGCTCATCCATCTGCTGCATCCATAGCCCTGTATCCTACCTCTGCAAAGACCTGCACACCAGCAGCTTTCATAACCCAGAGACAGCATCCATAGGATGAGATGGGCTAAAGAGGATGCATGTTTCATAAAAACTTTCAGAGCTGGACTAATCTTGCCATCACACATTTAGTCCTCCAAAAGGTTGTAAGAACAAAAGATTAACCGGACTCCCTAGAACAGCACATTTCTGGGAACTGGAACCAATCTATCCAAAATATAGACTGTCCTTAAAGGCCATGTAAGAAATGCTCAATAAAGCAGTTGACACAGACTGAAAAGGAGCTTATGAACCCCATCACTTCTAAAGCTCTCTCTGGAGATTTGCATTGTTTCTGCTACTGCTGTACCTGACTTCCAGACAAATACTCTTGAATTTTTTAATGCACCGAAAGTATGTTAAAAAACAAACCCTTAAATCTCCAGCACAAGTAGTTATTTAAAAAAACTCCTGAAGGCTTCTCCTGGCATTGTGGAGGATACTTTGCTTACTCATGCAACATTTGGATGGCAACGTCTCGAGCAAGAAACTGCTCGATTTCTTCTTGGGTCATTATTTCAGATGCAGGAGCTGGTGCCACCGCTTCAGTCGGTGCCGGGCTCTCACACTTCAAGTTTGAAAAAGGGTTGAACCAACCCAAGGAGAAGGCACCGCCGAATGCCAGCTTCATTCCTCCCCAGCCGCTGACCTTCTCCCAGGTTGGTTTCTGATTTTTAAGTCGCTCAATACCCTGCAAGAAGAGAAGAGTTTAGGGTCGTCTCATGTTTATACCAGGTATTTGGGACCAACCACTGTAGCACATGCAGAACTGCCTATCTGTAGCCAGGCTGATGCTATTCAAGTTTGAGCTAATGATGGAAGACTTATGCATTGAGAGTTTCATCTTCAAATTTAACAAGACCCTCAAACAAGATCACATTCATGGACAGTCTGAAACTTGTGACTATATTTTGGCATCAGTTGCAATTGATTTTTATGGTAGAGAGGTGGCTCCTTATAGGTCAGCCTTTTTGAGAAACACGGACCTCTTCTCACACAGTTTTTTGAATGCCTCCCTAGAGTGACAAAATACACTTAGAACTTAGGGTTTCACCTTATTTGGGCATTGTTGCAATAGTTCAGGTACAAGCAAAATACTTCACCTTTTTTCAAGGATAAGGAATTGACCATGGCCACACCTAGAAGCTCACTCTGTGCCAGTTAAGAGCAGACACTTAAGAACACAATTTCCATTTACCAAATTGTCAAAGACAAATCATAATGCAAACTAGATAGCTCACTGGCAGTTGAGAAAATCTGTACAGGTGGAAATGGAGGCTTCAAAACGGGGCCAGAGCCTTAGTCAGTCAATATTCTGATTCATTCTCCCTCCAAGAACATCACTTTTAGTAAAACAAACATTTTGATTGTACTTAAAGAACAGATACATCAAATTTGCGCAGTGACATTTTTTTCCTACTAGTCTTCTCCATGTAGAAATAACAAACAGAAATTTATTTTCTTAATAATTTTTTTTAAGGCTACCACTGTGTAAAATAGGACACAATATTTTATGCCCATCTTCTGTATCATGTAAGAGAAGAGTCACATCTGCAGCTGCATTCGATAAGCTCATGATGATATACAAGTGACTACACAGAAAGTTTGTTCTTAGAGAAGCGAGAACAGTGAATCCAAGTATTGAGAAACTCAAGGAAAGGAAAAAAACCCAAGCAAATTCAGTTACAGCTGCATGAAAGAACGGTATTCGAAGAGCTGGATGAACAACGGCACTTGTCACGTTCTAATCTTGGCAACGCACAACATTCAAAGCTTTGCAGTGGGGAGAAATGAATACACACAGGAGCTCAGCAATACCATATCTGCACTCAGTCAGCCTGACAATAACATGACAGCAGCAGGCCAGTTTTGCAATAACATTGAATCAGCAGGAGCAGACCCAGGAGAAAACACAACAGAAACCGAAGCACTACATGCAAAGCTTTTGTGAGCTTCATTCATGCCTTGTTTCTCGTGCTGACTTCGTAGAAAACCAGCGATGAATGTGCAGAAAGGAATGATACAATACCAAACTGGAATTCTTCAGGGTTGCAATTTCAAGAAAAATTCAAGCCCTGAACGACTTTGAATGCTAAGCACCGGCCTGCATCTCCTCGCTCTGCTCCCAAGCTTGCAAATGTACTTTGAGTGCTCCAGGGAAAATCCCTTGCAGCCTCTGGTCCCTCGGGATACCACACTTGGTGCTGCAGCAGCCAGGGCCCGACGTGACCTCCCAGATGCTTAAGCTGGGAAAGGAGCAGTGCTCATGCATAGCAAAGCCTTAGCAAAGCATTTTAGCACTACCATGTGCTCTTCCTCCAGGATACTCCATTTCCAGCACCCAGTGGCTGTGCAACCAGGAGGCAGAGGCTTTAGCAGCTTAAAGCAGAAGACCACCTTTGGCTGTTGGCTGTTCCTTAGTGAACTGCAGAGGTTTCCCATGTGTTAGTAACAAACTGGCACCACAGCTGCAGCACTTACTGTGTGAGTATCTAGAGAGAAGGAAAACAAGTAGCACAGAGCAGACACCAAGCATGTAAACACTTCCCTGGCAGCACAAGCTTTAATGCTGTCCTCTGTCACGTGCATAATCTGTTTTGATCCCTGCTGCCATCTAGATTAAGAACATAGATTTGGAACACTTCTGGGCAGAAACCCCTTCTTCCCTCCCCCAGAAAACATCGCTCACCTTCTCCGAACAGCATCTGCTAACTAAGGAGATAAGCAAGATCAGGCTGAGGTTGTGCTAGTGCCAATTAGGGAGCAGTTCATCAGAGCAGGCAGGGACATACTTTCTCCCTCTCAGGCTGATCTTACTAATCCCTTCACAGCACGTATTCAAAATAAGCAGAACCTTTATAATTGTATCTTGATCTAATTTTGGCTGCTGGCCACATGGTCAGTAGAGCATGAGGTTAAGCCTTAAAAAGAATTTAAGGGGGATGGAAGGAATGCACAGCTGTTGAAGAAATTTCACTGCTGTTTAATGAAACTTTTTTAAAAAAAAATTACATAAAACCTCTCACCACTATTTTAGAAAGTGAGAATTTTGTATATCAAGTTAAACCAACACCTCTTTCCCATGATGCAGTTATTCCACTTAAAAAAGTGCTCATACAACATCATCTTCCACTATTCTGAATGACATAATTTTGAACAATACTGAAAACAGAAGACATGCACCAATACTGAACACTCACTCCCAGCTCAGTAAAAGGTATAATATCACAAACATGGGGATAATGAAACAAGGTTGACCTGTGATCACTGCGATGCTGTAGGACATACCCTGTTTCTCCCACTATTGCCCTCAGTACCTGCTCCTGCCCAGCGCCAGAGGATGGTGTGCTGCATGGCCCAACCCAGAAGCAATCTGCAGGGCAGCTCTTGCATGTTAGAAGAAATGCATTAATTTAAAAAAAAAAAATAAAAAATTTGAAAATATGAAAGGAAAAAGCGAACCAAAAAGACAAGCACTGTGACAATTTGATGGTTAGGACAAAGGAAACATTGCCATCAGAAATCATGAAGGCAGAATTTTTTTTTACAGCAGTTCCTTACACTCATTTCTGCTTGGAGTATCACTTAGCTTTCCAAAACAAGTACTCTGATTTGAATTTGTCCTTCAATTTCTCTTGGCCACGCTAAAAGAGATCAGGCACCTGGAGTCAGGTTGTTTTGCCTGAGAAAATACTTTCCATAACCAAACCAGTGAGTCTGCCTTTCTCAAATTAATACTGACCTACATTTAATATCACATTTATCATTCAAACTGCATCAAATTACACCACCAGGTTATACAGCATAAGTAAAACTGAGGTCCCCCTGCCACATGACAGGCACTGGTGGCATTTCTGTGACAATGCCTCATTCAATAAAAAAAAAAACAAAAAACCAAAAGTTTGACTGAAAATATCAATACTACATAATGCTGTCTAACAACTTGTAATTGTTTGAAACAAGAAAAACACAGTAATTACAGGTATTTCCACAATGATCAAAACGCCAGAACAATGTAACCAATCTCCCTCCAAAATGCACAGCCAATAAGGGTAATTAAAATAAACCTAACCAGGAATGTAGAATTTAGAATCAAAGCGATTTTTAAAGCAGTGAACTGAGCAGAGAGATGCATTCATTATTTAATTGCCTAGATGACTACAGCCTCTCCCCTCAATATATCTGAGGTTGCATCAAGGCAGCTTTAGGGCCAGATTCTCTACTAGTTCAAGTTACCACCTGCAAGTGCCTCAGTGGCTGAACTGGCCTGGCCAAAGATCCAGCCCTTAATTATTAAGCTGGGAGTATTCTCTGAGAAACATCATTGCATACTAAAATCAGAGTTACAACCTCTCCCAAGTGGCGAAATAAAACCCCTGACTAACAGATCAGTATTTTACCAATTAACTCATTTTCAAACTTAAAAGTTGAACACTTAGTTAATTAACCTTTCTATGCTTCTGCCTGCTTGCAAATGGAAGCAAAAGTTCAGAAAACCATTACAGATGTTTCACAACATTTGAAGCAAAGAAAGAAAGAGCAGCAAACAAGTTTTTGTAAAAGTTTTATTGCATTTGTTTTCCATATGGAAGCATTGACAGATTGAAAAGATGCAGCATTCACATTACTTCCAAAATGAGACATCCATTAAATTTCTCCTTCCCTGATTTCCCTCCCTTTCCCCGGGGCTTTGAAGCACTCTAAACAGGTCAGTTTCCAAAAAAATACCATTTTATTTTAAATCAAGGACAGAAAAGTTTCCTTGGAAGTAACTAACACAGCTGATTTGTATATTTCCTTTGTTTGCAATTCATTTGATGAGCCCATGGGAGTCGTGATCCAAAATTATAATAAAATTCCTGCCTGAACACAAGATGTCAGTTGTATTTATGAAGGATTTAGCTCTTTTTCGGAATGCCTTCTGTCCCTCCCACTTTCATCACCACACAGTTCATAACAGCATGCATGCTCCTTACCATAAATATTTCCCAATTTAAAACACACATATATGTGCGTGCATTTACACACATACACATGTATGCATAAATATGAGAAAGGATTTACAAAGCTCTAAATCAGGGAAATGCTAAGAATATAGAATCCATCACCCTGGTACACTCACATATTCCATCAGTATTAGTCTTTATAGTAATCTGGGCATTCATGTGAGTTTTTCACATTAACACCGTTTAGCAGGCATTGTTCTTCTACCAAATCATTTACCAAGACAAACACACACAAAGAACATGGTTCTGCTATTCTAAACATTTGAGAATTGGCTTTCTTTCTTCCCTGCAAGTGTAAGGCAGTTAATAATCCAAGAGTCTTCTAAATCTGCCACAGTTATTCTAAAAGGGCAACAATTTCCTGCACACGAGGGAGGGAACAGACAAAAATTATGCCAGAAAGACAGAATCAGTTCTATGGCTGGAAGGAAAAAAGAGGGTGGGGTGGCAATTGGTGTTGGCAACTTTTAAGTATTTTAACTGTATGTGATCACCAGGTCAACTGGCTCTCTTGCTGTGTTGCCTTCTTTTCTTGCACTTTTTTTGTACATGAAGTATCTGCTTCCCCATTCAAGTTCACTTATGAAAGAGCAATGTGCTCCTTCAGGAAGTCCAAAGGTATCTGTGTAGGGCTGTTGGCACTCACATGTCATCCACAGAGCTCATCACAGTCAGAAGACAGCATGAAAATTACTCAGAAGAGGTGGGCCATAACAGAGAAGAGAGGATCCCCTTCACATTAGTTATGCCATACAGAAAGCAGAGAGAAACAAATGCCAGTAAAGTTAATGTGATAAAAAAAAAGAAAAAGAAAAAGAAAAGCAGCAGCAGTTTCAGCCAGAGAGATAGAATTATCTAAAATGGTGGAATACAGGGCTTTTTTTTTTTTTATTCTGCAATTATCAGCCATTTAGTAGACATAAAAAAGTTTGTTTTGATTTTTGTTTTAAACATTCATGGAAAATTTGTAACAGTAGTGCTGTAATATATTTCTATTTTAGTGGAAATGCTGGTCAGGAATTCCTCAGACCACATACTGGTACGGGTCTGCTTTTCCTTGGTCTGGTGTTGCGAATGGGCTAAGCCATGCTATAGAGAACGGATGGCCAAATACTGCTTTCATGTTCATCCATTTTGTTTTTTTAGCCCATCTTCTCTCTTCCTTTTTCAACTGTTCTATTCCCTGAAAACAGAAATATCACATTTTCAGTCAAATACTCAGATTTTGTAGTTCTGGATTCAGGGGAAGGTCTACACTCAGTTACCCCTTATCCAAAGGATGGAGTAAGAAAATACAAATGCACCTGTACTGCCTTTCCTTTTCTTCTGACTATTTTATATTAAAAAAATTATTAAGGCTAGAAAGTGATTCTTGGAAATAAAATTACTTCCATTTTGTTCAGACTTAGATAACTCGGAAACATTTTAAGACCTGCCATCCGATTGTCTTTGATGTCAATTAAAAAAACCCCACCACTTAAACCAAACAAAAAGTATGTGCTTTAATGGCTGAATGCATTATGTGCTAATCAGATGGAAAAGCTTTAAAAGAAACATTACAAGCTTGCAGATAAAAACCCCCACAAACCCAAAGATAATCTCTATAAATGCTCCCAGATTCACCAAGCAAGTTCAGGAAGTGCCCATGGCTCAGTGTAGCTGAGTCTACCTGGTGCCTCTTCATGTGTCATTAGAATCACTGCTAAAACATGCATGGGCTGACAGCAGGGAGAAAGAGTTAAATAAGACACTGATTTGAAGAAATCATTGGCATTGTTTAGTAAAGGTTAGAAACAGAACAAAAATAAGCCATCAAGCAATCAGCTGAAACATTCACTAGTTAAACATTTTAAAAAGATAAAAATCCATATTGTGTCAAAACCCAGAAAGTGAATTTGGTCTTTCAGGAAAGCCTTATATGCCACAGAAGCAAAATGAACAAGTGCAGTCACTGCAGAGCCTTACTCTTCCACGGGTAGCAGCAGGAAGATCACCCTGTCCTTCAACTCTGCATCTTTTGCAAGGTAAGGTTTCTCCTGACCTACATGTCTCCCCTGTGCTATGGATTAAGGCATTGCAATACATCTGTGTGTCTCAAATTACCAATGTTGGGAGCTCTGAAGAACACAACATGGGTCAACTGCAAGAGCCATGATGATCCCTGGTAAATGTCACCTCTAGAGAAAACAGAAATATACCAGGGTTCTAGGTCCCTTCGGGCAGAAAGGAACCATCCTGGTGGGAAAAGGTACTCAAGATGAGGAATGATGTCCCCCAGGTCTCCCAGTGATTGGAATAGAAAAGTGAAAAAAGGGTACAACACAGCCCTGTCTCTAAAATGTGCTGTAAAACACCACAAGAGAGCACAACAAGAAATATTTCACCTGGAAATATTCCTCTGCTTGAAACAGATTGCTTGCCAGACACAGCTAGCTCAATGCTGTCAAATCAACAATGACACGTTCCACAGAGCAAAATCCTTACAGGTACATATTCTAAAAAGAAAACAAACTGAAAACCCACAACCCAATGAGGGGAGACAATATGTCGGTTTTTTGTTGTTTTTTTTTTTTTTTTTAATTTTAGATAGTGGCATTGCCCCTCTAACATCTGTGAGTCCTCAGAATCAGAGGGGAAAAGAAAATCTGGGAGCTTACTTGGGTGGTCAACTGTAGGAAGCAGCTTCTAAAAATTCTTGACAGGTTTCAAAGACAGAAATTCAAACGATGATTTCACAGGCAACATTGTATAAACTCACACACTGATAAACTCAAGCTCAGCAGGATCTGTAGAACACTGTACTTCTTCCTGGGGCTGTCCCCATGAGAAAGAACAGTGAGTCTTCTTCTGAACACAGAAGAGCCACAGGTAGAACATCAGCCTGTTGCAGAAGCCAAGCATTAAAAAAAGCACTGCAAAAAAAGGCTGGGGAGCAATGGGCCCTTACAGCATATGATGCCAATCACAGCTCTCCTACTGCAGCAAAAATACCTACTGTAGCTTCCACTGGCCATGGGCAAACAAAGGGAAAGAAACATAAAAGAGGCAGGGGAGGAAAGAAGAGTTGTCACTCTTTTAAGATTCACTTTTCTTCAACTACTCCAGTCAATTCAATAATCTGAGCATGCTTGGTGAAGACCAGAAGTATTCACAAGTGTGACAATACACCTAGGAGTCATCAGCTCCATCTTTAACAGAAGTGGGGAAATGCAGGGATATAGGATGGATTGCAACACTGCTGTGTTACCTCTACTATGCCACCTTTGAATTGGGGATGATTTGGTGGCTCTGCAGCAGAGTGTATCCAGCAGGCCTCACTAAGCCTATTCCATTCCCTTTTCTTTTTCCCCTCTGGCCAGAGTTTCTAAACTGTTTAATAAGTAGATAAAACTGGAAAATCTTCTAGGCTAAAAGAAGTCTCTATGTGTGTGTGTGTATATATATATATATATATATATCCTAGCCCTCCTACTCATCTAGGCTTTCCAGCACATAAACCTGTAAATAGTGGCAACCAGGACACAACTGAATGTCAGACAATACCAGTGTAAAAACACTTCATTAAAGGGAAAAGGTTCTCAAATCCACAGGGACAAATACTCTCTACAGAGTAAACCCATTACCTATGCCTACCTTATTGGAGGTACTGCCAAAACAACATCCAGCCAATACTTAAGCATACACTACTTCCCACAGAAACCTTCAGAGAGCACAGTCCAGCCCTCTGACAGCTCAGTTTATTACACTGGATCTTTCCTCAAAGGGTACATGAACTCCTTGTGCAATGAGGTAAAAACCTGTAGCACTTCACTTTTCCCAAGAATGGTGAGAAACAAAATAAAGGAGAGAGAGTGTGAGACACTCACCGTTTCATCAGTGCAGATGGAGTGTACTTGGGTCCCAAACATAACTGAGGTGAAGATAAGAAATAGGAGAGCCTCAAAACACAAGAGGATGAGAAGAATCACTGTCGTCGGTGGGGAGAAGGAACTGCATTCTGTGAAGACAAAACAACAGTGTTGGAAAATTAGACATCAAGTAATGCAGCAGATGCATACACCTGCTAACCCAAGAGTTTTCCATACTCAAACTGCCAAATGAATTATATGATCATCACTCCCAGAAGGGTACACAGAGAAGCTCTCACATTCTTGAGGATATTCAACCATAAAATGATCACTCTCATAAGTTTCAAAAGAAAGCAAAAAGAAAAACACCCCAAAACAATCAAGAATCCAGCCACACTTCAAGAATGTAACTTGCTTTTTTATTTTGGTGTTTCCCCAGCACACTGACTAGGACTCCATTCTACACCATTTCACCTATAACTTCTCTCTTACACCTTAATCTTAACAGATTTTCCACAGTGAAATCTCAAGCTGGCAGTCAGGACATGAGGACACATAGCAGCAATGTAAAATCAGATTATGCTTCCTTTCATAACTGCACTAAGCCATAACATAAAGAAAGTCAGATTAAGCCAAATTCTTATTTTTCCTCATAATCTATAGTGCAAACTCAAGCAAGAGCTGAAAAAGAAAAAAACCCCCAAAACCCGAGAAATTAACTACAAAAGAATATCCTTCCCTTACGGTCCTGGTCACTGCAGTCAAATGCAGATGCTCTCAGTGACAGCTGGCAGCTGTTTAAAAAAGTTCTGAACTACAGAACAACCTTGTCAAATTCAGGTCATATGTGTATCCTCTGCAGTATTATAAACTAAAATCAGTCATTATATTGAATAACACAACTGAAATCCCACAAAAAAACCCCTAACCCTTTTCCAAAAAAAAAAAATAAATCATAAACAGTACATACATCTGCACACACATTCTTTGACAGCTTGCTGTTTGACTCAGCATTACCTTGAGGATTTCCTATATCCACTTGTGGTTTTAAAACATATATAGACTGGCTTTGTGAAAATTTATTCACTGGCTGCTTTGGAGTGAGGGCTGGAGTTCCTGTTTTGGCTTTGTCAGCTGCTTGGGTTCAGTTTTGGTTTGGGTGGTTTTTTTGTTTGCCTTTTTTTTGTGGAAAGGAATTGTTTGTTCTTGTGAGGGTGGATTTTTGGATCTGAGTGAGCATGTTTTCCTGGCAGTATTGCAAGAATGATTCACGTTACCCTTTTAAAAAAGGCATACACATTCTTCTTATCTTGTGTTCACAAAATCAGTGCTATGTTCATGTCAACAGTAGGCTATTACACACAACCTTGTTAGCTGTCTTTAGCTCTCAGCTTTTTGCTAAGCAGCATCAGGTGTAAGCTGAAACAGGACTTTTCAGGACAGAGATCCCAGCAGGTCAAAAAGAATTATGAAGTTCCAGGATTGCCCATTAAAAAAATTTTAAAAATAGAGATAGCATAGCAGAACCCTGATAGCACTCTTCTGAAACAAGCAAACCACATTGTAAATTCTTATTCAAAGGCTAATCTGTTATTTTAATGAGGTATTTTGTTAGCACTCACTTGTCCAGTCTTCTTCAAAGCAATACAAGAAGTGAAATCCCACCATGATTAGAGCATGCAGGGAAATCAGTGCTATATACATCTGAAAAATAAAGCATGTAATATAGGTATCAGGTGAGTTTAAAGATCAACATCTTCCCAACACTCCAAATAAAGCAAAATGCTAAGGTTTCAAAATAAAACCAAACAACAAACAACTCCAAAAACCATCAAGCTCTTCTATCTCCCCTAAATAAGCACCATGAAGCTGCCAAATGCCAAGACTACGCAGACTCATTCTGGCATTACTAACAGCTCCAAGCAAATACAAGGGAAACTGCTGAATTCAAAGCCAGCTGCATACAAAAACTAGCCTCCTGCATCCCAGAGTGGCCTTTGACTCAGCTTACAGTCCTCACCTCCCCTGAGTATAGCACAACTTTCAGAGAACAGAAACATTCTGACATCGAGGTATCATGTGGTCAAAGCTCACATCCTTGTTCTTGAGAGCTAGTTTCCCAGAGAAACAGCAATTAATTTCTTTTAACCAGAAAATGCATTTTATCTGCTTTCCAGCATGAGTTTCAGAAAAATGATGTATTTTTTTAATAAGTACTTTTTCCCCTGAGGCAGATACTGGCATGGAAAGTTTCTCTCATGTTTTAATACTTTGTGGTTAATACTTTTCGTTTTAAACTAGGTCTGAGCTTTGCAACAGGAAATGCACGTAACAAAAACTCTAACAGAGACTATATGCAATGCTACACATCCATTACAATTTACTAAGTCAGGGCTAAAAAGATGACTCTTCTGAACCTATGAATTCTGACAAAGGCTTGTCAGGTACTAGAAGTGAGAGAGATTTTATTACAAGAAACCCCTGTGGAAGAAATAAAAGGTGATAGGGGAGTATTTTGGTTTTCCTTGCAATTTCAGCATAATGTTGTTCTTCCACTTCCTCTGGTCTCAAAAAGCATGTCCAAGAACAAACTCAGCAAAATTTACTTTTGTTTATCTGAACTACATTAAATGTTTAATACAGTCCACTTGAAAGTAGACGTCAAGGTTGAATAGAAACCCAAATCCTTTTGATAGGTCTAAAACACCTGGCTCGTTCCTCAAGGTGAAAGAAAACCTTTGCTCAAAGGAAAGAAACAGGATTCGTTTTGTTCCATAATCCACATCCTAGCAAACCACAACACAGAACACTAAGCCTTTCTATTTAACTGAAAATCTCCCCCTTGTTACTGGGTAATATAAGAACAGTCTCCTTGAACCTACAGATGTCTCAGAAGATTTATTAATAAAACAGAGCATCACCGAAACTCAGCCTTGTAATGTTCGTGCTACTCCCACGGGATATTTGCAGTTTGCTTTGATGAAACACATTTCAACCCTTCCAGAAATATGCAGTGTTCAAGTTTGCACTCTTCTTTTCTTACTCATGATGCTACAGATATAGTACAACAAGTCAAAAACCTTCCTGGCTTTCAAGTACAAAAATAAACCCCTTGCAATTAAAAAGTGGATAATTCTTGCCAAAGGGGATGCAGACTTCCCACTCCTCACTTAAGATGTGGCAACAGCTCTTGTTACATGATCCCACACTCATACAACTACAATGCTCAGGAACCCTCTGTATGGCCTGGGACCCTACCAGCTAGAGTATGGTATGGTATAAAAGGATGGCCCATGCAACAAAGAGCTGCTTGCCACAATAAAATACTCCCATTTCAAAACAGATGCTGAATAACCATCAGCATAAACCTCAGAAAACCCGGGCAAATACTTCCTGTAATGCTTTTTCCTGTTGCTGTGGGTGTGGGAGGGGTCAGGGGAGGGGAAGTTGTTCCCTAACTACTGAATCAAAAGTCTGCAGCAGCTCCCTACAAAATTCTTCTGAAACAGGAAGGAAGAGAAAGCCAGCCTTGGGAGCTGCTTCGCAGACTACACAGTGCATTTCAGCGCCTTCCACTGGACAACCTCAAGCATCACTTGCAAAATACTTACTGTAAACAGTACAAAGTACTTCTGGTTATTCTCTCCTACACAGTTATTGACCCACGGGCAGTGATGGTCCATTTTCCGAATACATCTCTTGCAAACACTGAAAGAATAGAGGTCTTCATTATAAACAGCACTTTTCATTCCAGGAACACAAGACTTCATAGGTGTTCGAGGAACAAAGAAATTAAAGAAAAGAATCAGAGGTGACATTTGAGTGTAAAAAAATTTACTTGTCATCATATTTATATTTGTGGTTTGCTTACTTGACTGAGTCTGATCAAAATGAACCATACAATACCAAATCACCACTGCAAAAATTAACACCTCATGATCAGTGGTTCTGTCAAAAATATGGTTTGAGCAATACATTTGGACAGATGGAAAAAAAACTGTGATTTTTTCAGTTTTAACCTATTTGGTCTGTGAAAATGTCCACAAATTAAAAACAAGCAGAAACTGGAAATATATAAAAGGCAGTAATGAATAAAGATATTTTCCAGAGTTGCTAATAACAGACTAACATTTATTTACCAACATTTGCTGGTAGCAGGAACTTGGGAAAAAAGAAGATTAAAAAAGGCAAGAGAAAAGAGTCTTTACATCATGGTAACCCATATAGTAGCATAAAATAGCTGTGGCAGTCAATCAGGAAGACAGCACCACAATATACATTCAAGGTGAAATTAGATGTTAAAGCACTTCACAGAGCCAGACTAATAAAATCAAAATTCAAATTCTTGCCAGAGTGCACATTGTGGCTACAAGTCAAATAATTAAAACATTATTACTTTGTCCGAACATCATTCTCTTGCTTAGTCAGTAACTGCTCAATTCACATAATAAAGGAAGTCTTTTTCTCTGCTGCTTTCTCATATGATAGAAAAGGAAAGGCAGTCTCCTGATACCACATTGCACAAACAAGCACAGAAATCAAATATGAAAAAAAAACCCACAAAACCCTAAAGCAAACAATAGACCCAGAAAGGAAACAGCCATTCCATAACAATTCTGGCAGCCCTGAAACAGAAAGGATTGAGCACTCTGCTAATTTTATTTTTCTTCTTATAACAAAAAGTATTTTGCCCTTAATATAAACAAAAAACTTCCACACCCAAACACTTAAGGGAAACTCAAACAAAAACATAAGCCTGTTCTTATCAGCACATATAAATAAATAATAGAAAACCTCTCTGTCAGAACAGCCTTTCACTCACTCTGTGTGGTGGGAGTAGGTAATCCCCAAGGCTACGTGCCACAAATAAGTTGCTATAGACCTGATCCTAAATGAAAGGCAGGACCTGGCCTCCTCCATGGGGCCAGAACAGGAGACGCTTCTCCTGAGACAAGCCTGGGTACCCCAACACCTGCCAGCCTCAGGTACAGTGGAAAACAGGAGAAGCCTCATTTTGCTAGAACAAGCAGTTTGAAATTATTTTTGAGCTACATGAAGACTAAAATCAGCTAGCACAGTAAAAACAATTTATCTGCCAGATAATGTACTTTGTATGACAAGTATCAACTCACTGCTTGAAAAAAACCCCACTAAAACAAGGTGGGGCAGGCTGTGTAAAGGATGAGGATGCCTCCCTGTGTGCAGATGTGCACACACTTCCCTTGGGCTCTGAAACAGACAAGTACCCAAGCAACCCCTTCAACTGCTCCTAGGTCCTAATTCCCTGGAGGAATAACCTGAAGCAGCCAAGCCACAGATGTGGGAGAGGCAGCTAAGGCTGAGAGGAGAGGTTTCATTCCGTGTACACATACCAAAAGCAGTTGGATGACAAGCAGAACAGGAAACTAGCTGGTGGAAAAGGAAACACAGAAACCATGACTGAAAACTACACACAGCAGGGATTGCCCATACTCAGATACCCTCCCCCCACTCAGCCAACCCGCTTCCAAACGCTGGCAGGACCAGTTTACTGGGCACAGGGGACTCACTAAAGAGCACGTGAGTCAAAAAATGCCCTAGTCCCTCTGGCATACAGCTAGCAATCTCTCCTGCTGATAAATCTGCACAACCTTGATGTGCTAATGTCTAACAAATCTCCCTAGCCCACGCAAAAATATTTGATTGAAGATTCGCAACAACAACAGTGCTCAGTGGATCAGTTTCCCAAATCTTAATGTCTAAAAACTTATCTTAAAGTATAGAAAAAAGGACCACAGTGATGAGGTTTTGTGTTTAGCCATTAGTGTGTTAGTCTTCATTTACCTACGCTGTGAGTCAAGACAGCATTTTAGATGTGAAGTTTCATTCATAATTGAAGAGCTGTCAGAGGGGATTTTACAGTAGCATTAATAAGTGATAGGCATGATCACATTGCTCCTGCTGAATAACCAACTCACGATTTTGATTAGAATAAAAAACCAACAGAAAAGAAAAACATTTTCAAACTAAAGCTCTGAAAATAAATATGAAAAATGCAAACAGCAGAACAAGCTTGCTCGGCTCATTACCATGTGTTTCCCTCCCCACAAGACCACTGCATGAATCAGCAGTAACACTGGTACAAGCTCTGTATTGTTTTTTTGAGTAGGTAAGGAAGTGACACCAGTGGAAACTCATTAACTACTTACTGGAAAGCAGGTTCGCTTGCTTTAAAAGCAGAAGAGAATTTTAGGAAGTAGTTATTTTTTTGCTCACTGCCTTTAGTACTAAAAAGCTCACTACCAGTTACTCTCTTCCGGGAAGTTTATCCTACCAGAAAAAGAAAGGACATGACAGATCAGTAGGCATACTGATCTATCACACAGCACAAAACAATGTCACAGCACTCAATGAAAATGTGGAAGTCTGAACTCTTAAAAAACATATCCAGTTACCTATACTTTAGTTTTAACTTAAATATCACTTCTAAACAGTATAGACACTTAGACAAATGGGTTTGTGAATAAAAACAAGAATGGAAAAGACACTGACCCTTTGAGAGACCTTAAATTTTATAGATTTCTATGCATTCTGGTATATAGCATCTCTTTTTAAAGTCATGTTTACATGAAAATGTATGGAATGTCAATTACAAGTCTGGAGCCAAGGCACCACTCATTTTAAGTGTTCCTCTCTTTTAAAGAAGTGGTCCCAGCCTCCTATACATGAAAATTTACCAGAAAAGGACTGAGATTTTTTCAGAGAAACTTAAATGTGTCTGGCACTATTGGCAACAGAATTCTTATGCCAATCTCTCAATTTACCCACTCTAGTCTCAGACTCCAATAACAATAGAAATCAAGGCACACCGGTGAATAATTCTTGAGGTGTTGATAACACAGCCGTTCTCAGAAAAGATTTTACCTGCAGTGATGTGCTCTGTCAGGTTTGATGCTACAACACTTTGGGCACTTGTAAACCACCTGTCCTGGCTTTAGCTGTAAACTCTCGATGAACTCTTTTGTGGCATTACCTTTGGGTACAGCACCCTGCAGGAAGAAAAAGCAAACCACAAGATTAAACCTGTGGACATTCCGACTACTAAGAACAATAGGATGACTTAAAACTATGGGAGGGAAGAGAGAGAAATAAAAACTTCCCTAAGGTCAACAGAGTTTCAAGGAGAGCAAGAAGATTCAGAAAAGACGTTTAAATGTGGAACCACATACTTGAACCTCATTTTGGTGAGGTTTTTTTGTTGGATTTTTTAAATCAATAAATCCTCACTTAAGCAATTAGTCTTTTGTTATCCTATAGTAACCTTAAAACACTTAAGAATCCTCATCTCTCTTTTCACATCAACAAATTTATCATGCCAGTGTTTCATATCACAAACTGGAAATGGCAGATGTTTCATTCCAGTACAAACAGCTGCTTCCTGAACTATCACTGTGTACACTAAGAGTTGCTGGTAAACACCTCAGGTATTTATAGTTATGCTTCCACTGTGTATTCGTTATTTAAATTAGGGTCTAACATTCAAACAGTGAACACTAAGAACCCTCCCACTTGAATAAGACTAGGTAAAGCATTCTTAGATGTGCAATTTCCACTTCAAAATATGTCTTCGAGTAGGTAACATATTGCTGCTGCAATAGCAAGGAGCCCAAGTTCATAAGTTTCCAGTCTTTACAGGGGCGTAAATTTTCTAAAAAACTCCCCCAAAAAAGTATCAAAGAAACTCCCTTCCCCCAAAAATAGTCATGAAACATGCTGAATAAATCACTAGGGGTACACTGGCACAATTCACCTCTGTGAATTTAAGGCTTTTTTACTGAAATATAACCAGAGATACAATATTTTAACAGGTTTCTGATGGAACAGTCTCTTTTTAAGACAGCTGTACAACCTCCTAATAGCAATAAACAGGAATGACATACATCAGTGAGAGAATCACACATTAAACCAGTATTACAAGGCTTTCTTGAGCAGTATTTGTTTCTTTCCCACAAAACCTCCCAACATGCCTGACCAATTTAAAAATTACCAACACCAATCTCCACAAGATTCTAAAACTCACATTCTCTCTCTTCAGTATTCAGCAAAGCTCAAAACCTTAGGAATGTTTTAGCAAGAACTGGCAGGAAGTAGTTCCCTAAACGCAAGATACACTCGATCAACTCGGAAGAACTCAGGTGTTCATTTATTTACAATAAGAATTTTGTTTGTTTGCCTCAGCAGTGCTTTTTGTTTCCTTCTGATCCTAGACATGCCCCTGTTCCCCATGTCCTGTCAGCTTCCTTAATCCCTGACTCACAGTATCTGCCAGATGTTGCTGAATCCTTTCTCGGTATCTTCCCTCCTGCATTTTTTATTTAGCTGACTTCCTCATTAAAAAAATGAAACAAAATCCCACTGGCTCTTGCCATCCACACGCATAAATCCCGCTTCACGCTAGGAATTAACTTTTCCAAATTACTCTCAACAGAGATTGCAACTGCTTCTCCAACGCTGCCCAGCCTGTTCCAAAACGCAGCTTTTGTTTCAGAAGAGTTTCTTCTAACTCTGCAAAGTAATTCCAGTGCCTTGAAGGTCCCTAGGCATAAAAGCCAAACAACATACAATAATTAACAACCGCCATCACCCTCAGGATAAAACTATCTAACAAACTGCTGCCCTATTCTCTAGTCCAAAGAACAGAAGTTTCAGAGCCTGAACCACTGCTTACAGCTCAGGCCAGCAGCAGTACCATGCAATTCAATGGTCTTTACCATAAACTGTGAGATTACTCCAAATCAAGCCATTTCTGCAGTGCTGAGGCTTCTGAAGAAATCTAAGAACCAAAAATTATACTGAAGTCTTAATGACACCTAACAAGGTTTCAAATAGGAAATGGCATGTGGAGGGAACGGAGTATCAGAGGTGCACCACTACTCCCAACAGTATCAAGAACATTCATGAGGAAGGGTGCAAAAGAGTTCTAAGCATGTCTTTCCTTCCACTGAGTAGTGGAGATGGGGTTTTGAATTGAATCTACTGTCTGTAGGTTATTAAGCAAAATAAACCAAGCCATTCAGCATTAGCAGCATGGTGCTAAACTGTATCTTCTTGGTAGCTGAAAGACCACAAAGCAGCAGATCAGATCTCTCAAAGCAATGTCCTATGGATACATACAAGTAGGTCTTACAACTCTGATGCTTCCCAAATTGCCTGTCAGCTCTTAGCATGCTCACATAATATTTATTTTAGCACTGTCCAGTACGTTCAACAAAATCAGTAGAATGAGAGACAGTAACACAGCTTTTCAAAACAATGCACGTCCTGCTCCATTCTGCTGAAGCAATACTTGCCAAGGCAGACAACCAAAACCAGCTTTTCCAGCTTTCCTGTTTGTCAAGACACGACAAGCCACAAACACGAGATCTGGCACTGGGGAGAAAACAGTGTCAGAGAGAAACACTTTCCTTCCCAGTGCAAAAAAAGAGGAGCTGCTCACACACCGGGAATCTAAAGATGGGTCCTGGAATTCATTTCTGACTTGAGTGGGATGAAATATTAGCATACCACATCAGCAGCCTTACTCAGCAGGCTGACACACAGAAGTTATTTAAATCTGCCACTCACTCAGCAACTGAGTTAACCAACATCCAGCAGACAAGAAAAACACCGCCTGTTTCTTTCCGAGACACACAGAGAGAGGTATACTTACTGGATCTGTCAGCATAGCACGAAAATGTGAAGCCAAAGCGAGGAAAGCCAAGGTGTTGAACAGTGTGCCATTGATGACACTATAAACATAATCTCTCGATGGAACTAGCATGACAAGAAGGACTACAAAGTCGGCATAGAACACCAGCATCCAGGTAACGACAGCACATGCAATACCACAGCCATCTCGAATAAACCACATTGTTCCCAGGGAAGCGCGGCTAGGAGGTGGAACACACTTTTCTGGCTGGAGGTATTCAGGTGTCCTTTCAATATCTCTGAAGCGGTGGACTGGAGTAATCATCATAGGCTATTATGTCCATACTTGCACCTGAAAGAGAGTCAGAAACAGTGTTCACTGCTCTGCGAGACACGAAGGCCCCTGTTCGTGCAATCGCATGGAGACCACAAGGAAAATTCCATCTTGGAGAAAGTGAGTTGAAAAAGCAGAAAAGGTAAATAAATCAGACACAAAGTAATGGATTTGAAAACCACACTCTTGCACTTATCAGAACACTTCTTACTCAGAAGACTCTCTAAGTGCTTTTCACACTTGCTTAATCACACATTAGGTCCACCTGTGTGCCACCTCCACCTCCTCCTGTGGAAAGGCAACAAGAATTTCAATGAAGTAAAAAGTCATTAGGTAGGAGCCAATAGAAGCTGCCATAATGGGAACTGAAGCAAGAACTGGGCACTGCTATGTGAGGGAAAAAAGAAAAGAAAAAACCTAGCACAGCTGGCAGGGTCCCTTTTTGCTGCCTCAGATCTGGAGAAGAGTCTCTCCTACGGATACGGGAAACAGGAAATTTTTCCACTTGCTTTCTCCTTAGCCATTGGCTCACAGCTTTGGTGCAAAAGTGCAGAATCAAACTGCTGTAAAATTAGATTTGCAGGACTGATTAAGAAGCAGCCTAGGCAAACATCTTGACAGCAGCTTCCAGTCTTGGCTGGAGGATGCCCTTCCACAACAACTGCTGTCTCCCACTCTCACCCCATCCTTTGGCCTTACAACCCTTGGAAGTCTTCTGCTTTGCCATGGCTTTCCCACCTTTGCTCCACCCCTCAATGACATTTGCTTTGCCCCTCCTTTAGCACTTCTAGCCAACTCCATTCCACTAACACTGACGTTGCCCTGTCCTCTCCTCTCTATCTCTGTAGATACTCTGTCTATCCAGAGGGTAAGGTCCATCGTAGAGCCAGAGATTGTAATACTCCAGGTATGTGCGGCACTTACTGTAGTTTAAAAGTAACTCCCACCAAACACAGGCATTTGAGAAAACAGAAAAGGCGCTCGTAAGTCTTTGGCAAGGGATCAATCCGTTTGCATGCTGAACGTACATCACTCCACTCTAGAGCACACCTGGAATGCTATGCTTTGAAAGCAGCTCTTTATACACCCAGCAACTTCCTCCAAAGACACTTCTTCTCAGAGTATTTGCACAGTACTCTAAACACTCAAACACACTACAACCTCTAGAGACCCACCTTCTTCAAAAATGGCCACAATAATTTTACTAACAAATACACTGAATTGCATATACCTGGACGGAAGGGATCAGCCTCCTGCTATTTCAACATGCAAGGCTTCTTCTCGTGGCTTTTCCAAAACAGTGTGCATTACACCATTTTAATTCAGAGAAAGGGAGACAACTAATGTTCACCATTAATTATGTTTCCTGCCAAAAAAGTTCATACTGATGCGATTTTTGCGCTTGCCTATCAAGTTATACTGTTGCCCGTATAGAGTAGAGAAATTTTACGGAAAACATAGCGAGAGAATTGCAAAAGCACCTAGGACATTAAGCTTCTCTCCAAATTTTATGGCTAAGTTCTGTCAAGTGCAAGGAGAGTGCTCTATTCTGCCTGATGCCAACCTAAACGGAGATGTTATTGCCCCTGCCTAGACAGGGAAAAAGATGATAGTTTGGGTTTTCCTTGTAATTTCAAGAAGACCAAATTCATAAGAGGACATTTAGGCCAAGGATTAAGGTTATCAATGAGCAGGATGAGTAATGATGTTCAAGCCTCAGCGCGGGTGACATGGGAGAGAGGTGACTGGAACTGCTATTGGCATAGATAGAGGCAAAAGCCAGGAGCACAAAGTTTCTACCTGCACAGAAGCAGATGGATTAGACCATTTACAATATTTGTTTTCTAATATAACTGGTATAAATAAACTAGGAGAATTAGGTGTTTTCATATCTTTCTGCTTGGAGCATTCAGTATGCTGCCAAGTGGGTTTAAGATGGTCTATGAATCTGAAGAAAGTCACAGGGATTAATTTTAAAGCATATCAGCCTCAGATAAATGCTAAAGCATATCGGTCTTGGATTAATCTTAAAGCATATCAGTCTCGTATTTATACACACATCACATAGAACAAAAAAATCAAGATAAAAATGTCCTTGTAAGGGTGTCATTTACTTTGGCAAGAAAAAAAAACCCCGAGAAAAAGCCCTCTCCTCATTCACAAGGTTCATATATCACATGGTAATTACTCTGTGTTTTAAGCACAGCTATGATTTAGACTCATGACTCCCAAAACTTGTAAAATTCTCATAAGCAGTGATTACCCAAACAACCTGGTGGTCTAAGTTCAGATAAATCTATACCTACTAGTAAATTCATACCTTTTCTCCAGTTTTTCTTCAAGGATAATTATGTACTCATACATTCACACAGACTTAACCAGTATTTTTAACACTTTGTCCTTCTCCTCCAAGGAAACAGGTAAACCTTCACTGCATTATTTAATAATCTTATTAAAATTATTATGCTAGTTTGCTAGCATATAATAAGGCTGACATAATTAAAGACTCAGGCCTAACAACAATGTTTAATTGACAATAACAGCATATTGCATTAAAAATGAGGAAGACAACAGTAATTTAGGTGTTCAATTTTCAAGTCTTAGACTTGACAGATCAGGAGCAGTGGCAAGCTGGAATAGTCCTGAACACAGACTTCCAGGATTTTTTGCCTAGACTCTGAGTCCTTTTTTTCCCCCCCGAGATTTTGTTTCCTAAAGCAAAGGAATGAAACAGTCACAGGAAAAGCAAACTCCTATTTAACAGAGGAATTAGTTTGACAAGTCACCTTAAGGTCAGTACTAGCAAGTACTGAAAGCTAAACAAACACACAGTGATGAAAACTGTGGATTTAGTCCTGAAGAGCACACTTCAGCAGTGAAATAAAGATTAATCTCTCTTCTAAGTGCAGGAAGTGATTTCACTCCAATAAAAGTTCCACAGCTCTCTCTCAGAAATATTATTGAGCTAAACTGAGAGGAAAAAAAAAAAGAAAAAACTGTAGCTGTCTAACCTATAGCTGGAAGGGACCTTGAGGCACCTCAGTCTGAATGTCTGGACACTAATTTCTACAGTGCAGAGCTAGGAGGACAGCACACAGGCACCTCCAATACTGGCTGGAGGGCAAGTTTGTTATTCAATGTACTTCGATATTACTGCTTGATTTAGAGGCATCATTAGATTACAAAATGAAAAATCAGTAATTGGCACATAAGGACCATACATTATTTGAGCAATACATGTGTGTTTTAGTGTTCATTATCTTAAGAGTCAATCTATAGGAGCTTAGAGTCTCAGCTTCTCTCTTACATGACGCAGTTAGTGGGTTTTTTAATTCCTTGTTCTTACATACACAAACATCTGGTTTTGTTTACGTTGCCCAACTTGATATTTTCATATAAATAATACAACAACAATAATACTGTAGAGGGAGGAAGAAGTAGCTTGCCCTAACTTCATGGTTTGCCCTTCAACCATGCGGCATATGAACTTAACTTATAGCACAGATGGGATATGTCAGCCCCTCCTGCTCTGGAGCAAACAATATGTAAACAATGTAGGCAAAGGGCTGAAGGACTTAATCTTGGTGTCAGGCTACAAGAGAGGCCACTAGGTAAGTGTGAGATACAATGACAACACACACATCAATCCAGCTTAATGACATAACCGAGCAAAGACTTTTTTTTTTTTAATCTGGAAGGCATTTGACATTACAGGAACAACTAAACAACATGCAATAGACAAGTCAGAAATGCCAACAAAACAAATTAAAATCCACCTCCCGCTACAATGAACACTTAAAATATGCCATTGCACCCTCTATAAATTAAGTAACCATCTTTTGTCTTGCCATAAGCTATGTCCAAAAAATCTTGCTTTTAATTGCCTGTGACTGCCAAAGAATGTGTTAAGAACGAACAAACAAATGTGGCCCTTCACCCAAAAAGTGCCTGAAAGCTACCTGAGGTTCTGATGTTGCAAAACTTACTCCAAGCTGAAAACCACCATCATCGTCAACCTGCTGATTTTCATGTAATTACCACGACAGTGAAGTCAAAAGCACAAGGGTATGACTCGCAAAGCTACAATATTACTTTGGACATTGCAACCATTTCCTCTATTAGAAGTCCATTAACGCTGAACTTCAGGAAGAGGTTACATTTTGATTTTGTCACACGAACTAAGGGAATTTCAAGTTTTACCAACTACGAGAAAACAATTCTGTGAGGAAAAAAAATCCAAAACAAAACACAACAACAACAAAAAAAAAAATTCAAAAAAAGAGAGACCAGGGCAAATTTTTTTTTTAAGTATATAGCTTGGGTTTTTTATATATACTTTATACTGCAAGCAGCTTTTGTGACACACACAGTACCTTGAGAGCTGACAAACGCTAAAATTAACTTTTTAACATCAAGAGGAAGCAAACACATAAAACTAGTCATATAACATTCACGACAGCTAAAGTAGGCAATCTTGATCCACAGGACAGGATGTCCCTTTAAATAAAACCAACAAACTCCAGAGAGATAGGCAGAAATTGCAAGAGTTCATTTTTTATTTCATTTTTCTGTACATAAAACTGCATTGATAAAAACATTGTGTATTTAATCTTCCTCTGCCAGGCATAAGAAAAAAATGTGTTTTCTAACAAGATATTTACCTATGCTTCTCCCTCCTGCCACGCTTCTATTCACCTGAAATCTAGCAAGCTTATCAAAACTCACCAAAGCAAGTTCTAGCAGGGATAATAATAAAGAAATATCAGTATTTATATTTTTTTTTCCTAATGGCTCCTGCAAGGCCTAAAAAGCTTTATCTGATCAGCAGGAGTGGAACAAAACAGCCCAGCTATGCTGAGAATTTTTGGCAGTCTCCTGCAGATTCATCCAGATATTCATCAGCATGGCAGTTTCCAACCCCTGGTTTGCAAAACTCTGGAGGGTCAATGGGACATTTATAACAGGTCTGTGAAAGGCAGCTAAAAAAAGCAAGCCTAATATTAGAAGGCTTACATTCGCTATAGAGAGCTATACTTCTGTTGGAATATTCTCAGGACTCCACACATGGTTAAAAAAAACAACAAAACAACAAAAAAAACAACAAACAAAACAAATTCAACCTGGATTCAAAACCCCAAAGAGATAAAAACCTAATCTTGGGTTAAAATGGCAGAAGCAGTAGGGAAGAATCAGGCACAGAAGTTTACACTGTGCTTACAGGACACCTGATGACTCAGATCAAATTATCACAGGGCAAAGTCACTGCTGCTAGCCCTGCTCCAGACACCCCGGGAGCAGGTAACAGGACTGTGCCCACCACAGACATGTTTCATCTTTCTTCTGGAAATTCAGGCTACATTAAGGAGTATAGCTACAGCCTAAATACTACATTACCAGCTGAACATTTTCTTTTAGCAAGAGGTTCACAAACATCTCGAGGCTCCCCTGAAACCTCTGGCCCCTGAAGTCATGAAATTCCAACAGTTTCAGCTCCCATAATGAAGAAAAATGGCATGAAGAAATCAGAATGTCAATTATACTAAAACCATTAAAAATATTCTTTAAAAAAATTACGAGGCTTGAAATAAATTTACGATTCCTGAGGGTAAATGCATAGGCTTGGTTTATCTCCCTTGGAAAGGGGAAAAGAGAGCACATAAAACCAGATGGTAACCATTTTATAAAACATTTTTCTAAATGTGTAGGGAGTAAGTGGCTGTATTACACTGCTTTATAGTCATACTTTAGAAACCTGTTTATAACATTAACTATTTTGATAATCATAATTTATTCTTTTCTCTTTTTATTTCTTAGTCTGAAGAAGCCACACGTGAACAAGACCTTAATAAAAATGGATCACACTAAAATCATGGGTTTATTACTTTTATTAGAAGCATCTTATTAGAGGAGAACATTTAACCAAAGTCATGCACCTCTAGATCCCATTTGAATGGGAGCACAAATACGTCGAGGGAACTTCTCCCTAAGGAGAGCAGGGGAAGGGGGAAATTACCTCAAAGACACCTGTCAGATCTAGAAACTCTATCCTAAGGGCCTGGATCAGGCTGAGAGATGCAGCCACACAGGGCACAAACCCCTCAGTCCTCCCCTAATTTACATCAGTGTAGACAAGAAGTAACTTCAACAGTGCCAGAGGAATTCCATTAGTGGAACTGTAAGGAAAATAAGGCCATGTTTTCTCAACTACAAACACAGGGGTTTCCCTATCCTGATGTTTGTGGTATGCAGTCTCTCAGGGCAGACAGTAACAGCTTCCTGGCTAATGTCTGTATCAGTTCTGTTAAACTAATGGGTGTGTATTGTATAAATAAATGATAATGCAATGAAGACTGACCTAAGAGTCCCAGTTATCTTGTAAGTGACTGCACCCCCACCTAAAAGGCCTGTCTGCTGGCAGCCTGAGCAAAGGAGAGCAAAGACAATGCAGTTACTACCAAAAGGTACAAAAACACTGGACTACTACGGACGAGCAACAAAACTGCGGAAACATCTAGAAACAGGACACAAGTCACAAGGGCAATAGAGACTGAGGTCAGACCTGGGTCTGACTTGGTCTGAACACAAAGTTAGTGATCTTAATAAGTCTTTGATCAGAGACAGAAGGCACTTTATAACACTGTCATTAAGTAGGAACCATCACAAAATGACAACTTCTTAACTATCAGAGCTGGAAGGGGAACAGAGAAATTCCCTCACTTCAATCTTAAGAGTTTCTCAATAAGACTAAACACACAACAGCTACGTAACCTATGTCGAAAGAGAAACATTCATGCTGAACATACAAATACAAACTATCTTGGTTGTGTCGCCACTTATCCGGAGTTAAGCATCGGAAGGAAAGAGCAATCTTGCAGGAGGGACTGCACCAGGAAACAGAAAACAACAGATGGGGATGTCATGCTTTCCCACAGCATTGCAGTTATCCTGAATACACAGTCTGATGAGAGACAACACAGGAGAAGATGCCCTGGTCTTCTAGACAGCTTTGCAATTTTGATGCTGACTCAAGACTTAAAACAGCAAGCCACTGGATTAAGGGAATTGAAATTCTCAATTTGTCCTGTATCATCTTTTTTTAAAAAAAGAAGACAGACAAAAATTAAAGGAGAAGATTTATCTATGCAACTGATATTAATTTTAGCATCTATTTTAAAAGCTACATAACTTTCATGGCACAAGGAATGAATTTTCCTGAGCAGAAAAGTTGCAGCTTTAAGGTTTTAATCATAATAAGAAGCTGGTAGAACCACTCTAGTCTAAAAAAAAATATTCTAAATATTATTTTTCAAGGCAGAAAGAGCACTTTTAACTACCAGACCTACATTTTCATTCAAGATGGTCTAATGCAGCATTTGGCTCTCACCTGCTTCTGCTACAGCCCCATATTCACAAGCATGAACAAGTCACTCAGTCTCGCTGATTTTATTCCCCCATTTACAGTTTGTTTTTCTTCCATAGGAGCAGGTAGGGTACAGGAATGAAGGCTGTAAAGCATTTATATTTTATATCTAAATACTACACCTAAGCAGATAACTAAACCAAATACAGAAAATACATAAGGCATACACTAAAATAGCACAAATAACACAGGGACCAAAAAATTTGCTATCCTGCAAAGGCCTGAAGTTAAAATCTCAACTAGAAGGAGCCTATGCTGCTACTTCAGAGAACTGGAAAAACCTGCAGGTCCAAAGTTGCTGTACGTTAAAACTTTTGAAATATAGCTAAAAACACCTGAGCTGGCAAACTAAACACTGCTTGGTTTTTCTCACTGTTGCATTAGTAAGCAGAAGGGATCCCTGCCTCCATAAAAAGAACCCAGTTTCTGGGTCTAAACTTTCATTTTGTTATCCTCTGAAATACTGAGAATTCAAGCCCAAGCCAACTACAATATATCATTTGCTGCTTATCTATTCTATGCTATATTGGACATCAGTAATTCAAGTAGTCATTGCAAAGAACAAAGATGTATATCACATTACTGTCTTTCTTCATCACCTGCTACAGCCCTCTCTGTATTTATGGTAAGGTACTACTGCCTTCCCACTGGGCCTGCATATGTCCTTTTTAATTTATATTTATTTTTAAATAGCATAGTACTTACTTTACACTACATTTATCCACTCATACTGCTTCAGCTTGAGCCCAATTTGGTTTAATTTGTGCGTGCTGCACCACGTTTCAGATTGGTCACCCCTGTCAGTTCTGCGTTATTGCAAAACTCACAGCCAAACACCGGCCCAGCAGCAAAAACATTAACAAGGGCCCTGCATTTCCTCTCATTCCACATTCCTCTGTTGTCCAAGAGTACTAAGAGTGAATTTTCTGTGCCCTTGTTTTACTTGCTCCTGGAACAGCATTTCCCAATATTCTTCTAGCTGAACTCTGCTGCTGTAGCCTTCCCTCTTATTTCCTTACCTTCCCATCCCTATCCTCTGCTTTTTTTTTTTTTTAACTCTTCTTGCACTCCTTCTCCTGTGTAACAGCACCAGTTCTATATGGTCACCCTGTAACCTGGTGGGGCAAAGAGATATGAGGCCAAAAGCCTAGATAAATCTGTGACTCCAATCTCCACAAGCTCTCCACCCCCACCCTGGGGGCACAGCCAGAAGCAGGTGGCAAGAGTTAATATGCCAGTGCTCCTGTGCAGTAAGAGCCAGTACCTGGTTTCACCTTGCCTGTAACACCTTGCACCTCTCTAGCAGGGAATTGCTGCTGTGTGGGGAGGCCTTTGGCACCCACAGCTTGCAGAGACAAGCTGGCTTGCTCTTTTGGACTCTCTCTCAGAAGGACAATGTGTAAAATGTTACTGGCAGACTTGCTGCACTGCAGTTCCAGTCGAGTTAAGGGCTATCCTTTTTTCTTATTATCTGCACAACCCAGGAAACATGCAGCTCCAATTAGGAAAGCTTTAACTTCTCATTTTCTCTAACACAACCTTAAGCTTCAGATTAGTTACAAGCACCAGTCAAATATGATGTTCCAGGTTCAATCATTCACATGTAGTTTGCTTCAACTACCTAAGTACAGGATGGTGAAAATAAAAACTGACAACAAGCTATTCTATCATGTCATGTTTTACGTTACCTACTGTCTTCTGTCAGGAAGGCAGAGAAACTGTATTCCAGAATATTGCCCTAAGAAAAAGGTCATGTCTACACTGCAGAGGGACCAGAGAAAAGCATAAACTCAGCCAACCAACATCTGCAGAGACTGGCTGAGCTACAGCCAAGCCATTTTCAGACTGACAGCAGGGTGAGTGCCAATCGAGCCTCCCTTACAGGAGAGGTGCCCCGTTACAGATGTAGGGGAAATGTCTGCACGATAAACCTTTGTGGCTCCATGAGCAAGTTTTCCTGAAATAACGCAACACATGGGTTTAAACTACACGAACTATCCAACACTGCTAGTTCCTGTTCTGCTGGGAGATGCACAGAAACCCACCCATCAAGAAAAGTGAGTTCATATTATATCAGAAAAACAGATTCACCAATGCTGAGTTACCATTACCCAGGATGCACAACACACTGCTGGAGACTACGAGTTGATGCCCTTTCCTAACACAAGGGGAACTGCCCAGAAAAGACACATAAGTACTTGGGCACAGCAGACCTGCATCTGATGAGTAATTAAGCACTCACGTTCTTGCAACCTGCTCCCAATAGTTGGATTAAGTTACAGTTGTGTATTTTTATCTTCTACCAAACAAGCAATTTCAAATTGAAATACACACCCTTGTCTGTAACTACACCACCTAAAATGAAAATTAAAAGGAATTAGAAGCATACACAAAAATACCCAGTAGGTATTAAATGTTGCAACAAGTATTTTGGCTTTTAGGCATACACCCTTTTATAAAGCTTCTGGATTGCACCTTCTAAATCTCAATGGGCATTCAGTCAGACACAATTTACTACCACCAGCAGCTCCCAAAGGTATGACAAACACTGTTGCATCAGTGAGACAGCATCAAGAGCTATGCTGACAGAGTCATAGTGTTTGAAGGACCAGATCTTTATCGCACAGGGGGCTGATCTTTAAAGACATACGAATGGCACGGGTCCTCTCGTGATGACTCTTATCACCAGAACGCCTGTAACACTGCACAAAAGACTTGTTGCTTTCATTAAGCGCAAAAACCCATGGTACTCACTAACGCCTTGCTATCTGCACCACCAGACACCCAACGCACCTGCCAGTCCATCCCTTCTCTGTGATTCCACCGTTTCAGAACAACCACATGAATCTGGGCTCCGTTCTTACAGATCTGATCTCGCACACCTTTACCGTGTCAGGAATTCGGCACGCAACCACTCTCGCACAGGGATCTAAATCAGGATCAAACGGAAAATGTCTAAATGAGTTTGGGTGGCCATCCTGCGTCCCTCAACAGCACACGGGCAGCAGGAGAGCACACCAGGGACCAGACTGCTGCCTCCTCCTCCCCAAGGCCTGTTTTGTTGATTACTTTCTTGAAGACAGTTTTCTACTGAGCCACCATGAACTCTTGCCTTTTCTTAAAATTACTTTACAGAACTACTCCAGCAATACTTCGAAGCTGCTGTTTCAAACCAATCCGGATGGCTTCTTATTTCCGTGTAACTCACCATCCATCTCAACTAAACCCAAACCAGTGCAGCGTTATGGTTTCAGCACGGATTGCTCCCAATGCCGAGGTCACAAACTGGCCGATGGTCCCACCGGACAGGTGGGGTGAGGTGTGGTCACTCGCGCGGTGACCACGGCCACCTCCAAAGCCAGAGGTCAGCTCCGCTCGCTGTCCAGCTGCTCGCTGACGATGGACACGTCCCATCGCTGCCACGCGTGGAGAGATGACAGGACCCCGTTTCACCACTGCAATCCGCTAACAGGTCACACGACCCCGACGAAATCGCTGGAGGCTCCGAGTTTAAATTTCCTGCCGAGGGGAATCAACGCTGCTCCGAAAGGCCGCGGAGCAGACCTAACCCACGTACTTAACCCGGGATTATTCAACGTGTCTAGCCTCTCGGTATTTGAAGCCAAGCGCTGGACGGCGGCGAGGGGAGAGCGGGAGCCCACCTCCCGCTTCCCGACTGATGCCAAAAGCTCCTGGAGATGCCGCTGCGGGACACGACCCGCCACCCAGCCCTTCCCCGGGGGCCCCGCGGAGCGATGCGGGGCACCGCTCGGCCCTCGGACGACCGGGCCATCCCCTCGGTTCCCGCACGGCCGAGGGGCTGCGCGGACACCGGGGACACAGGCAGGGCCGGGGGGCGGCCGGCGGCGCGGCGCAGACGGCGACGGGATGGCCGCTCCGCTCCGGCGGCCCGCCACCCTTCCTGGCTCTCGCTCCCGGTTCCAGGTTCCGGCTCCCGCTCCCGCCCCACTCCGCCGGCGCACACACCTGCCCGCCCCGCGCTGTCAGTCGCACCCACCTANGGCACGGAACGGCACCCCCCTTCCGCCGGCCGCCCGCCCGCCCCTTACGCGGGCTCGGCGAGGAAGGAGGGGGAGCGGCCGCCGGGAGGAACCAGGAAGTGAACGGCGGCGGCGGCGGCGGCGGGCAGCGCATCCCCTGCCTTGCCTTGCCCTGCCCTGCCCGACCCACGGGCGGGCACCGGCACCGGGTGCGGCCGGGCCGCGCCTGTGACACGTGCGCGTTTGCGTTTCGGGAAATGCGGGAAACAAAACCCCACGGCTTTTTCTGTTTTTCCATGGGGACAGATGGTTCTGCCTCACTGCGCGCCTCTGAGCCCCAGGCGGGTTCAGGGTGGCTTTGGTTTGCAGGTATCCAAAATCCTTCTGCACCCCAGAAGGAGCGGGTGCAGCAGAGGGCAATGAGGATGGTTGCGAGACTGGAGCATCTCTTATGAGGAGAGGCTGAGGGAGTTGAGCCTGTTCGGCCTTGAGAAGAGACGACTGGGAGAAGACCTCATTAATATGTATAAATATCTAAAGGGAGGGTGGTAAGGGGGATGGATCCAGGGTCTTCTCAGGGGTGCCAAGCAATAGGACACGAGGCAGCGAGCAGAAGCTGACACACAGAAAGTGCCACCTGAATATGAGAAAGAACTATTTTACTATCGGAGTGGTGGCAGACTGGAAGATTGTCCAGAGAGGCTGTAGTCTTCCCTCACTGGAGATACTCAAGAACCATCTGTGTGCAATCTTGTGTCATGGGCTCTAGGACACCCCTGTTTGAGAAGAGAGGTTGGACCAGATGATGCACAGTGGTCCCTTCCAACCCATTCTGTGATTCTGTGTCAGAGCACACTGCGGCAGGTGTCATGTTTGCAGCCGGAGCAGGGGTTGATTTGCTTGACACTCTCCACATTCAGCCACTGCTTCCAACATTTACAGCTTCTCCAGACATTAATCACACAGAATAAATCTTCACATTCCAGGGGGTTCCCTTAGGCTGGCTTTATTTTGACCTATGCATGTCATTCATTTACCATAATGAGATCAGAAGAAAAGGCACAGCTTTGCCTTTATTTAAAAAAAGAAAAAAAACCCCAAACCATCCCAAAAACAAAACCGAAGAAACAACTGGCATCCTTTTTTTGTCTGGTAACCTTCACTACTGCCTTGTGCTCGAACTTGAATGCCCTCAGAAGTGCTTTTTAGAGCAAGAGGATGCTTTCTGCCCTCCCTGAGGAAAAACAAGCCAAACCTGGGCTCCTCCAGCATTTGGAAAAGTGCTGTCTGCATGTGAACAAAATCTGCTAGCTGAGTCTCAGAACTCTGAAAGAATTTGACTAACATTACGTAGACTCCAGGCTGGGATGGCAGAGGGGGGAAAAAACCGAATAAATAATTCCTTCCTTGCAATTGGAACTGTGAGCTGCGGTGGGCTAAGCCATGAGACAGGCAGGACTGGGAGCTAGCGTGCTCACTTAGTGCATCTGTGTTAACATAGTTTCAGATCAGGAATTCATATTTACAAGGGAGTTTCTGCTTTATTCTTACTTCTTGTATGTTTCACGCTGTGGAATGTGAAAACACAAGTACCACACTATGGCTCAAAACAGGGACCATCATCTGTGCTGGACAGCAGCAATGGGTGATGTTATTTAGAGAGGACATACGAACCAGATCCCTTTTATGCGTGAGCACTGCCTTTTTCTGGCACTGCCCCGGGCCAGGAAGGAGGCCTGGCACTCCTCATGCCTCCAGGGGAGCAGAGAGGATGAGCACCAAAAGCCTCAGCTCCCAGCCCTGCCAGGCTCCACCGCTGGCTCTCCCTACCGCGAAGCAGTAAGCAATCCTCATGCAACAACCCCAGGCTGCAGACTTTTGGACGCAAGTAAGCCACGGGAAGCGTCCCAGAAATGCATCCGCTCTGCTCTGACTGCTAACAGATGTGCAGCCTGCCAATGGGACCTGACCAGAGCTAACCCGAGCTAAAACCTCCAAAACATCCCTTGCTCTTGAGGTTTGTCCCTACTGCTCACACTGCCTGCTCAGCCAGGAATGCTCTGTACACTTGATTGAACAAAGAGTCGTGGAGAGCTGAATAAACTCCAGCAGGGTGCTGTATAATCCTTGGGAGCTATGGGTCGTTCTCATCCAAGCAAGCATCAGCGTGAAGTCACATAACAGCTATTAAAATACTCTGAAAAATTACACACAGAGGCTGTGCAAAGCAGTGTGAAACTTAATGACTGTTGTGAAGCTGTCAATTAAGGCCGTCCAAAATCCCCCAACCCTTAATTACTCTTTTAATATATAGTGGGAGTTTTTACATTTCCCACACCACTTTCCCAGGGTTATCTGGCACAGGATCAACAGCACTCTCCTAGCAGAGAGCATTTGGCTCCTCCCCTGCTCCTGCACCAACCTTCCCTGTGCACGGAACCTTTATACCTTACTCGGACCTTTCTGAGGTGAAAACTCTGCAAGGAAAATGAGGAAACGAAGAGGTTTATCACTACACTTATACCTTCCCGAGTACTCGGGCATTTCCACAGCCTCCTTCAGGAGATTTTGGCAGAGGGCAGGCGCCGTCCCTTTGGTTTACCATGAGGGTTAGTTAGCTTTCTTGAAGGGGAAAAGGAGCAATGGCCATAAACTAAACCGCAAGTTTCACCTCAACATGAGGAAGAACTTCTTTCCACGGAGGGTGGCAGAGCACCGAAACAGGCTGCCCAGGGGGGTCGTGGAGTCTCCCCCCCCCCCTGCAGGCATTCCAAACCCCCCCGGACACGTTCCCGCGTCACCAGCTGGGGGGTTGGGCTGGATGATCTCCACAGCTCCCTTCCAACCGTGATTCTGTCTCGTCTTTCGGGTAAACCCTCTGGTTTACCACGAAGGTCCCCGAGCCTCTTGGAGGGCACGTTTTTGGGGATGCGGGGTGCCGCGTCCAGAACGCTGCCCCTGCTCCCTGGGCAAGCCCTCGTGTGCCTTGACGGCTGCATGGCGGGGGAACCCCCGATGCGAGCGAGAGGGACCGGACGCCAGGCACGGACACGCGGCGGCTCTCCCGCCGGGGGAGGAAGAACGGAAGGATGGGCGGGGAGAGGAGGAGGAGGAGCAGGAGCAGGAGGAGCAGGAGCTGTGCGCAGTTGCGGCGCGCAGGGGGCGGCCGGGATGGCGTCCGTGGTGCTGAGCGAGGCGGAGAAGCTGTACATCGTGCACGGCGTCCAGGTACCGGCGGCGGGAGGGACGGGGCCGCAGGGTAGGGGCAGGGGAGAGAGGGAGCCCTCCTTCGTGGCGTGTGGCCGTGAGTCGCTGCATCGCGCGGGGCGTCGGAGCGGGAGGCTGGCGGGGAGCGGGACGTGGCCGCGCCTTCTGTCCCTTCCGCCCCCCTTTGCCCCTCTTGCCTTGCTCTTTCCACCGCTCCCCTGGCTCGCCCTCAGGCTTTTGCCGGTTCGTGGCGTTTTAGCCGGTCGCTTAGCGGAGGAGCGTGAAAGATGGGTGAGGAGAAACGCCACTGATAAAAGGGCTTTATTTCTGCTGAGTTTTGCTGAAAAACAAGCTGTTCTTATGGGGACGGGCGAGCAGTGTCAGAGGAGGCACAGATGAAAGCATTTGGAAGACCAGTGGGCTGTTTTTGCCTGCTGGGTCCTAATTACTGATGCAGAAGAACAGAACCTGCGTTATCCCGGAAAAGGCCTGGTTTGGGATGGGTAAGGTAACGTTTAAAGACAAAACCTTTACAGTCCTGCAGTCTGAAGCTTTCTCTTGAAATTGGAGGGACTTAGTGCAGGAGTTCACGTCTGCCTGCAGATTGCTTGTTGCGAGCTCTACGTGAATGAGACAAAAATGAAAAGCACAGTTCTGTTGCACCCTTAAGTGAAAATCCATGATGAAACTGTTGGGTTTGTATCCTTTTTACTACTATGCTAAGTTAGAAGGAAAGCTTAAAGTCACAGATGTCTTTTTTTTTTGTTTGTTTGATTGGTTTTCCTTCTCATTGTTGGTTTCTTTAAGCACAGTATATTGGTTGTCATACTTAGGAGGACCTTCGTGTGGATGGTCGTGGCTGTGAAGACTACAGATGTGCAGAAGTAGAAACAGATATTGTATCAAACACAAGCGGGTCTGCAAGAGTAAAGCTGGTAGGTAAATGTCTTAGGGATTGTGTTTCTAGTTTATATGACTAGTTTTAAGATAAGATTAGGTTATTTGTGTCTAGCAGTAACTGAAACTGTGGGTTAAGGAAAAAAATTACAGCATATATAATTCATTTTTGGCTGGATCAAGTATTATTACAATGATGAAAAAGAAATCAAGCAGAGCTGGATTTACTGTGGAGTGCCTGGACAGCCTTTACTCCGACCAAATCTAACATTTAATCTTGAAAACTGCAATCACTGTTGTGCCTAATTCCTGGAAAAAGACAATTCTACTATTTCAGGGTAAGCAAAATTACTTTTGGCATATGCAATATTATAACTGCAGAAAGAGCTGTTTCCAGAACCAAGATGACAAAAGTAGTCTTGGATATTAAGAGTGCCTTTTTAGCCTAGAGAAAGCTAATATATATGGCAATTATTGAAAGAATCTTAGGCTTGATGCTGTCCTTCCAAAGCCTTTCCTTCTTCAAAAAAAAGGTTATTTTAAGTTTACTCTGATAGAACAGTCTGAAAGGTAGAAATGTCAGCTTGCCATAGACATTTAAATTAAACAAGTAGTTCTGTTACTATAATTTCAATTGTTTGATATGTTTTTGTTTTAACAGGGAGACACTGATATCTTAGTAGGCATAAAAGCTGAAATGGGGACACCAAAGTTAGAGAAACCAGATGAAGGTTACCTGGAATTCTTTGTTGACTGGTTAGTATACTAGAAAAGAATGAAATACACGTAATATTTGGAATAAATGACTAATCACACCTTGCCATTCTTGAGAAGTTTATACCTTCATTCCACTGACCTTCTGTAGTAAGCAGACAAGTTATTTTACTGTTCCTACAGTGGTGATTGTTCAGAAACTTTCTGCTGGTTTTGCAGACCCAAAATAAGCAAATCAGTGGGAGTTAAAAGAATGAAAACAGGTTAAGTAAAACAACCCCAAACTGCTTAGCATCACTGCAGCTGGAAAAGAGTAATGGTTCAGTTATACATTCATTTAACACGATTTCATGACTGCAATGTCAGCAATGACAGAATATAGAAAATCACTTTCAAAAAAAGTGAGTATTCCAGAAGCAAAGGATTGGCTGATACAGACTGTTCCTTAACTGTACTTAAAGGTTTGCTTACTTTGGAAAGCAATGGAAAAAGTTTGAAGTGTGTTTTGTACAAATTCGTTTGTTTAAAAAAAAGAAAAATCCCCAGCGTAAACTTCAGATGCAAAAGCTAATTAGAAAATTTAGTTATACGTTTATCAGTGAATCTGTGTTTCATTAACTAAAATGGTATTTGTTTTTAATCATATTCCTTGCTTTTTGGTACAAGTAGACCATTGTTTATCCTTACAGTCTTCATAGTGCTTGAATAATGAAGGAAGCTAGAAGCAAAGTGGGAACTCTTGTTTTCAGGTTGCTCTAAGATAGCATAGTGGCATTTCAGTGTTATTCTGGAATGTCTGTGGTCTGAAGCTACAGTGTCCATGTCTTGCAGACTTCTTAGGACTGTTCTTTATGAAGTAATGTGCTTTGGGAACCTCTCATAAAAGCCCTGGCTATTTTGCATGTGACATTTCTTTTTACTGAAAACAAGAAATGTTGCTACTCTTGACATTAAACCACTATACCATTGGTGAAGCTAAGGTATGAGAGCTACTAAGTAAATCTGTGATCTTTCTAACCTAACTGGCTGTATCTGCCCTAACATTTATTGTCACACTATGCAGCCTTATCTAAGACTGCTTCTTAGTGTGCTAATTAACTTGAATTCACAGTTTGTCTACAATTGCTTTTCAAAAAATACCATATGGAAAGGTGATCTCTGCTATTATAGGGGTTCTGAGCTTGACTGCTTTATAAAACTCATGCTTGAAATATCCTAAATAGTGCTTCCTTTTTTTTCTGATAGTTTCTGTTTGAAGAAAGTCAGTGCCAGCAGGGATATTTCCTTACTAAAACAAGTGGTCTGTGGACACGTGGCAATTATGTGACACTTCTTGCATATGTAAATAAAGAAAAAACTTCAGCTCATTAGATTAGTTTGTATTTTCTAACTGTTAACCTCTACTTCAGAAGATGGTAGTAGGATGTGCAGCATCATTGTGCAAGATGTGTTTTGTCAGTTGCATAAACAGTTAATCGCTAATTTCTGTGACAACACAGACCAAAAGCCTAAACTTCAGAGAAGTGTAGTCACTCCTCACATGCCTGTGCCACAGGGAAAGGTGTCCTCAAACCTCCAGAGAGATCCAAGAGACAAAATGTGAAGTGGAGGTGGGTTGTTCTCTGTAAGGGGAAATGAATGAGCTGCTGTCAGTGCTCTGACGCTTTTCCAGGCTGCCACTGGGTGGTAATAGCTGCACATAATTCCATACCCTGCATCTTGTGGTGAAGTTCTTCTGTGTTCTACTTGGCTTTTGTGTTGTTGAAACTTAAAAACTTGGACTGCACTGATTACTATCTTAAAATCCTTATTTTCTGAAACTTTTGTTTGTTTGTTTTACTGATGACAATAATCACTTGCTGGATCCTGTGTATAATTCTCTGCTCCAAAATACTCTTTATTCGGCTCTGAGCCCTCTACCTAAAGTCAGAGAAGCACATTTAGTCACGTTTTGAGACAGACTTTAATGTGAGTCTCTGGAAGGGATGACTTTTTGGGCACTGATTTGTGATCCTAGAAATTAATTACCATAGAATAAGTCCATGTGCAGTGTGATATCCTTACTGTCCATTATCACTGGAGAGGACATTCATCCTGGCCATTGATGTTGAAAGACTGGGTGTATCTGTTTTTCTCTCGTTTGAGTTTTGGGGCTATTCTGAGTTACCATTTTCAAACTCTGAGAAGTAACAACAAGAAAAGGAGACAGCTGAATTCCTTGAATGCATTTGATTCTGTTTGTGGAATTAGGAATATATTTGCCCAAGTCTGGCCATCTGCAGATTACAGTAGATTAATGGCCTGAGTAATAGGTGGAGAGTGCTTAATTACTGTGAAATAAAGGGTTTTTCTGGTTAACAGTTAGAGTTTTGAAATGAAGCAGAGATCTATGGCAGAAGCATCATTATGCTTCAGGAGGAATGTTGATTGTTGGGCAATGTGACACTAAAATGATTTTGATAGTCTTGAAAATTGCATGCTGTTTGGGAGTAAGGATTCTGTGCCACTGCTAAGTTCTTTCTATGCTCCATAAACCAAGTTGTTTTGCATTTTCTGTTTGTAGTGTGTTAGACAGCCCCTTTTCAAATTTTGCCCAGTGTATTACTGGAATAGTCTGTAGGCATTAGGTGGCAGTATCTACCATGTAGTTATCTTAATAGTACCCTGCTAACCTTACTTCTTTATTTCACTTTGATTGCAAGCAACTGAAATGTTAAAATAATAATGGAATGAAGATGCACTGAAACGTGATATTCCTATTGAGCCTTATGTTTGTCCTCCTCACTGTCAAAAAAAGCGTCCACTTACCATCAAAAAGTACAACATTTGGTAAAACTCTGTGTTTAGAAATAGTAATGAGGCGTAGATTGAAGTTTGTGTAATTCTTTTCAGTTTACCATAAGGCTTGCATAACTGTGCTTTAAACTGAAAGGTGTAAACAGAATGACAGTTAACTTTCATAAAAACTGCTTCCATGGATAAGTGCTTGTTTAATACAACCTGAAAACCTGACTCAGCACTGAGTTATACTCAGATATGACCCTGTTTTATAAAATCAGTGTCTAATATGAGTGCAACCGTGCATAATGTTGTGTGTCACACTTATTCATGTGGCAAATGCAGTTTGGAATTGTAGATCACTACTTGATTGGCAGTAATGTTTTTTTTCTTGTTTTTTTTAAGCATGTTTAGCACTGTCTGTTTATAGTAGCAGCAGATAACTTCTGTAACATCCAGTAGCTCTTCCTGGCATTCTTGAGTTTTCATAAACTGCAGAGCATCAAGTTGGGAGAATTACTGTGAGATAATTTTTGTAGGTAAGAGTAATAGTAGGCAATCATGTGTGTAAGCTTTCAGGTTCTGCAGTGTTGTTGATACAGTTCACTTGATGGTTTAAGTCATGCCTAGATAATGTGACTTTTTAGTTGTTTTTTCTAAAGGTGAAGGGATTATATTCCAATACTTACTTTTCTGCTGTATTTTTGTATTCCTGGTGTGCCTGTTAGGAGAGCTAAGGTTTTGTATCATTTTATAAACGCAGACCATGCAGGAGAAATTAGCTCTACCCAGCCAGGAGAATACAGGTCTTTGCTGTTATACATTTTGAATATACTGAAATTGTTTCAGTGGAACCACTTCCTTTCCTGTGTTCTTCAGTGAGAAATTAATTTGGGAGAGGTCTGACTGGTTTATTTTGAAACAAGATTTGCAATACTGCTAAGGGTCCACTGTTTGAGAAGACTATTGCCCTCCATAAAACAGAGATTGGGTTCAGAATCTTTCTTCATTATTTTGCAGTATATGCATCTCTGAACATTTCTGCTCGATTTTATTGTGCTTTGGAGGACAGACATTTTCATTTGGGGAATTTTGTGGTTTGGTGGTGGTTTGGTTTGTTTTGATGTTTTTTGAATGATTGGTTTGGGTTGGTGTGGGTGGCATCGTTGGGGTTTTTTTTTGTAGGTCTGTTTTATTGTTAGAAATTTTTTCTTAGCTGTGTACAAGGCCCCAGCATCCAGGACCTTCTTGCATGACTGCTCATAAATAAAGTTAGTTATGTTGGAACCAGGGAAGAGAAGACCACACACTTTCTTCAGATCCCTTCTGGCAAATATGTTCTTTAGTTGCTGCTTTCCATAAGTTGCAGTTGCTGAGAAAAATGAGCTGCTTTCTGTAAAGGGCTTGATAGCAGGCAGTACACTCAATAAAGAAATTACCAATTAAGGTCAGGCAGTCATGTTACTTTAAAAGAAATGTGTATTCTACTTGTCATATCATCACATCTTCTTCTTAGCCACCCTCTTAATAATTTAACATTCAGCTCTTACCAAGCTGTCTTGTTAGCTGTTCTGAACTCAGTACAGATTTCTGTCACTTTTTATTTTTTTAAAGGGTTGAAGTGATAGAAGATGACAGTGCTTAAGAAATGATCCCTGAGAGAATTCAGCAACTTTAGCATTGTAACTTGGGAACTGAAAATAGTAGTGGAATTTAGATAATATCAGTATTTGTAACAAAATGTCAGCATATTATCTGCATCAAGACGTCCTCTTATGCAGAATGGAAATAATTTCCTTCCAGATAGGATGCTTATTCTTGTACAAATAAGTGCTTAGATATTTTTAATTCTTTATATTTAAGAAATGTTCTTTGAGAATTGGCTGCTTCAGAAGTGAAAGTATTTTTTCTTTATTTCTTTATCTAGTTCTTCAAATGCTACTCCTGAACTTGAAGGCCGGGGAGGAGAAGAACTCGGCACAGATATAGCAAATACACTCTACAGAGTATTCAGCTCTGAGAACAGTGTAGACTTGAAATCCCTTTGTATTAATCCCAGAGAGCACTGCTGGGTTCTCTATGTTGATGTATTGGTAAGTAAGGAAATGAAAACTAAGATTCAAGGAGATTTTTTTAAAGGAAGAGACTGATTGAACATAACCTTGTGTATTTTCTTATAAAAAAAAGCTTCTCATAATATGATATAATGTTTCACAGCATGAATGGCCATTTTCTTGTGAATCTACTTATAATAGTTAATCATTGTTTCCAGCATGTTCGTTTTCTACTCTTCTTGATCCTGCTGCTCCACTTCAGAGGTAATAAAACACTGAATAGTCCAAATCTGTCTCAGATAAAAATCAGTGACCTTACACTCACAAGATAGATGTAACAGCAAATGTATTGTTCTAATGAATGTAAGTTCGCTTAGGTGTATAGTTAGCCCTAAGATAACCCGTCCATCCTGTCTGCTTCTTGGCAGTATTATCAGCACTGTTTCAGTAAAGTAAAATAGGAACTTTTCTGGCAAAAGCTAGGTTTGGCCTAGGTGCTTTTTGATGAAAATTGTGTACATGTGTTGAATGTTGAAGATAAACTGAGTATTTGTTCCCATTAAAAAAATGGAAGCTGAATTTTACGCATACAAATCGTGTGCATGCAGCGGTTCAATTTCCAAACTATGCTGTATTTTTAGCCTTCTGTCATGGGAATTTTAACAGAAGTCTGCAAGTCAGACTCTCCTGAGCATTATTTCCAATTCTTACTGGTCCAAAGTTGAGTTTCTGTTTGTCAAGTTTGGAAGTGAAAATACATTGAGGGACCTTACTCACAGGAATCCATTAGTGCCTATGAAATGATTTGCAAAATGTTAAGCTGTGTGCCCAGAAACATTGAATGCAGGGCTTTGTTAAACAAAACGGGAACATTTAGACTTCAGACTTAAATAAATGTGAAAATCGGTTCATTAGGTGTTTAAAAAGCAGTACCATTAGCCTAATTAGAGTAGATAGGGTACATACCGTGACTGCCGTGGTACACAACGATGGGATGTGAACCACTGCTGAGTGCTCTAACAGCCCAAGTCACCAGCTTGGTGGAGCTTGGCATAGTTTAATAGAGAATGAAGTGTTAGTTCTGAGAAATCACACTGGGCCCCTTACTTACTAGGTAATTACAGGCACAGGTACAGAATATTAAATGCTGTGCTTATTTAAGCAATGTACCACCTAACATTGCATAAACACAGCACAAACAAAGACTTGCATAAAGCTGACTGCTGCAGAAATAGTTCTCTACAGCTTCTGTAGGAGATGTAGATGGTCATTGTTTGATTGCTGCTGGACAGACTTGTTGGTTGTTTACAGGTACAGAGAAAAACAGCCTTGAACTTTTCATGCTACTAGTTGTATCAGAATTATGGGCATCAGGACCTCTGTTATGTGAGGAACTTTGCATTTAGCTTTGTTTACAGTGCCAATAAAGAATCTGTTGTAGGCACATAATTACTTCTCCAGACTTGATGAGTCTTCTTAATGTCATATTCTGTAGGGATTTTGTGTGTGAACCATTGAAGGGCTGCTGGTAGTTAGAACAAGATACTGTTAACATTTATATCTTACTCTGTTCCTTTCCACCCCCCTTTCTTTTTCCATCTCAGCCTTTGTATTTTCACACTTCTGAGGTATTTGTAATACTTCCTTTTCTAAATGGAAGACATGTATCATGTGATAGTGTATTCTTAATGTAGGTGCTTGATACCTACAGATTTCCTTGAAGCTGAATCATTCCTGTAGAATTCTACTTTTAATAGTGCATGGTGGGAGTATGATACTTGGGCTAATATAAGGTGCAACTCATATTATTCATTGTTTCAAGGAGACAGATTCTAACTATAACAGTGCTCACACAGAGTCCTTTGGGTGGTATTTTCCTTCAGAATTCCTGGAAATTGTTTACATTGATGTTTGTGTTGTGTAAAGTTGGAGGGCAAATAAGCCTTCAGTCTGTCATAAGCCTGAAAATACTGCTTGCTACCTTGTTGTCAGGTGGGAGGGTATTTGTTTGGAAGTCTCTTGTTCTGAAAGAACAGAAAAACCCCAGAAAGAATGTTACTGTCTATGCAATGTAGCCATGTGGCCTTGGATTTGGCAAATGCAACCTCAAAAGAGAAGATGGTGTGTTTTGCCAAGTCATGCATCTCATTGATTAAAAACACCTCTCAAATATTTCCTAGTGGTCAGAGTACTTGGGATGTGCTCTAACTGTGCACAGTCTGGGAAAAAAAAATAACTTCAACCACACACAGATGACCACACCACACCGCAAAGATGCAGAAATATGGACAAATTGAGATAGATGTCAAAGGTCTAGAGTATATACCTTGATCTTTCAAAATAGATGCATTCTTTCTTAATATAAGGCATTCCACTTCCAAATAGTAGCTTGTGAATGTGGAGTACAGTACCACAAAACCATAAGCCTATTCTCAGCCTCTCTGTGTTTCCTGTGATTTCTTTCCCTTTCTAAGCCACTGATGTCAGAAATAAGCTTTTGGCATTTTTGAATGTGTTTATGATATAGGTATAACCTTCTCCACATAATTTGCCCCAGCAATTCCCTACTCAGTCACAGCAGATGGTGTGTCAGGGAAAGGGGGTATTCTTGAAGTTCTAGCAGTTCACTACCAAGCATCTCTCAGGATTTCCTCATGCTTTCTATTCCCCCTAAAGTTTGATAAAAAAAGAAGTTAGGAATCTGTCCTGTGGAAAGAAAAGCTTCTTTGAGTAAGGCAGGGTCTACAATGTTATATCTTTTTTTTTTTTTTTTGGCTAATTTTTTCATTTGCATATCAGTAAATTAAAAGCAGTCCTTTCTAAAGAATCCTTTTCTTCCCATAACTCACAGTTGTACAGACTTCCTCAGTCCTAAAAATAAATAAATAAATGAGGGGCATCTCAGTACGAGGTGCTTCAGCTGAGAAAAGTGTTCATTTCTTTCTGGGGGATTTGTTACACCATGCTTGGTCTAGGCTGTGTTCCCAGCCTGTAGGCACCACTTCAGTACAGCTAAGGCTTTAGAATAGCAGCCTGAACACAAGCCTAGCAACAGTGCAGGCATATCCCATCACTGTGTTTTAATAACAAAGATATCATGGGGCTTATTGTGTTACCCGGTAAAATCCAATAATGTCTGAAAGTGGCAAGTTAACCATCTCTGTATCCAGCAGCTGTTAGCAAAGAAATAATCTGATCACCTTTGTATTTAGTTTTCTATCCCAACTTTTTGTCATTCTTTTTACACTATTCAGTCTGTCTTCATAAAAAGAAACTGTCCCTACAGAATATCTGATTTATGATTTGCTCCCAGTGTGGGAATTTATCTCATTTTTAAATAGTTTTTGAAGAACAATCAATCCAATCAGTGTAACAAAACTTGTTTTCCTCTCATGACACAGCACAGATTGATGTCGTGGAAAAGCATCCATGTGCCCTTTCTGAAGTAGTTTCAAATGCTTGCTCTGTGTGTGTGTGTGTTTGTGTTGTGTGTGTGTGTGTGTTCCCCTATAATAGTCCTGGCAGCTGGGAGCAGAGCTTGTCAGAGAACTAACAATAACCTATGGACAAATACATCTGTGAGTTGTCTGGCAGCCTGTAGAAGATGGTTTTGGGAGCCCTGCCTTTCTGCCTGGTATGCTGTTCTCTTTGGCTTTTGTTCTTCCCATCTTCGTGGGAAGAAGCCAAGCTAGTCTCCATCCACACACTTCACTTGTTGGTAACACTATCGTTTGAATTAGATTTCGACATCAGGATTTCCTTAGATCATTTTCAGCTACAAGACAAGCCTGACAATGCCCCTTAAGGAGAATAAATCACAGTGTGCCTTCATAACTATATCTTCTGTAAATAGGTTTTCATGCTGTGTTCTCAGTGACAGTTTGTGTTGCTTCTTTGAAAGCAATTCTCCCAATTGGTTTTGTCCAGTTGATATTTTAAAAAGACTCCTCTCTGAAATAAGGGTAGAAAATGGATTGGCTTGATTTACCATTAAAGAATGAATGTGTCGAGCTTATAAAAGGTATTCTGATCATTGTCTAGTTCAGAACCTTAGCACAAGAAGATTAAGAACAGTGGTAGTTTCATTTCAGCTTCTATTATTAAATTTTATCATTAATTTCATTACAAAGTGCATAAACTCTTCTATTTTGCATGTGTAATACAGTTAGCTGAAATCTTAATTTCCTATCTGGTTCTTTTCATAGATGGGCTTTAAAGACAACTTTGTTTTTTAAAAACCTGTTCTGTTATTAATTTACTTCCTTTTCAAGTAGGTTTAAGTCAAAGACTCCTTTCAAAGGCAGTAGCCTGATTTCCTTTTAAAGAGGTTCTTCTTTTCCTCCTCAGTTACTGGAGTATGGTGGGAACATCTTTGATGCAATCTCCATCGCAGTGAAGGCAGCTCTCTTTAACACAAGGTAAAGAAAGCACAGATCTCCTTTCAAGTGAGTGGTGTGGGAAAGGGAAGAGAAGTACTCGCTTTGAGCAACACATTTTTAATGCTTAATTATTTAAATAAGAAATACCCAGGGCAGCTTGCATTCAGATACAAGGCAGTGCATTTGCTTGCAAGTAACATGAAATAATGTTACTTTGAGTTTCTAATAATCAAGTGTCCTATTGCATTGTGATTGTATTTACTGATATTTGATGCTCTTGATTAAGCAGCCCTCTGTCAGTGTGGCTACTGATTTGTAACTAACCCTGATTTTCCACTTCTGATTTCATTCTCTTTAACTGTTAGTCTAGAGTTATTTTTAAAACTAGCAGGAAAATAATACTAGTATGACATTGAGGGGAGGGGGAAATGATGTGTCTTTGAAAGAGCTTTGCCCCATGCATTTTATTTAAAAAAATGGAAAGAATGAATGATGCTAATCCTCTGTGTTTTTTAATGTTAAGATTCAGTACTATTTTTAGTATGATTGGTTTTATCTTCCTGTCTGTAGGTGAAAGGGAATACAGAGTTTTGTAGCACCTTTGAGGAAAAAAAAAAGAATGGCTAAAAGCTTATGTGGCAAAATAGCTGGAATTGGTGCGAAACTTAGACTCATACAAGCATAAATGTTTTCAAGGTGGATCTCAAATTGTTCTTCAGCATTAAAGATCTGCTGAAGTCATTAGAGTAGTTCTGGCTTATTTATCAGGGAATCAATACACAGTAGTACATCTGGAAAAGTATGTGCAAAAAGAAGAGGAAAATATGCTTTTGAAGACAGGCAGCACATCAGGTTATAAACACTTTAAAGAGGGCTAAGGGAAGAATCCATCTGAGACTAAGACTTGTATATGTTGCTGAGAAATTTCCCGTGTTAATCAAGTTCTCAACAGTAACTTTTAACCATAGATTGTTTTTATAAGATTAAGAAATACTGTCACAAGCATAATGGCTCACAAAGAAGTTGGCAGTACACTAAAGGGAAGAAGTGCCTGCCTTTCTTTGTGTGAGCTGCCAGGATGCAGAAGTCATATAGTTAAAACAGATACTACTACCATGTCGGTTGTTTTGCAGATCCAAGGCACATACTTTTATTTGTAAGATAGCAAAGTCTTTTTTTCTTATCTCAACCAGAATAAAGAGAGAAGATCATATAAAAAGTAATGAATTAATTAATAAAAGAAAATCTGTTGCTTTGGGAACATGGGCAACATGGAAGGTGTAATTATTTTAATGATTCCTCTTTATTCTTCTGACAACTTGTGTCCTTTATATAACCTTCAATCCACGGAAAACATCCAGTGTCTTGTTGAAGTGGAATATCATATCAAAATGTGGCACAGGATGACATAATGCAGAGCCTGTTGATTTTTTTACCTGTGAAAACCCTGTTTTATTGATCTGAGCAGGGAATGCTAGTACATCTAATCTCATACAAGATCAGAAAGTTAGGTAAAATTCAGGGTGAAAACCTGTTGTCCTCATTCACTATTTGTCTCATTTTCTCTTAGTAGCTATTAAGTTTTCTTTGGATTGACACAAGGTTATTTAAGAGCAGCTGCCCATTCTCCATAAAATATTATTGTCCAAACAAGACAAGATGTCATCTCGAAGATTGCTTCAGATTAAATGTTCTGAACTTTACTTGACGTGTGTCCCTCTTTGAGTCTTATTTGCTTTTCATACTTTGTTTACAACCAGGTTTTTGTAAGAAGTGTTTCCAGATCTTTGCCAGCCTTGACTGCAGCCTTGAAATAAAGAGCAGGGAGCTCAAGCTGCTGTTTTTCTTTGAAGCTACAAAATTTTAGGTATTCAGCTAGGCATTTGAAAACTTCAGCTTCATCTTTAAAGTCTTGCTCTAAGCATTTCTATAATAGCTATGGACACATTTTTCTTTAGAGCTAAGTAAATCCAAAATCGTGACTTAAGGAATTTTGTGCAAGACTTACGGGATTTAAATCCTTTGAATGCCTGACTCATTATATCCCCTTCAGGCATGGAACAATGACAATATGACTGTTTTAGGGGGAACATTTGCTCCTCACATTTTTGTGTCGTTTATTGTGTGCTAAAACCTACATCAAGATCCTGTGCAAAAGATAGCAGATATCAAACTTTCTTACTCCTGTCTCCAAGGTGTTTAAGGATGGGTTTATTCATGATGGAAGTGGCTACTGCAAAATACGCAGTTAGCTACTGTGTCAGGACATTAAACTTGGTCCTGTGGAATGTATCTACTGGCAACTGAGGCTGCAGGAGCCAGGCAAGTTACAAAAACTACAGAGTTTATAACACAACAGCCTTGCGGATACAGAGTTTGCTGGACAGCATGGTAGAGGCAGAACTAGTGCCTGCTTGCAAGGGTGGAAATGGTTATGCAGTTGTGAAATCTGGGTCTGCAGCACACAGAAAAGAGCATTGTTTTTTACTTGACTGAGTCTTGCTGTACAGATTTCTACCCTGATTAGTTGCAGGAATCAAAATAGAAAAATAGAAGTTGCAAAGTAAACATGTACAGCTAGTTCTTAAGATAAATCTTCACAAGCTGGGAGGGGAAATTTCCAATGTTCTGGAAATGCTTTCTGCTACCTTTTGCTTTTCCTAGTTTTTGTGTGTATATGCCCCCTTTTTATGCAACTGTGATGCTTCTATCTGATCTTTTTGCCTTTGCAATAGTTCTAATTTACACCTCTTGCATCTGTTCCTGGACAAAAAAAGCTCCTTGAAGCCTTTTTTCAGGTATTAATTCTGTCAGCTTTTTCTTGCAGACCAGACGCTGCTCTGGTTTCATAGCTATTTTTGGATGGATTTAAAAATTGCCTAATCTCATAGACTTTCTTGAAATCTTGCTTTGTTTTTAAACACTGCTCTGGCACCTATACTTCTTGTCAAGGCTATTGTCCAGTATCGTCCATTGTCCTGCATATCTTGAAGGTCAGTCACCTTGTGACTTTATTCCATCGATTTTTAATGGAATATTTTAAACTTGAAAATAGGCTTCGGTGCATTTCTAATGAGTTGGAAAGCATTTGGAGTTTTGTCTCAGGAAAAAGCACACTTCACAATTGTTCTGCTTACTCAGAGCCTTAGTTTTGGATTGGCTCAGGCCACTGTGCTTTTAGGGAATTTGTTGTTACTGGAGCAGGGTCAGCTGCTGTGAAGTACTTGCCACTAGGACTTTTAGCCACAAATAACTAAGATACTCTTCCAGGGAATAATAAAAAAATCACTTTTTGTTGGTGGGGGAAATGCTCGTTAAATCAGGCTCTATCTCCTCCTCTTTTAAAAGGAGAGATTTCTTACAGATGGCATACAAAAACGTAACCTCCAGAGTCTAGTTATAAAACACAATGCTGCTGTAAAAGTACTAATATAAAACCAGATTGTGGTTACTGAAGTTAGCTGTCTAGGGACATCTTGAAATATTTTGTTTTCAAGTGCAAATGTGTGATAAAAAGGAGTAGTATGGTTGAGCTGTGTGTGGGTTTTACTGGCCAGTAATACAAAGTCTCTCAGTCTGTACTCCATCCCAAGTGGGCACCTAGATAAATGAGGATATGTAAGATGTTGATGTTCTTGGCAGCTTGAGATACCATCTTCTACTTAATTGTTTTAAATTACTTTATTCATCATGCTAAGAAAACTGCCTTCAATCATTTCATTAAGCTTCCATTAAATGGCTATCACAAATACAATATAGGTACCACTGATAAGTATCCTGTCTGACTCATTTATGAGAGAGCTTGTCATTCATAACGGAGAAGAAAGCATTTCTTGGATTTCTGACTGGGTTTTTATCCCTGCTCCATCCTTATATTTTATGTGTTGCATGTACATCTGTCCCTAGGACAGTAGTCTTCAGGCTTGTTGAAGAAGTTGCTGAAGAGAAAGGATTTCTCTAATGTTATCTTTCTCTTTACCCCAAGTCTCCTTAGTCAATGCAGTTCTTTCCTATCTTTACTACTGGTATTTGCTTTGCCAAGCGATGCAATTGCTGTAATTCTGGCATCTTTGCTGTTCTCTGCAAAGAAGGAGTCAGTCTTGATAATTTCTCTCTTATATATCCAGGCAGATGTACAAAGAATTGTTCAGAACTGATTTTTGCAGATTCTGAAAGAATCTCCTCCTCATAAAATAGTGTAAAAACCAACTCAAAATCTAATGGTTTGAATGATGTAACTATGATGATCTTATCCTAAATTTCTTACTGTGTTTTTTGTTCCTAGTCTTGGGGAGTGAATTGTTGGTACTTTGATCATATTCTGGGCTTTTTTCTAAAAATGTTGCCTCATTTATAAGAAAAGGCGCTTCCTGGAATTGTGACTGTGTAACAGCTGACTTTGTTATCTGTTTTGGCAACAATTTTGCACATTTTGTTTCCACAGAATACCCAAAGTGCGTGTTCTGGAGGATGAAGAAGGCACCAAAGAGATTGAGCTGTCTGATGACCCTTATGATTGTATTCGACTTAATGTAGATGAGGTGCCCTGTATTGTCACATTAAGCAAAGTAAGCCTGACAAATTTCTGACCCTCTGCCTAGGGACTTCAGTTTGTTCTTTCCCCAGAGATAAAATTTGTGTTACAGAAATGCCCAGTGTCCACTATATAGATGTTTGTTTGTCTTTGGCCTCCTAATTAAGAACTTTTACTCAATAAGGGGGTCTTTTTGCGCCTCTGACTTGTAGGTTTCTACTCAATACATTCTTAAAATCCATCTTCTTGTATGCAAAAGAGTTGTTTATTGGTTTTCATCTACTCTTTGCTTAACATCCAGAGCAGCAGATACTTCATTATGTTGAAAGAAGTGGCCCTTGTTGTGAGGCACAGAGGTTGTGTGATCTGCCTGGAGTTACATGATGAGTAACTGGGGATGGAACTCCCAATTTCATGGGTGCAATACTGTCCCTTTCCTTTCAAACAGGTTTTCCATATGTAGCACACAGCTAACACAGGTGATTTTATGGATGCTGCAACTTCCATTGCAGATGTCAGTCATTTGCTTAGTTACCTGAAAGTTTATTTGGCATTTCTTTTAAGCAAGTTGCATAAATAGTAGAGGCCATCACTGAAGTGAGCTCAGGATGTGTAATTTTCACCTAGAGGGGAGAAAAGTCCATGCTTGGAGTTGGGGGCAAAGGGGAATATGGAGTTTCATATGGATGAAAGGATGGTAGAGAGGAAAACAGTATGAAATAGTGGCATGCTTATCTCACCTCTGTTGTATATCTACACACGATTTGTGGTCAGAGGCTGTTTAAATCCTCCAGTATCAAGTCCATCTCAGACCACTTCCAAAGTCCACATGATATTAGGATGGCAGACTGCAGATAACTAACAAAGCTACCACTCACATTTTAACCTCTTAATGGAAGAACTTAGAAAACTGCAAACCAATACATCCTTTTGTCACTAAACTGACAGATCGGATACAGGCATGTGGTGGACGCTACCCTTCAGGAAGAAGCCTGTTCTTTGGCAAGCCTGCTTATTTCTGTGACCAGTAAAGGTGCCCTCACTTCTATGAAGAAAGTGGGGAAAGGTAGCCTGGATCCTGAGAGTATTTTTGAAATGATGGAGGTAAGGAGTTTTGAGCAGTTGACTGCCTTGGATGGTAGTGGATGAAATGGAACTTGGGTGTATGGAAACCTGCAATAAGAATGTCTGTGGGAGAGATCTTGGTGCTTTAATTAGGTGCACAAACAACTTTGTAAAGGTCACAGACAGTTTCTTTGAAAAAAATTCTAATGTGGATATTATCTAAAACTTTTAGATGCCGAAATGTATAGTACTCACATTTGTTTCAGCAAGTACTTCATATCTGTAAGGCATTAAAGCTTAAGTTGATAAACTTACTGAGTATTTTTAAAGAACATGTTCTGTCTTTTATTGTTTCTCTTAAAAAATGAAAGAGCAAAATGTCAAACATGTTAAAGTCCCTATAAAAGTAGAGATGGTATTTTGAATTGCTAATGCAATTGTGCTCTAGCACGACTCATTTGTTTTATGATAAGCTTACGGTTCTCATTTTACTGTTGTTTTTCTTTGCTACTTTATTTGGCTTCTGATCTGCTCCTATTTCATAAAAATACTATTATTTGGATGTTGTCCACATCCATGTAAGAATTCCACTTTAAACCTTTCTTCAGGTTCTTCTCAAGTCTGTTCTCCCATGTAAATTCTTATGCCTAAGTTTGGCCTTGAGCATGAGTCAGAAACAGGTTTTGAACTTGGAAGTCAGAATGAAAGTTAGATACTTGAAGATGTATCTCTAGAAAACAGTCAGGACTAATTTCAGCATGGCTGTTGTGGGGAAGGCAGAAGTTGGAACCAAGTCTGACAACAGTTGGTGTCAAGTGGGAATTACATGCTGAGTGTATATGGCACTTGACTGTGTCATGATGTTAATACAGAGTGCTAATCTTGGTGGTACCAGGGGCTTTTGTTTGTTTTCAGAGATGTCACTTATCCCCCTTATCTGGGTTAGAGAGGTGTTAGCTCTAACCTGGCATCCTAAAGAAACCTCTGTGTGTTGCCTAATTTGAATGTGTGTTTGTGCCCGATATGAATTTAATTTGTATTCCTGAGTGTTCCAGTGGTGCACAGGTCTGGTATTAATGATCATGGAATGCTTCTCTGATGAATGAGAGCTTTTATTTGTGCATTTTTCCAAAACTTAATCAAATTAAAATGAAACTTCTGCCACCATTATTTTTCTTAATTAGAAGTGTATTTTTATGATACCATCTGGGGTATATGAATCATCAAAGGAAAAATATTTGTCAAAGGGAAGTGTTCTGTAAGACTTGTCTTCCTGTTAATAAGCATATGTCTCAGATTTGTTTTGCTTTCTTTGTGTTGCAGACAGGACAAAGAGTAGGCAAGTCATTGCATGTAGCCCTTCAGAAGATTTTGGATGAAGAAGAGAGTTTGGGGACCTCACGGCCGAAAGTTGGATTTCTGGGATGAGTTTTTATTAAATGCTCAAATCTGTTTTTAATTGATGGTGCAATCTTGTCCTTTTGTATATAAAAAGGTGGAGTTTTTTTTGTTCCATTACAGTTATCCTTCTGGCTAAGAGGCTTTTAAAGTGTTACTAAGCATAAAGAAAGCTACAGTTAAATGTAAATAAGTAAGTTTGATAAGTTTTCCATAGGGGTGGCTGTCGGCAGTTGCCTGGGAAGTGCTTGAATCTGTTTTCAAGAGTGACTGGTGTAGGTTCCACTTAATTCTGTTTGCGCGTGTTCCCCCAGCTGCTGTGTTCTGGAATGTATATGAGGCTTGTCTTCATTGCAGCACAAGTGAGAACAGCACTAGGTGTAAGTCTTCCTTCAAACTATCTTACTATTCTTTGAATAAAATGTGGTCAGATTGCACTATAAATACAACATGGTCCCAAGTTTCCAACTCATGTTTTAAACCAAGATTTCTTTGCTCACTAGAGCTCTACCTATCCCTTTTGCCAACAGGTACAACAGCAACCTAGCCACAGCTTCTCACGGTGGCTAAGGAGAGGGGGCACAGCTAGGGTAGAAGGGAAAATAAGTTGACTTTTAAGAGTTAGGCAATTCAGATGGAAAAGCATAGTGTTTGTCAGTAATGATCCTTCACTGGGCAAGACAGAAGATGGCAGATAAGGCATGTTAACAAGTTGTATCATCAGATGTTGAAAGCAGTGGATTCCCTCCCTACATCAATTGGTTGACTGAGCAAAGAGTGAGAGCTGTTTATTTGGCAGGTTAGGAAGAGACAACAGATGGAAGAAATCAAAGGAAGAAGTTGATATTTGAGAAGTTGGTATTTCATCTGCACGTGTTAGAGGGATTGTTTTGAACAAACTTAGTGGCACAAGTTACTACAATAATCCAGGAGTCACTGAGCTCTTACTCAAGCAACATTTTCTGAATTTCCTGTTTTGATTTCATAATATCAGATTAAGAATGTTCTCTTGACTGTAACATGTTTGACAGGGAAAAGGGGAAGGCTTTTGCTGAAGGAGAGCTGTAGATACAGGACAGAACATATTACTAATGATCATGATCCCATTAAAATACATGGAGAACTTAAGGTCCCCAATCTCTTTAGCCCTTTTCCTAGAGCTCACTCATGTAATCATTCAAGGTAACTGCAGTACTATTGTGTATTGTATAGCAGTGTGTAGCCACTGCCAGAATCACTTCAGGAGAGTTATTCTATATGCAGCAAACACTAACCTGACATCAGCTTTACAGTACCTGTGATCCATTCTTTGCCATGCAAAGCTACTTGTTAAAGCATAAAAAGAAAACTGAAGGTAGAAAAAACATTTAAAGTACCTCAGACTTACCACAGGCAGTTTTTGTTAGGTCGTGTGTTGTTTAATGTTCCAGAAAATGGTTCATCTAAATGAGATTGCAATTCCTGAACCTCAGCCATTCTCTGAATAGCTGTTGCCTGTTTTATTGCAGATTTGTGGTTGGATACCAAAAGGCTGCCCCGAGTTACACTTGGGATGAGTTTTGTAACATGGTATTAATAGTGTATTTCTACATAATTTTCCAGCTGAAGGATCTCCAAGCATTTTGCAAGTTACATCATTTAAGATTCTTCTTGTTGCCTCTCCAGATCCTTTTAACTTTACATTTAATTTTATGAGAGCTGGAGGTGGTGATAGGAGAAACATTTCAAGTGTGTGAACTGATCCCTCTGTGGAGGTGAATACTTGTGCATTCCTTCTCCACATCTTAATAAGGATTGCAAATATTTAGCCCTCTGAGATCCAGGATACCTATGTGTTCAAGATACCTAGAAAGAAAACTCTTGGTACCTGAGCATCTGTGCCTGATGCCAGCCCATGGGAGCCTGAGGAACAACTGCGTATACAAAAATTACTACCTTGGTCACAAAATATTTGGTGCCAAGCACTTCCTCAGAGCAACACTGTAAATCAACATGGTAAAAGCATCTGCAGGGTTTCTTTTCCTTCCCACTGCATCCCATCTGCTGGCATGGAAAAGCATGGAGTAGAGTGTGCCCCCAGTTCAGACTGAGTCTGCTTGAACCCCTGAGTTACAAATAATGAGCCTAGCCAAAAGTATTATAGAGCTGCTAGTTGGTCTCAGCTGCCCCTGGAGGTTTGCTGCTACCAGCTCATGTTCCAAAGGGGTAAACAAAGCTCTGAGAGGGGTAAAAGGTCCCACAGTTCTCCCAGTTGATACAATATCTGCCAAGAAATCTTGGAGACTGGTTCTCAGGCATGCTAAGGGCTATGCTGCCCACTTCTATTTTCTTAGCTCCCTTTAACCCCTCCCTTCTATTCCAAACAAAAATAGCAGAGTTTTCATAGAGACTTCAACTGAGAATGCTCCTTGTTCCCATCTGGGCTGGTGGAAAGTTCCATGTGTTGCTGTGCAGATATTGCCACGTTTTCATTGACTCAAGTCCAGTAGAACTAAGAGGAAACATCTGTGGAGAGGGATAGCTCTCTGTTTGTCCCAGAAATTAATTGCTTCTGCTGGGAGTGTCGAGAGGCTGAAAGCTGTGTACTGGAGATGAGGAGTCTAGCAGCTCCTGCTAGGCTTCTACTCGTGTTCTCTAAAAAGCACACACTTCAAATTTACCTTTTTCACAGAGACAGTCCCCTTGGAGCAGGAGAGGGCTAGGCTGTAGGTCAGTTGACCTGGCAGACTTACCAAGCCCAGGAATCCCATCAGCCAACATTTTGCAACTACAATTCAACATTGCAGTTCTGTAGTTTGGGGAGGAGAGGGGAGCTTGTTCTGCCCTGTAGTCAGGGGTGGAGGCAATGGGGGAGGAGCAGGGCTATGCCACCTGCACTAAGGCTTTATATGAAAGCTTGCTTCCAGCATAGCTTGTTGTAAAAACAACTTGGTGTGAGCCAGAGCTTCCTCATAGCTCCTGTGAGACTAGAGTGCACAGATCTCTCTTTGAGAGACTTGGCACCCTGGTCTGACATAGATAACAGGGTGTTTCTGCATTTTCTTTGTAAATAGGAAACAACTGAGATTTGCCCACTTCTGCTAGGTCTGCCTCCAGGTTTTCTTTTGAACTTCAGCAGGTGCCACTGCCCTTCTCAGCAGCAGGCTGTTCTCCAGCCCTCTGTTTACTTTGCCCATGGTAAGCAGCCACTGAGACACAGAGTGGAAGAAGCAAAGCTATGACTGATGAGACCTGAGCGCTCCAGTCCTTACCCCAGAGCCTTCTTTCTTATAACATACTTTAGCAAAATGCAAGAGCAGGTCTGCAAACGGTGCTGAATCTCTTCAGCTAGCAACCTTTGTTGTATTTCTCCCTGCTCCCCAGTCCTTTGTCTCCTAGTGGACTCCTGCCTGACTGCACTGCCTTTCCCTGTGAGGCACCTTTTCCTTCTAAGGCAAAATGTGGCTGCTCCTGTTAGCTGTGCCTCACAAGAGGCTTCTCCTTTGGTGAAGTCCCAGGGGTAGCAGTTGGCCACAGCAGGGCATTTTGGTTGATCTCCCCACAAACTACAGTGCCTTGGTTTTCCCTTGGATCAGTTGCATTTCCAGCTTTCCAATAACAAAGATATTTTTGCTGTTCCTGAAAAACAACATTAGGATTGCAAATGTGCTATTAATGATTCCCTGGTGATAGTTTCTACCTCAATTTCATCGACTGGAGCACTTCTTAATAAAGTTGTGGTTATCTTATGAGATCTGTGAACATCTCAATTGCTATCCTGTTCTCAAGATTTGGGTAAGATCAGCAGCACAGGCAAGCCTGAGTTTTCATGTCACACCATTTGCTGATGAGATTTGATCACCCTGATTTAGATTGAGGTTGTCATAGTTGCTGCAGCTGTTTAGCTTGTACCTTTGGAGGGGTAAGAGGAAATGAAATCTCAGCCCTTCTCTGATGTGCAGAGGCCCTTCTCCACCCAGCCAGTATGGTGGGCAGGCATTGGAGGTACTCAAAGCCACCAGCCTGCAGGCCCTCCTTTCCAGAGGAGCTCTCTCACTACGTGTTTTCACTGTGTTTTGACAAATGGTAAGTTTTGGTATTTTCACAGCTGGAAACCTATACATTGAAAAGTCATGACTTAAGACCTACCTCTCTTCTTTCCTTCTGAAGAGAGAACAGCTTTAATCTGACAAGGCTTTTCGAGGGCATGGATTGCTTTTTCCTGCTGCCTGAACATACAAACTTTTCTCTAAATTCAAAAAAGTAAGGAAATCATGAGGCTTACATTCAAATTTTCTTACAATCCCTAATTCAGCAACCACAGTCATACTAAAGTAAACCAGTTGCTCAAAGGTGGGAACGCTGTGCAGTAAGAGCATAAGCTGACAGAACTATCATCTGGTTGGCAGTTTTAAAATACTGACTTTAATTTCAATGGTGACTTCACTTGAACTGATGTTGTGACAGGCAGTTTTGTGCAACCTGCTCAGCAAATTAGGAATTTCTCCAGAGTTTTGGTATTAGACATTGACTGCAGTTTTCCTCTGGCTTTTTGAACTTTGAGACATGGATGATGGGCAAAAACACAAAGTAGTAAAGATAGCTGGATTTACCCCTAGCCCACAGGAGCTGCATGCTCCAAACAGAAGGGAGCATGAGTCCTTTGGTGCACTTTCTCCTTTGGAAACAGGAGAATTTTGAGCAGCTGATACTACTTGAGTTCAAATTCTCCACATTTGGATTTGGTTTAAGGCCCGAGGATCTACTATAGCATAGATCCTTCTGTCCTGTGACCCTTGGTGAATGCAGAGGGATGATGGGAGCAGCACTTGCCATGGGATGTGATGGGATGTTTCCCTCCTTAGGTTGAGAGCCAATTTGCTAAAGTTGATGCTGGGGATAACATTTTGGCAAGTGCTGACTCCTTGGTTTTCCCTATCATTGTCCTTATGAAAACCACCCTTTCCTGAACTGTTATTATTTCATTTCTCCTCAATTGGCCTCAAACACAATGATCCATAGATTTCCATTTTAACCTGTTCCGATGTTTATGCTGGTGGAAGTAAGGAGTGATGCCAGCACAAGTTCAGGCAGTGGCTAATTAACATCAGAGATTTTCTTCTGTCAGCCCCACTTCCTTGCAGCGTGTTTTTTACATCCACTGCTGTTTCTCTCCTGTTCCTCTCTCTGAGGTTGCTGCAGTGCCACCGAGACAGAGATCCTACCCCTGCAGAGCGAATTTGGTCAGGGGAGCAGAGGTATGAAACCCAGTGTGCTGCCCTAGCCATGGATCAAGCCACCGAACTGCACAGTCCTGTGTGTAAAGATGCTTTGGGTGTCCCTTTTGCTCTCCTGCTGTCACTGCTGGCAGGGTGACAAGCAAGGAGCGTTCCCAGAGGAGAGGCTGCTGCAGACAAAGAGCGTGCATCATTCAGCATTGTGGTGGCCTGCCTTGGAACTGGTAACAGCCTTGAAAGGCCAGGTCTGATAATTGCTGATCTTGATAATAACCATGTGAGTCCTGTTACCCACTCTACCCTTGCACTTTCCAGTCATCGTGCAGCGGCACTGCCTCATTTCTTGGCTTGGCAATACCTGCTCTTTTCCTAGGAGCCAAAGCTAAATAGCCTCTGATCTCGCTGCCCATTTCCTTTCGTCGCCTCGCAGGGCACAAAATCACAGGTCTGCATCACTGCCAGCAGCTTCCAGCTTCCTTTTGTGGGCTTATTCCAGCCACTGTTTAGCTAACTGAAAGCCTTCCAGATTCAGCATCACAGCCTCCTTACTGGGTTTCCCAAAGCCACGTAAACTTTTCTGACTGCTTCGCTGTGGCCTTGGGATGGTTTCTGTAAGCATAGATTCTTTTGCCTTCTTTTTTTTCATTTCAAACCAGTTACCTTACAGCTAACAGGAGCTATTCTTTCTGTCCAGGAGACCAGGCTTGAAGCCAGGAAGTGGTTTTTACTGGGAAGTAAAATACATAATGATACAGATGTAAAAAATCATGAACAAACCCATGTTTTCTTGGCATAATGTTCATATTTTGCTGATGACTTTCAGTTCTTCTAGTTTGCCTAATAAAAAGGATTGCCTCTACTCACCTTCCACACCTCCCTTACATAAGAAATGAGAATCATCAGGATCTCAAAAGCATGATATCTGCCCAAAGAGCTAACAAAGGACCATCGATAGCCCTTTATTTAACTAGAACTGCAGCCTCTGGCATCAGCTGGAGCCTGGGCAGAGGATGGGCTGGGTACAGGCTTTTAGGTGGCTGTTACCTGTAGCATCTTCATTCTAGACCTACTGCAGCAACACTTCAGCTTGTTCCCACCATCTGAGTTTGTGGGGGTTTCCAAGCTTTTATAATGTCAAGGATTGTTTTTTATTTCAGTCCATATAGGACAGAATTGAGGCAAAGGTCCCTGTGAAGAGGTGTTAAAGCCAGAGTCAAGTGTTTTGAGTCTACTTATTTTCATTTTTCCCTTTTTCAAGAAAAATGGTAGGGGCATCCAGCACAGTCCCTGCTGTCTGGACTAGAGAGAGACCTGTTCCTCAGGGACTAATGGAAAGCAACCCTGCCCTTCTTGTTTCAGCTGGGCAGCACGCCAGCGTGTCCCAGAGACACAGAAATCTGTGGTTAGAGGTCACTGTCAGACTCCACACTGGAGCCATCCATTTCACATACAGCAGCAAAAAGGAGCATTTTGCTTTTTTCACCAGCTTGGCAGGACATGAATTAAAGCAAAGGCAGGCGAACATATCTAGAGCCAAGGAAAACTGGGAGGTGCTGAGTTACCAAAAGTGCTTTCAAGTGTCGAGGGAAGGAAATATGTATGTGTATGTGTATGTAGATGTCCTGGCATCTCTTGCGCTCCATCCCCTTTTGGGATAGTCCAGGCAAGAGAACAGTAAATCCCCCAAATACATATTTTTCTGGCTTAAGTTTGAATGAGAGTGGATGCATGTGGTAAAGGGCAATGAAAACCAAACCTGTTCCTCCTTGGCTTCAAAAGCTTGGACTGCAAGGGAGCTTTTGTTCAGGTAGCGTTTTCCTTATTCAGCAGAAGTGTGAGACAGGGTAACACAGTGATGGCCAAGGTAAATCAATAGCACCTCTTTTTCCAGCCACACCTCTGTTTATCTGCTATGCTCCTACACCTCCACATTGTGCTGGATGGCATCCTGCCTTAAATCATCAGCAAAGTTTTAAGGTTAATGACTGATGTCCGGAGAACTTTGTTCTCCAAAATGTCCTCTTCTCCTCGCCTCCCCTCCCTGCTGTGACTTCTCCTCACTTGTTCAAACTGCTGCTCCTGCAAGAAGGGCTCACCATCTTTGTGCTGCAGCTGCTGAACAACCACACCACACAAAAAAACAGGCAGTGGTCTTGGTTTAAGCTGCAGAGCTGCTCAGCACAGCACAGCTGGTCCAAGAAGTCAGGCTGGGACCCTGCAAGGGACTCTCAGGGAGAATGGCCTTTTGTAGAACGCGTTCCCCCCCATCCCAAGTGCTACCCATCCCAGTCATCTTTTACAGTTCTAGGGGTATTTAGAAGCCTGAATATTCCCAGGACTGAGTGAAGACACAAATTTCTAAGTTTTTTGGCCACCTAACCACACAGATGGCCCTGAGGAAGACCCCTCACATAACTCAGCCTGACTCAAGGGCAGTGGGTGTGAAATATCAACCAACTTCACAGAAACAGCTTTTCAGAACCACTGTGCCTCATGAAGTATCTCAGTGCTTTGGCCATGAGATCCTTTGGATTATGGACACGGGCACATGCCAGGTTTCCTGAGTGCAAAGTGCACCTACTGTGAGTAGTGCTAGAGGAGTGTGGTGGTTTAAGACCGCTGTTTTCACTAGGGGCGCGCTCAACAGTGACGAGAAGACTGAACAGAATTTGAACAACAGGGAAACAGTTTATTCATCTGGGGCTCAACCAAAGAACAGACGACAGTTTAAGGGAACCCCAGACTTAACACAGAGATTACACCCAACAAAAACCACTCAAAAAGGGAAAAGGGAAAAAGGGAGTAAACAAACTGCTTTTCAAAGGCCAGGCAGGCTGGCCAAGGAAAAGCAGGGGGAAGGGAAAGCCGCTCCTCTTCTCTCTCTCTGTCTCCTTCTGATGGTAATCACTCCCAGCCCTTGAAGTTTCTGCAAAACACAACACAGTGAAAAGTCCCCCACCAACCTGGGGACGCTATCTGGGGAAGCTTTGCACTTGCGGTTGTGCTGGCTTGGCTCTGGTGCCGATGGAGGTGGGCGAAGTCAAGCCGCGGGGCCTGGAAGTCAGGAGAAGAGGGGCCGTGCTGCTGCTCCCCAGCTCGCAGGAAGCCGAACAGAGGCAGGGCTTCTGCTTTCAGGCTTTTTAAGCCCTCCAAGTCCCGCGCGAATCTCGCCATCTCCCTCCTGGCTTCGCCTCTTCACATTGACCAGCGGTCCGGGCTCCACCCTTCTTTCCGAGATCTTCGGTTCCAGCAAAATGGCAGTTCCTGCCAAAAACGCAAGCCTGCCGCTTGCTGGCGCCATGTTTTTTTACCAGCCACGGGCTGGCTGCAGCCTACCCTGGGCACCCGCTGTCTGCGAGAACCCCCAAAAGGGGTCCCCGAGGCCACTGGGGCCACAGGAGCTGCCCAGAGCAGCCACCGCGCCCACACCGCTGTGCGGGGGCCACTCCTGGGGCTGCCGGGACCATAGGATCCCTTGCCGGGCTCCGTCATGGTGGCACAGGGGGCCGCCGAGGCACTCCTGATGTTGCTGGCCCACAGCCACAGGCACCAGGACACCACCGGCAAGGAACAACCAGCGGGCGTCCGCGCTGGGGCGCGCTACCCTCGGCAGCTGCCCCCGCCGCTGCCACAGCCCACCGTGGGCACCAGGGACCGAAGCCAGCCGCCGCCCGGGGGGGGAACAGGGAGCAGCGCTGTGACTGTCTCTCCCATGCGCCGCGACCGCACCCCGGGCACGCTCCACACTTGTCCCTTCCCCGGCACTGCTGCCATGAACCGGCAGCCGGACAGAGTCGGGCTACGCTCCTCTGTGCCACGAAAACTTGGGGTGCTGCTGATCCGTGTCTCCGCCACGAAGGGACTCATGTCTCCACCGCCACCCCGAAATCCCGGTGAGTTCCTGATAATAAAACTGTGGGGAGACAGCTGGGGAGACCCTAACCCTAACCCTAACCCCGCCGCCTCCCCCGAGTGAGAGAGAGAGAGCGGGCACCCCCTCCCCTCCTCTCCAGCCAGCCCCGAAGGGCAAGGTGGGGGGGAAGAGCGAGGGAAGGCTGTAAGGAGACGGCTGGGGTGACCCCTGCTGCCTCCCCCGAGCAAGAAACCAAGCAGGAGGGGAGAGAGAGACCAGGCAAAAACACAGGGCTGCCTCAGCCCCCTTGCCCCAGCCTGGGGGCAAAAAAGGGGGGTGAAGAGCCTGAGCTTTTAAGGGAAAAAAACCCAGGATTTACAGAACGAGGAGACAGTGGACAGTTTAAAATGAAGCACCCTTTTCCTCCCCCCTCCCTCCAAGAACCCAGCACCCCCCCCTCCCTCTCCCAAACCTCCACAAGGAGGAAGGAAAGTGGTCCAGCGCCAGGCAGATGCAATCCAGTTGGTATATAGAGATGGAGGAGCTTTTTCCATAGTAGGACATATGCAGTAGCAGATCAAATACCTTCTCAGCTTTCTTCATCCATGCTTTTGCCCAGACCTGCCAAAACATGGTGCCCCTTACACCATGGAAAGGCTGAGATCTCATCTTCCTGCTGCCTGGTGGGGTGAGGCAGAGCTGAAACACCTCCAGCTCCCAATCAGGGCAATGGAAAGGTTTAAGGAGCAATCTGATGAAGAAAACCAAGCCTTCAGGCTTGGTTAAAACCTTTGGAGCTGATGTTTGGTTTCTTACCCTACAGAACTTAAGAGCAATTTTGGAAAATTAGAAGAGCATGAAGCCGCTGGTCTGCATTTGCTACCAAAGGAGTATCACACTCCTGTAAGGTGCCACTCAGATTCTTCTGATGTCTGTGATGCTGCTGCCAGGCAGCTCCACAGCACTGACCTCTGTCCTTGCAAAATTGCCATAGGGGCAGAGGATAGTATGGCAAACATAGCTGTCCTCACTCCAGAGGCTGGAAATCACCACGAGGAGACTGATTTACCCTGGAACTGCCCAGTACTGGCAACTTAAGCCTAGGGCTGGAAGCCAGACTCTGTCCCCAGCTGTCAGTGCAAGCAAAAGGGATGGGCAAACACCAGGTCAGGCCCTGCTGCCCCCCAACTCCAGAAGGTCCCACAGCCAAGGAGGGGGGTCACCAAGCTGCTCCTTGCATAGACAAGATTAAAACCTTATCCTACAACATAAATTTGGGAGCTGGGCAAGAGCAAAGCCACAGTCACATGCACTACAGGGCTGCTGTGCACAGCAGCTCTTTTTGGAGGGAGGAAATCCCGAAGATAGAGGTCAAAACCTACCATGTTGGAAGCTTCCCTCAAGCTGTGACTGTCTAAGGGCAAACAAGAAATCACCATTGGGAAGAAAGCAGCTGGCTCTCACAGGATGGCTCTGCCCAGAGCAGGCAGTGCTGAGCAGCACCTGCTTCCCATCCCTGCAATGAGCAGGCAGTGCTGAGCAGCACCTGCTTCCCATCCCTGCAATGAGCAGGGAAATGGGTGTTCCTGCAGCAAGGGATCCTCCAGAGGGACCCCATGCAGAGCTGGAAGGAGGTAAGCATGAGGCACCAGCCTCATCTCATAGAGAAGCAATGATGGCCAGACAACCCTACCCAAGCCACAATGGAATTGTTTTTTTGAGGTGCAAGAGGCATACTACACTTTGAGTGAGGATTACTCCAGAAAAAAAACCCCAAAGGAACAATCTCTGCCTCCCCACAGATGCTCTCAGGCTGGGGGGTTCATAGTAGCCTCTCACAGTGGGGTTAAACCAGAAATCTCCAGGCCGGGCCCTGTGTCACACCATGGCAGGGACTGGGGCACTCAGTCTCCTCATTCGCTGCCCTCTGCCTCGGTTGGTGCTGGCAGCATCCCTTATGGACATCCCTTCCGAGAGGCTGTGGGACAGGTGGCCCCTCTCTGCTCCCTCAGCCACCCAAACGCTGTTCCACACCTCATGTTGCTGTTGGCATTGCTGACACACAAGATCAAACTCGTGGCATTCAGCTGAAAGCCATAGGAAATAATTCCAGCCCTACGCTCAGCCTTTACTTATGTTTAGCTTAGCAGACTTTCAGAACACTCATTCCCTTCTTTTAACAAAAACAAGCAGCCTGCTAAGAAATGCAACCCCCCTGGGAGGTTTTCAGCCTTGGCCAGAGCCGCCTGAGCCCCCCCCTCCCCTCCCCTCTCCCCGGGGCCGGGAGGCTGCCGCTGGCCCGGGCTCAGCGGGCGGCTTTCTGGGACGGTCATTCCTGCCTCCAGCCGGGGTCCGGGCGGCTGGCCGAGGGCAGAGCGCAGCCGCTGCACCTCCGCTCGGCACCAGACGGCAGCGGCATGGCGCTCCGGGGAGCCTGCCTCCTCCTCCTCTGCCTCCTCTCCCTCGCCCAGGTCTCCGGCCAGCAGAACGGCAAAGCCCGGCAGAAACCGGCGCCTCCCAAGAAAGGTAAGGGGCAGCGGCAGCCTCCCCGCAAGAAGGAAACCGTGCAGGGCTTGGAGGGTTCGGGGTGTTGGTTGCAATTAGACCGCTCGTTTGGGCGTTTAACAGTGGTTTAATGGAACTTCTTAAAAGGAGTCTAAAAAAATCTAATAAAGTCTCTTTTCCCCCCCCTGCGGGGATGATTGTGTAGTTCTTTTGTAAAATAGTGAGGCTATTGATATAGTTTTGGTGGGTTCCTGCCCTGAATGAATTTGTTGGGACAGCATGGTCTGAATTTAGAGGGCAATGCATTTTTCATGGTCACTCTTAAGTTTCGTCCCAAACTTTTCCTCTACTAAAATCTCCCTTTCTGTAATTCCCCACCCCTTCTCATTCATTTTTCAGAAGCAAGTAGGTGGCACATGACAGACAGCTGATTTGGAGACACGAGTAGGCAAAAAATATACGATTCATTAAATAGCAACAGGATTCTTCATTCAAAAACACTGGCCTCAGGTGTATGTCACACCAAACATGAGGTCCGACTACTCAGGCTTACCACAGGGCAATGCACACAAAGAGATGACTAAGTTTTATTTTTCCTAGTCTGGTGGGTTTTTTTCCTTTTCTTCTTCGTTTTTGCTACTATCCTGTTCTTTCTCCCTCTGATTCAAGGCACATTAACTACAAGACAAGGGCGGATAAGGAAGCAGTATGTGAGGCTGCCTGCCTGATGTGTCTGCATTTGCTTGGGCTTGGACCACTTCTGGCAGGCACTTTCCTGCTTGGAATGAAGTGGGGAGGAAGGAAGAAGCAACTCTGGAATTCATTTGGCCAGACTGCTCTATACAGTCACCCGGTTGGCTGTTTCTGTCAGATCCCATCCTTGAGAAATGTTCCCCTTTTCTCTCATTAAATCCTTCTACGAATTCACAACATAGCTGCTTATTCCACGTTATCTCACAGGATGTAGAATAACAGAGAAAACAGTTTGTGACTGTTTTCTAGAGCAAAAAACACTCCTTTGGGCTTATATAGGGCACATACATGCGTTGCATTCAATGGAGATATAAAGACATTTCTTAGAAAAATCACATTTTAGAGATATATCTTGGTGACAGAAGGGAGACATTTCTTAGATAAATCCTCTTTTTCTCTCTGTGTCACTGCAACTGGTGTTTGTAATCAACAGATGATAAGGAGCTGGGAGAAAAATCACCTTTCTGGCAGGAAGATTAGCTCTGATTTAAAAAACTTTGAGAGGGGTGTCCTGAAAATCAAGCCATCTGGAACAGCTTGTGGCAGGTTCTACTCAGAATTTCTTGTCAAAGGAGACATCAAGTTTTCTATGGGGAGAAGTAAAAAACTCAGCAACTTGGCATTTTTGGACCAGTGGCATCCAGCCCCACAATGCATCAGCTGGCCTGCCTTTATTGGAAACTTACAGTATTTCTTGATTAATAGTTGTCAGACTTTTACTAATTCCAGGGAGTGGGAAAAGGGAGGAAAGTGATAAAAATCCCCCACAAGGCTTTTTATTCTCCAGCCGCTCCCCACATCCAAGCCTGCCTGCCCAGCCACCACAAGGGCCAGGGTTCAGCCACTCTTGCTCTGAACAAAGGCAGGTTGGCCCCATCCCATCCTCATCCCAGACCTCCAGTACCCCCATCCTTGCTCACGCTCTGCACTTTGCTAGAGAGGGTCAGGCAGGGCAAAACCACTGGAGGGTTGAGGTGTTTGGCTGGATTTATTTTTTTAACCTATGGGGTCAAACCACAAATGTTCGAAAAGAAAACACTGACTCAAGCCAAGTGTTTCATCCTTTTTTTTTTTTTAACTTTTGTTTTGGGTTTGTTTGGGTTGGGTTGTTTTGGTGGTTTTTGGTTGGTTGGTTTTGTTTGGTTTCTTTTCTGTAATTATTACTTACATTTGGATTTGCTTCAGAACAAAAATGTTGCTGCTTCAACATGAAAATGCCAAACCACAGTATTTAAAAAATGCTGAGAGGGCACATTCACTTTGCCTGCTGTTGGGTTTTTCCCCTTCAAATTGCTCCCCGGTTATGTTTCCAAATGCAGTGGTTTAGCAAACTCTCCCTGAACCCTGGTGTCCTGGAGGACAAATGGGACTTGCCTTCATCTGGCAGCTCTGAGGGTGTGACCCAAAGGGATGCCCAGGGGTGGTAGGAGATGGCATCCCTGCTTGGGAGGCAATGACACTCCCTGGCTTGGGATGCTGCCAGCCCTGGTGGGGTCTTCCCTTGGTCGCAGATGCCGTAGTGGGGTGCTGGAGGCACAGGAGGGAGCATCTCTGCACAGCTCTCATGTGTGTTTCTAAGGTAACTGGAGACAGAAATGGGAGTCCAGATGCTTAAATGAGTGGATAGGGATTAATTTGTGCTTCTCTCCTGATGCTGCCCAAAATCTAATTGTATTCTTGTCGTCTGCGTGCTCTTTCCTGAAAATGCCTGTGAACACTTACACTGAGATAAATCCAGTGTGAGCATGTTTGGTCTCCTCCTCTGATCCAGGGACAGACTGCAGTATGGGACCTGACTGTTCCAGTTGGTACATTCATGGAAATGCCTGCCTGGTGTCAGAAGAAATACTGATGGCCAGGGAGGTTTGATGACAAATAGTAAACCAGCAATGCTCATTTTTCTGAGGGACAGAAACCTGTTTAGATGTCCAGGCAAAGCTAAGCAACCCACGTATAGAACCAAATTTCATATAGGTATAGCTAAATAATTAAAATTAAATACACAGGGATTTATTTGGTATTCATCATATAGTTAGAACAAGGAAAACCGTGTGAGAGTTCCTATTTGCAGCATTAAATACATTTCTGGCCAGACTTTCAAACCAACAGACTACTGCGACCCACATCCTTCTGTGAGTGTCCTTTTCATCTCGCCTCTGCCCACACTTAATCCTGCTGCTCATGGTTGGCTGCACAAGGACCCACTCCAGCTCCCACGGGCAGCATTGGCATCCCGCATGCTGGCTTCAGTCACAGCAAACCCAAACCATAAACAGGCTTGATCCTGGGCTTGAGGAGGCGAGCCTTGAGGAAGTGATATTGCAGAGACAAAAACCTGCAGTAATAAAATAGAAAACTCAGTGTCTGTTGACGGAGCTGTAGTACTCACTTTGTAGCTGAAGAGAAGTTAATCAGTCCTGATTCTCTGTGTGACATCTCAGTGAATGTACTGCTCTAGGAACATCTTGGGACATCCAGGATTTGGGAATGAGGTAGTGAAAAGGAAGTGGGCACTTAAGTAGTTATCAAGATGTGTCATCTCTTGTGGCAGGGATCCTCGAGGTGGGAGCCCACCAGTAGACCCAGCTGGAACACCATAAGAAGCTGTCCCAGCATGACTCACTGGCAATGTCCTGCCGTGGCTCTTGGATGTTACTTAAACTTTAGAACATTTGTTCTGCTGCAAAACGTGCTTGCATGGAAAAAAAAAAACAGGATTAATTAGCCGTTTCTGACAAAGTGTTTTCATCAAAGGCAGCAAAATTATAACTAGTGCCTCAGTGTTAATTGAATCCATTAAAGTTAACTGAGCAATGAATAAAGCAGCTTAATGCCCTCTTTCTGATGTGTTTGGCTTTTTGTATTTGTGGCACCATGTAATCTTTGGGTTGGGGCTTTTGTTCTGCACCCAAGCTGCTTCCCTACTTGCCTGGCTTGGTGCCTCAGCTCCCTATCTCCTTGACCCTGGAGGAAGCCTGTCCTACTGCATTCATGGGCAAACTGTCTCCTTTCACCCCATGAGGGCTACTAGATGCTTTCACCAGACAAGGCAAAGCAACAGGAGCGGCAAAGGTGTCATAGTGAATACAAATGCCTTAATGTCCAATCTCCCAATGCTTTCAAAGCGTAATGGTCCTTTTTCTCCTGTCCAGGAGAAATGCAAGTAGTGGTTAGTAGCTGATTGGAGCTGTTGCAGAGGCAACACACCTAGCAAGATGTAGGCTTTAGTAGCCAGCTGCAACCAATTCTCGGGCCAAAGATGTGTCTTCTCACAGCAAGAGAGCAGCTCTGGCCAGTTTTTGGATACCTACACTGGGGATGCTGAAGGTAGAGATGAGGCAGAGGCATGAAGAGCAACAAGGTTGGTGTGCTGAGATTCATGGCTAGTGGTGCAGGGGCAAATCTACTGGAGCCCTTCCATTCCCTTCTTGCTGAGCATCAGCCTGGCAACCAAAGTGCTTTCCTGCCAACACACCAGTGCTAGGAGACTAAGAGGTGGGTGCAGCAAGGAGACAATCATGTGTTAGGGTATTTAAGGGAAGCCAGGAGGGTGTGCTGTGAATAGAGAGAGGGCATGTTTTTGAAGAATTGAAAAGAATAATTCCTTCTCATCACTAGCTCCAAGTTCCTTACAAAACAGCCATGTGTGGCAGGATTTCTGTTCCAGTGGAGCAGCATCAGATAGTGTTCTCTTGCATTGTGAGACCTTCACCCTAGTGCTACATCACCCCAGGTAACTGCCCTAGATAAGGTGCCAGAGACAAGCCTGCACCTTGTGGTGCTCATGCATGTGATCCCCTCCCTAGCACTGCAGTGGCAGCCCAAGAGGTGACCTCTGCAGCAGGAAGCCCTGAAACCTGAACTGAAAAAACTGGGTTGATAGTGGAGCCAGGCTGGAAAGCAAACACGCACTCTGATGAACGTACAAGGGAACACAGGTGTTGTGGATTCCTTTTCTTTATCCTTCTCTAAGGGCAAAGAAACATGCAGTTTCAATGTTAGGAACAGATTCAGTTGCCTCCCCTGGGATGTAACCAATGTTTGTGCTCTTTCCTTGATTTCTCCAACAGATGGTGTAAGCCTCAAAATGATTGAAGACCTGAAGGCCATGATTGACAACATCTCTCAGGAGGTTGCTCTACTGAAGGAAAAGCAAGCGCTCCAGACAGGTAAAGGACTTGCTGAGCAGCACAAGGCTTTTGCTTTGAGAGATGAGCTGCTTATAAAGCAGCTACAATTGCTCCACACATTTTGACAGGAGATGCCCAAGCACTCCACAGCAATGTGGGGAGAGAGGTTGAGCGATCAAAGCAGAGTGTGGGCTCACTGCAGTTCCTTCAGGCAGGTGAAACTCCTCAGGCAGTTAATGACAGGAGCTGTGGGGCCCCCCTCTTCATGTGCTAGATCTTCCCATTTGTACAGCTATGGATATTTCTATGACACTAAGCCAGATGTTCATTTTGGTTTATGAGGTGGAGGGATGATTTATGGGTGAGTCTGTGCTTTAACCAAATGTAGCTTACTCTTTTTGTCTGAACCCCAGCGAAATGGTGGCCTTGTCTCTTATACATGCCATGATATTGCCCAGGAAACCTCAGTGGAAGTCAGTCCCACCATGCTTCATTAAACAAACATAGAGGACAGTCCCAAAATGATCATCTTCCAGCCATGCTCTAACATCAATAGGAGCAGGATTTGAAGAACATGAAACAAATGAGATGAAAATGCAAGTTAAGGAGCATTTTCTTTTCAAAAGAAAATGAATACAGGCAAAATCAAGGCTTTAGTTCCAACCTCACATTCATTGAGAAGTAATTGGTTTGGATATTAATGTGTGACTGATTAGGCATTGTTTGACTACAGTACCCCGCATTCTCAAGCGTTAGAGTTTAAAGAAAAACAAAATAATATGATATTCTTAATGCTAAAATCAGAGGAAAGTAGAAATTTCCTCTGAAGACCTCAAGCTATGCAAGCTTCTGATCAAAGCTTATTAAAAAAGACTTTTTTCATATTGCATAATTAAGATGATTTAATTGGCATGCAGACTTTTCCCCAAAACACTCCAACACTCAGCAGTGCCCATGACAAATCTTGTTTCCAACAAACTCATCAGAGAAAGAGTAGCGTTGGCTGGGGATGAGCAAGGCCAGAGGCAGAGGGAGGAGGACCATGCTGCGCCTCTGCTCTGGAAGCAGCAGAGGCTGGGAAAACGGTGGGTGCACCCTGAAATTCCATTTTTCCTGATGATTTGCAGACAGGGGGGGCACATCCACAGGATTGTGTCCTGCCCTGCACAGGAGGGAGAGCCCCCTTGGAATCTTGTGCTGCCAAGGGTTGCTATACAGCCTAAGAGAAGAAGTCTGTAGTTTGCTCAGTTTGCTGCTGCTGCTGCTGCCTCTTCCTGGGCACCATTTTTAAACCCAATTCCCTTTTTGTCTTTTTGTTCTGTTCCTGTGATACTGTCTCAGTTTGCCTGAAAGGCACCAAAATTCATCTAAAATGCTTTCTGGCATTTTCGGAGACCAAGACATACCACGAGGCCAGCGAAAACTGCATCTCGCAGGGCGGCACGCTCAGCACCCCCCAGAATGGGGAGGAGAACGATGCTCTCTATGACTACATGCGCAAGAGCATTGGCTCGGAGGCAGAGATCTGGCTGGGCCTCAATGACATGGCAGCAGAGGGAAAGTGGGTCGACATGACAGGCAGCCCCATCCGCTACAAGAACTGGGAGACTGAAATCACCACCCAGCCCGACGGCGGGAAGCTGGAAAACTGTGCAGCTTTGTCGGGGACCGCCATTGGCAAATGGTTTGACAAGAGGTGCAGAGAACAGCTGCCCTACGTCTGCCAGTTCATGATTGTGTAGCGTCAGGGCCTCCCCCCTGCCCGCCCACAGCCCATGTGTTCCCCCTGGGCAGCAGGATTCTAAAGCTGTAGGTGTGTGTATGTGTACATGTGCGTACGCGCACCCGTGCGCACGTGCTCAAGTAGAGTCACACTTTGCAAAGAGAGTCGTTGCGGCTCAGTGATGGATTATAGAGTGTTAGAGCATTTTGTTTGGCCACATCCAGCTCTGTTAGCAGCTGCACTGTTCTTTCTAAGGCATGATTTATAGATATATTTTTTTACACAGGGAATTTATTAGGATGGCTCAGTTGTTTCAGCAAAGAACCAGTGTGGCAGTCCAGCCTGGCATCCAGCTGCCTCAGATGCCCAGGGCTGTCATTCTGCAATGTCCTTTCCCATCTTGATGAGCTTTGTTGGGACACCAGCATAACTAGTTTCTGCTTTCTTCTCTTGTTTTGCTTCCCCATAAGCCCTGGCAGCGATCTGTGAGAGCTCCTTGCTTCCTACAGTGCCCCAATTCAGACCCATGAGGATCAAGGGCCTGTCTCAATAAGCAGAGAGAATTACTCCTACTTTGCATTGCGAGATACAATTGGGCTTATTTGGCAGAGTACCAACTGCTCAATGGGTTGTCCAACTAGTCGAGTTATGTGCATGAATGAATTAGCAAGTTACAGACATGTTTGGTCCTTTTCTCAACAGTCAAAAGCCAGTTTCATTGACTTCAGTGGGAGAGCAAGACTCACTGACACACCTTTTTAAAAAAAATCCCATCAGAATCTTTATGCTGCAGCATCATGGGGGAATCAGTGATGAATTGCAACATAGTCAGATATATTATTGAAAATAGCAGATGAACTTATTTCATAAACAACATAAACATAACGCTATTAGAGAACATGTTGCTATATAAAAACAACTGTGTATTGAAAAAAACCCCTAGGACAATTCATTTCAGCAGCTTTAGGGATCACCTGACTTAAGTTTAAGTGTCCAGTTTAATAGTCCCGTCTTTGCTGGTCCAGGCACAGTCCTCAGCAAACATAAATCTGCTGAGCACTGTTTGTGCCAATATAGTCATGGTCAACTAGAAGGTCTGGCCTCAGTAATTTTTTACTGAGTAAAGGGTTAAAGAAGAGAAATAAATTTAAATAAACAGCAATGATGGGAAAGAAGTGCAGGTCACCCTGGCAGCTTAATGAAGCTTTGCTGGCTGTTGGCTGAAAGGCATCAGTGGTTCTTTGCAGTCTAGTGCTTAGTAATAACCCCTCCAGTCTGGGTCACATCCCCTGTGCTTCCAGGTTGTGGATGTCAAGACATGATGATCTTGGAGAGCCTATGGGATAGGTAATCCAATTTGGTGCTTTGTTAAAAAGCAGCATGATGGTAGGTCTTCCAAGATCATTTGAGCCAAGCTGGAAACACACACATAAATGCAGAGCACACACTTCTGAGGTCACTATTGCCAAACTTTCTGCTGTTCAAATGACTATAAAATAAAAATATCTATATAGCTTGCTGAAGGAATGGAGTTGTGTCAATGTGATTGGAGTGCTTTCTTCTCCTTGTATTTCTCTTCAGAGCAGCTCCAGGAATCTGTCTGAAGGTTGGGGATATCAAAGGCAGAGGGAAAAAGCGGAAGGCGAGAGCTTCCCACCCTGTAATAGCTTTACAGGATTCTCCCCCTCCTGTCCCTTTATCATCCCAGGCACATGCCATACACAGCATACAGGCAGGGAATCCCTTTACAGGAAAATAAGATTTCCTTCCTCCTCTCCCGTTGCTGCTGAGAAATTTCATTCTGAAATACAAGCCAACCTAGAAGAAAGGTCCCTCCTTCAGCCCTGTTTGGCAGCAGTAGTGGTGCCGAGGGAGGTGATACCTCAGGTCCCAGTATAGAGCCAATCTCTCCCAGGCTGCCTTCCACCTCCTCTGCAATGAGCAGAGCTGCAGCAGCACCAAGAATTCCCTCTCCTTCACTCACTGATGTGGTGACAACTTTTCCCTCCTCTTCCTCCTCCTCCACCTCCTCCTCTCCAGCATCCCGCAGAGGAGAGAAGACCATCCATGGAGAAGACAGTGCTCCACACGAGTCTGTGAAGTTTCAAATGCTGCAGAACTGCATGTGAAATTAGGTCACTTTGGCAAGTTTTCCAAGACTCTTTGCTGTAGGTCATGGTTACATGCTACAAGCCAGCTTGTCTCAATATAAATCCTCTAGTTCCTTTGGCAGATGTTCCCTTCATGTTTTGATATACACATGAATGCAAAGCGGCAATTCTGGAAGAGTTGCTGGCTTTAATCCTGACTGGACATAAACCACAAGGTCTTAAAACACCAGTGTGTGGTCAGAGAAATAAACAGAGGACTTTTATGTGAGCAGAGGAATGAAAAAGGGACGATGCGAAAGCCACGGACCCTGGCAACACTGAGCTTCAGGGAAGATGTGGGTGCTAGAGCTGGACCATCTTTCTCTGGAGTGTGAATCTGAAGAACAGCCATGGAGATGGATGCCAAAGGATATTCCCAGGGAAGACACTAAAGAGCCAATCTGTCAAAATGTAAAAAATAACAAGTCGCTCTCAGCAGATCTCTTGCTTGCATCTCTCTTGCTCTCTATTTTCCCATGGCTAAAATCCTGCCAGCATCATTCCTCATAGATGTTTTGCTCTTCTAAAGCTGGGAGGAGCACAGGGAAGGGTGGTTACTCCCATGCTGTAGTTGTTGGATCTAGGATGACAAAACTGAGCATGCAGTTTCAGTGTTACACGCTTAATATTATTCTTACATTCTTCTTATTGTACATTATGAACTACAAATTTTCTTTGAAAAGCCAAAGAAAAAGAATTTCCAGAAGATTCTTCATCCTTGCTTACCACAGCACTCTTTTTGTGTTTGTTTGTGGCCAACCCTGTGTTTTGTGCTCACAGTGAATGTCAGGGTGAAGAGGTTGAACTAGGGACACTGGCTGCCTCAAATCCAGAAGGGCCTGGTGGAAACTGCCCAGAGCACATGTGGTCCATCTGCTGGGGGCCAGGAGAAGCATCACTTTTTTGATCTTCCATTACAACTTTTTGGCACTTAAACTAGAGAGGAACATCTGCTGTCCACAGAGTACAGTCTCAACCAAAGGCATGCAGAATAATGGAAAGAAACCTCAGCTCTTCCCCCACAAAAAGGAAATGTGTAAGTGACCATTTCTGAACCAATGTACTGTGATGCCTTCAATCTCTAGCGAACCTCATGTTATTAAAATTGGAGACATTGTGTAAGATCTTGTGCCAGTGATGGCACCACTCAGCTGCTTGTGGTTCTGTGACACAGCAGAGGAAAGATGAAGCATGAAATGTGCAAATATATATATAAAAAAGAAAAGTTATTGGGTGATCCCACAGAAAGAGTCACCTCAGTACTATGCCATCCTGACTTCAAGGGATTGCCTCCACTCCAATTCACCCAGGTTCAGAAATTCAAGACCTGTTCCACATCTTTGCCAAAAGGACCAAATGGTTCAGAATGAAATGGCTAACCATAAAACAGGTAATAGCTTTCTGAAGTCTCCCTCTGAACAAGGGCCAGGCAGCACAGTATTAGCACACTTCAGCAGACAGGTTGCTTTTGGTTTCGCTCAATAAAAGGGCTGTCTAGGCAAAGGTGGGTAAGAATTTGGGAGTTGGGGGTTGTGAGGCCAAAGTTTGTTTTGAGCCCTTGACTAAGGGACTCTGGCCTTAGCAGTCCTGGATCAGATAAAGAGAGATTGGTGCCATGGGAAAAGGATCCCAAGCAAACAGAAGGCAAAGACTCACACTCAGAACAAGAAGCCCAACCCCATGCCTCTGCTCCTTGTGCCTGTCCACTCAGCCTGGGTATTACTCAGACTGAAGGCTCTCTCCCCATCAGATGCACCCTTTCCACATCATCCTTTGCAAGGAACAGTCCCCCAACACCTCTGCTCCTGCCTGACACAGGGGGAACATACTTCCCACCTCTCTCTGTCTGTGGAATGCGACCATCAGTAGAATGCACCTCAAAAGGGAAGGACCTCCTTCACCACTGAACCTTGTGATTCCTATAGGCTTTACTGTTTGGTCCCCCTCGTATGTAAGCACTGAACTTCCGTACCTAATCTGTCAGTCTCTCCTTTTACAAATAAAATGCTAAATTAAGATTACATTTCTCCAGCTCAGAAGCTGCCATAGGCAGGGAAGAAACACAGATCTATGAGACTCAGCAAACTAGAGTAAGCCAAACTACCACTGGTAGCATAAAAATGAACCATTTTGGGGTCACTAAACTAATGCAGAGCATAAAAATAAACTCCTTGGGGATAGAAGAGGATATCAGGCTATGATGCACAAAACAAAAAAATAGTGCTTTGGTTTTTTATCTTCAGTATAGAAGTACCCCGAGGAAGTCCAAAGGTAACAACAACTGGGGACTGTTTCAAATACAGCTAAAAACAACTCAGAACTATGTTAGCCATGACTCACACTCAGCAGCCTCTCCACTCTGTCCTGTGCTGTGCAGGCAGGTCAGTGGCTGCATCACCCCCTCTGGGATCTCACTCCACTGTGCTAGAGGCTGGGGCCACCAGTGCTGGCAGGAGCGACAAGGCACCCCGGTGTCTGTAGCCTCACTACAGGAAGGAAACACAACCCCACAGATGCCATACTGCCAAGAGGTGGGGCCAAACTGCTAATCGCAGAGTATACTTGCTTTTGCCTCAGCCCTGTTAGAAAGCTGACTCTGAGCCCACAGAAGAGAACACAACACAAAAGCCACTTGCCAACCTGGCAATGGAGAACATGTCTCAAGAAGCTATCTTTAGAAAACACTGTTTGGGAAGCATTACAGATTGTAAAAGAAAATGCAGAAGGGGAAATAAAACCTACAATCCCTACTGCTTTGCTCAAATGCCCCAGGGTCAGCTTGGTTTCCCACTGAAGTATCAGTAACTTCTATCACACCCATCAACAGGGAGCCCAAAAGCGAAGTCTCTGCCCATTCAATAGTTTGCCATATTTCTATGTTTCTCAAGAAGAGTGAGACCACGTCTGAAGTGCCAGATCTAGTTTTGGGCTCCCCAGCACTGGAGGGACACAGACTTACTGGAGTGAGCACAATGAAGGGCCACAAAGAAGATGAAGGGATTGGGGCAGCTGTTGTGTCTGGAGAGAGTGAGAGCTAAGGCTGCTCAGCTTGGAGAAGAGAAGGCTCAGGAGATCTTATCCAAGCGTTTAAATACCTAATGGGGGAGGGTAGTGAGGAGAGAGCCATGGGCATGAGCTGAAATACAGGAAATTCTGCTTAAAGAGAAGAGAACCTGTTTTGTCTGTGAGGGTGGTCAAACCCTGGCACAGGTTGCTCAGAGAGGCTGTGGAGCCTCCACCCTTGGAGATACTCAAAACCTGACTGGACACAGCCCTGAACAACCTGCTTCAGGGGACCTTGCTCTGAGCAGGTGTAACCATCCATTCTCCAGAGGCTCCTGTTAACCTCAGCTTTTCTGTGCAAACACAGCGACTGAGCAAGGGATCCTACCTATATAACTTGCTCCTCTTCTACAGTTGCAGGAGAAAAACAGGCATTTCAGGGGCAGACTGATGGCCTCAGACACCCAATGGAGGAGCTGTCATGTAAAAGCCTTCCTATAGAAAAAGGTTATCAAGAAAGCCAATAAAATGATCTCTTGTGGGTTGTGATTTCTACACTGTAGTGTTGCCAGACCTCTAGATACTAACCAGGTCTTGCTGCTCTGCCAAGTGTGATCAGAAGACGAGAGCTGAAACTTCACATAGCTGTTCAACCAGAAGAAAACTGGGGAAAAAAACCTCCACCAAATCACCAAAAAGCAAATGAAATTATATTTTATATTACACGTTCAATCCAAACACACAATTCTTAAGTGCCAATTCTTTAATGCCAATGTGAATCAGCCTCACCACAGTGGGCAGATGTGCTTTACTGTTAGGGCAGGACAGTCCAAGGGCAGCTTGAATTTCATCTGGATTCATGTGCAGTGTGGACACTTCTCCATCACTGAGAAGGCCTTTGATCCAAACCCCCTGCATGTCAAGCCGTGCTGAGATGGGATAATCCAAACCCCAGGAGATGGGCAATGGCACCGGTCACAACTGCCCCTGCACCACCTTAGAGGTGCTGCAACAGACATTTATCAAGGTAGGCTCTCACACTTTGTTCCATAATACATCAGAGCAGAAAAGCAAGCCCTCAAGTGGGTAGACCTTAAACCAGCCAACTTTTAAGAAACACTTCAGAAATTGCATTGATTATAAAAACAGTTAAATGATTGATTCCAGTGAAGAGTGAGGACTTGGAAGGAGCTGTGTGGTTGGGATGCTGTGTACCTACAGCGAGTGACTGACAAGTTTTCTACACAGCCTGGAAACTAAACTTGCTTTCAAAAAAGAGGCAGAACAATTAGTGGGTTTTGTTCCTAAATTAAAATGTATGCACCAAAAAAGGATGGAAACACAGCAAGTAAATGTAGCGTAACACTGGAGAAAGATAAGCAATCCTAAAAATGCAAGTCCTGGAGAAAAAAAATCACCTTATATATAAAATATGGAAAGCTTGAAAACAGAAAAAAAATCACCATTACTGAGAACTTTTCCTTTTTTTTGAACATTCATAAGAATTGTTTGCCATCCTGTAAGAGTAGCCTACTTTTAATCCTGCTGGAACTGCAGACATAGATAGTGTCCACAGCCAGATATAAAACCACCTTATGACTTTCATCAGGTGATAAATGCCCATTAAAAAAAGAGAGCTGACAGCCCTGGAGGCCAAACTGCAGTGAGTAGTGCATGCATCCAAAAGCAAAGATTCACCCTTTGATTCGTGTGCTAATGAGGGAGTTTGGATGACCCTGCAGTCTACAGAAAATCTTGGCCTTGAATCTCAGGAACCAGCTGCATCAGGTGAGGCAGAGTTAATGGTGATGAGATACTGCCCTGTGTTCACCCATCTTCTCACCTTTCCTGCAGGGACCACAGCCCCTCAGCTCTGCTCATCCCATATACAAGTACCCATCAACTTGCTCCTCAGCTGCTCTTTGGCAGATCTCCAGGGAAAATCCAACTTTGTCAAAGGAGATTTAAAAGACTATCAGGTCATAACATCTGTGTTCCAGCCCTTTGTTTCCTTTGCTGTGGGGAGCTGGTTTAAGGCAGAAGGCTAAGTGAAGGCAGGGCCCCTGGGTACTCAGTATGCATGCGCCCCCTGGGGCCTCTGCGTTAGAGCTGTGATCATGATGCAGAGGGAACCTCAGTATTACAGACATTACAGTTATGGGGCTTCAGGTTTGAATTCTGAACAATGAAAGACAACACATAAACGCACACATAAAATAAGAGATATTACAGCTGTAAAGCTCTAGACCTTAAAATCAGGAAAACGTGGAAATTAAGGTAGCCTGGAAACCATGATTTAATATCACTTTTCCATTATATTAGCATGCATTAGCTGTACCAGTAATTTTTTAGCAGGGTTAGTACATTTATTGCAAACATAGCAACAGCACTAAGCACAGCAAATGCTATCACACCAATAGCTTTGCAGGAAAGGATGCAACTTAAGCATCCAGACAGAAATGCACTCTCCTGCAGGAGGGCTCCTCCTACATACTTTGCTTTCCCTGACTGTCACCTATAGCTGACTGATTTCTTAGCCAAAACCCAAAGGCTGTGTTAGGGTCACGAGTTAGGGTCCACTATCAATGTGGACAAAGGCGATATCTCATGTTCCTACTATTGTATAAAGTTATCTAAAGACATTCTCCTGGCAAAATGTTAGTCCAGAATAGTGATTTAACTACATTTCATGGTTAGGAGCAGAGACTCAGTAGTTGGACAGATACTGACACCAACTACCACCACCCAAAACAACTGCTGGCTCAGGAATGCCCAGGGACAGCACACTCTGTCCTCCTCATCCCAAAACGCCAGCACAGCCTGCCGGCCTGCTGCACCTCTGGGACATTGGCAGAAGAGAGGTGGTTGTGATTTTTCCAGAGAAAGCAAAATTCACAGCTCCTGCTACAGCAAATGGGCATCTGTACACCCACAATGATGAGATGATGCAAGACAACACAAGGTTTGGCATACATTATTAAGTGTTAACAGAAAGAAATACCAGAATGAGGTGAAATTACTCCAAAAGGAAACATACAGGAAAATCTCTACCCTCGGAATAAGCACTAAGTTTCAATTTAAGAGTGAAGGGATGCATTATTCTCACCATGCTTCTCTACTTTGAGGTAGCAGGAAGGGGGACATCTCCTTTGTCTTGTTCCTCAGTGACAGAAAGCTATGAAGTCATCACCATCGCATCAACTAAAGTGAAGCATGAACTGGCGGAGACATTTTTACTACAGTCAACGTTAGTGATGCAATTACAGACTTCTAATGTAAATCTTAGAAAGAGGTTACTGGTATGGATATGATTTGTTGCACCATATGTGGACCTGGCTAATTGTTCTGCACACTTCCAAGTAATTTGGTGTATAATTAGGTATTACTTACATAAGAGGTCATTCATGTCAAGAGAAGCAATGGTTTCCAGAATAAGTTGAGCTTTCTTACATATATCAACATTTTCCTAAATACCTCTCCAGCTACTTGAGATGTCAACAACTACTTCAAGTGCTACCACTTCATTCAGCACAGAAGCAGCTTTGTGGCAAAAATCAGCGGGCCTTGCTGAAGCCATTCTTTACCAGCAGCTTTGCTGTATTCTAAGAAGGTACAGGTGAAGCTAGAGTAAGAAACATATTGTAGATAGAGCTTTTAAGTATTTCACACACACACATTTAGAGAACATTCACATAAAAAAAATGTTTCTGGAGATTTGTGTCTTGAATTTGGCTGATTAGGAGTGTGGGGAGAAATGCAGGCAAGATGTGAAAATACAACAGTAGAAAAAGAAAGGGGGATGATGATAAAAATCCACTTTTCAGTGGTGTTTGGAGCATCTTTATTGACACATGGTTCAACCTCACCAGATTGAGTTGGTTTAGTTCCAGCAGTGCTACTTTCCCAGCCATAACTTAGGGAATCTGTGCCTAAGACTCATTCCCCACAAGCTGCATTGGGAAGTGTTGTTACAGAAATCCAGCTTCCCTTTCAGCTTAAGTTGTATCATGTCCTTTAACCCAGATGGATGACCATAAAAACCTAAAAGGAGGACATACAGGAGTTTGACCTGCAGAACTGATCAGCTAGATGTATCAAATGTCAGAATACACAAGTGTATAGTAAATTGCCCATTTCTCTCAGCTGTTTGACTAGCAAGGAAAAATATTAAAATTGTCTTCTGGAATATTAGACATATTCATGAACCCACATGCCTTGCTAGGCTGGTTTAAAGATACTAAGACATTTGTTTTTCATTAACCTAAAGAAAATAAAGAGCAAGGTCTAATAGCTGATGCTTTTTTTTTAAATTGCTCTGAAAGACTAACCTATAAAATAGTCACTGAACAATCATAAGGGAAGGTTTTATTAGGCCTGTGGGCACTTTTTAGGGTTTACCACTTACTAAATAAACTGTAAGTAAAGGAAGGTAAAGGAAAGCATATTAAACTTTTATAAGCTTTTGAATGGGTAAACAATTAAGCTGTGAAAGGAATTACCAAGTATCTGAAAAGGTTTGATTGGGCATAAAGTAGAAAAAATGTGAAATCCATCTTGCTAAAATGATCATTCTTATACAAAAACATTCTTCATAACACTTTTCTTATCTCTGAGAGCAGTCATTTTTTTTGCCTTTGTAGTTAACCCTGTTGTTTTCAGGTTACCTTTTCCAGAAGCATTTTGAGAAGAAAAACATACTGCTAATTTGTTTTTCTTTTATTTTAAAAAGCCATACAGCACCTTTCAAATAAAAAGCATTCAGGATGATGAGTATGAAGCAGTTACTAAAATAATCGGGAATAAGGGCCTGCAGTTCATAATCCTCAGACCAAGTGGTGCACTTCATTTAACACCAGGTTCTTCTGTGCAGAAAACTAGATTTATACACATAATTAATACTGCTTTGTCACAATTAATCTCACGTGTGGAAGAAGCTACCCATCTAGGCTGTCTTGTCATTTTTTTGTCCCTCAAGATAATAATCAAAGGCAGGGATATTTTTCCCGTACTGGCAAGGGGCAAAGCATCCCTAAATCATCTTCACCAAAACCCTGCCTGGGGTTCCTGAGAGGAACACTCAAACATGTACCCATTTAATTTGAGGAGGTAACCCCCAAAATGTAAGCGTCCCCTCATCTTTCCCATTATTTATCTAAGCCAGTTCCTCATTTTGTACATATCTGCAATGGCAACATATAATGGTAACCAATAACTAAAAAATTAGATTTTAAATAAATATACTAATTTTAAAAATTAAATATTAAAGGGAAATAAATAATACTGAAAAAACAGTTTAAATTAGTTTTAGACTTTATTAAAAATAAATAAAAAGGGGAGCACATAACTTTAGATGAAACATTTAGTTGCTTCAAATAATTTCCAATGAGAAAAAATACTTTCACTGCAAAGATGACAGGACATCACCAAAACCTATCCTCTCCTTTTTCTTCTGAGACAGCACCTTTCAGAAAGTGAGGTCACTTTTTCTAGCCTCATGTCTAAAAAAGGTACTGTGTGCTGACAGACTACTGCTGTTACAGCATCTTTGACAGGATACATCACAGCACTCTTTCTACAGCTGTGAGTGGCTGCAGCAGTTTTACCAGGATAAATACACACATCTATATATAAAATGCACATACAAATGTGGCAAGGAACAAAGCAATTTCCTTAGCTTTTGAAGATTCATCTTGCCTAGAAGCATAAAGCCCAGTTTGTGTGCAGCAGTTTTTAATACAAAAAAGTGGATGCAGCCCAAACCAGAAAAAAAACAAACCCTCTTATATGTTAAGTGTTGCTAATTGAAACAATTTGCCGTGCTTTATTTATGGTGGTGGAACAACATGCCAGAAATTTCCAAGTCCCTGTAAAAGGACTGTTCTTTCCTCCAGGCTAGATCAGTTTTCCACACCAGAATTCCTCAGTTTCTAAGAAAATTACACAACCCATGCTTACCTAATTGCTGGGAAGCTGTATTCCATGAAAGATAAATCAATCACTAAGTTGTATGCAGAAAGCCATTTATACTCACAGAATAAATACTCTAATTTTGTTTTTTTGTTTCCATCTTCCAAGTTTTCAGGGAAGCAAATTTGCTCCCACCATTGGGTACATCACAGTATGCAGTTAGACACTGGCTGGTGAAGATGTGTACATGGATGAGTGTTATTTGGTGTTTTGCTTTCTCCCTGCCCTCTCAACAATCCTCACATAGTTAAACGCATTCTCACTCACAGGTATCCCAGGGTACTTTCTACAGAATAACATGATTTTTTCCCCCACCTAGGACAAAGGAGTTGAAGTCTCATCACCAGTCTGGTGTCAACAACAAAAATGCCTTTATTTCTATCTGGTGCTCTACAAATTTTGTGGTAATCCAAAAAGATAGGGGCTTAGCTCTTATCTGAAATTGCCCAAGACTATTCAAAAGCATGATTAAAAATAAAGCAATTACTGAATATTTTGATACCTCAAGATTGTCCAGACTTCAAAGATTCAAGCCCAAGAAGCTAGAAGTATCTTTTCAGCTTTGCTGGTTTGGGCAACAAAATCCTGAGCTTCTCTTTCCTCCTCAAAAGCAAATTACATTTGGGCCAGGAGTTTCAGAATTGCTGTCCTCCTAGGGACTCCCACTTTTCAATTAATGGTTAACTAGACTCAGAAATGTGCATTTTTAGGTAAACACCACTGCATGAGAATTACTCTAGGATGACACAATTGCAGTAAAGATACAAATGATAAGCACTTTCATTTACATTCATATTAAGTGGCAATTTTGGAGATGGCCTAGGGACTGAACAATCCTTGCTGAGTTTCCCATGCCTTCCAAAAGTACAGCCCAGAATCCATTCCCAGCAATTACTGAAGAAGAGATTTCAAACAACATTTTCTATATGCATTAAACTTGCTCCAAAATAAATTTAAAAAAAAAATATAAACCAAAAGAGCAATCAGAATGTACTAATTCCATGAGCTTTAATTTCGAACAAAATGGACTTCACGCATTTTTGTAAGGGTCACTTCTAGGCTGAAGGACTAGTCATAAAATGTACTGTTTGCTATTATCTCTGAAAAGAAAATAATTTGGAATTCAAATGTATGTGTCAATTGGAGATGAATAAATTATAAACATCATGACCCTACTGAGAAGCCCCTGAAATTATTTATTTTTATATGAAAGCTTCCAATATTTTACAACCCTTCTTATCAATGATCTAAGCACATGCCTTTAAAAACAGCAATTAACAGCATGTTGCACTGGCTAGGCAAGAAAAAGGACACACACAGTCAGCAGTACATTATCCCAGGAAACTGGATTCTCTAGAAACCTATTTCTATTGTCAAGGGTGATAGTGGAGCTACCAAGTCAGATATCAAAATACTCAAGGCTGAGTTCACACACACACGCACATAGAAGACAAAGACATACACTAGTTACTCCAGCTGGAAGTAGCATTATATTTCATTTATTTTTTAAAAAAAATTAATTCACAACTTTTTCTTAATGAAAAGCAAACTGGAATCTGTGCCTGAGTTCTTATTCTAAATATACCAAAATAAGCACAATGAAAGTCAACCTTAGACTGGAAACATCTGTAAATTAAGGTTTATATTAACATACCAAAAGCTGAATTAAAATAGAACAAATAAAAATATCAGTCAACAAGTACTATAGTCTCGAAGATAAGAGGTTGTGAACAAAAGCCCAACCTTCATTACATTTTCTCTAGCTGGTTAGAAGGAACAGGAACAAAAAAAAATCATCTTAACAACTAGAGAAACTGAGCTAAGGGGATGAGAAAGCCTTGAATTTCTCTTACAGAATTCTCAATCCTTTTCAATAAAACAGAAGTGAGGAACATTGACCAGACAAATGCACAACTGAACTACTCTGATAAAAAATGTATTACAGCAATTCAGTTACCTGAGAAAAACAGATACCAGTACTTCAGAAACCTTTTCGAGTTCTTAAATGATATTAAAATGACCCTGTACAGTTTTAAATAAGTGATCCCAGCAAGAACTAAGAATACATGTTTCTGTATTAAAAGTGATAAAAATGAGCAGGAAGATACCTGAAACAATTAAAAGGCACTTTTAGCTGGCAAGTGTTTTGCTATATGCTACAGAAAACTGCACCAGATAGGACATTATACTGAATCTTGCAGTGGTTCCAAGCAGTATAATGATACACAGTGTTAAATACAAACACTCAACCAAATACACAGTCAATTTACAATGCCAGCATAGTTAACACAGGAAGAAATCCACATTTTTTAAATGTAAACAGTTTCTAATAAAGGCATTTTAATTTTAAACATTATTATATGTTTAACATTGCATGCAACACTGTTTATAAAAGTTTTATGTCACCTCAGCGTACCACTAGGCAAGAAACAGTCATGGTACAATACTTGGAGAGAAATTCTCTGGTCATCGAATCTAATGCTGCACACATAATTACAAACATCCTCAGTAAACTGCACACCTGCTTGTATATAAAAGGCAATTTTATTTATATACTCCTGATCCTCTGCACAAAGCTCTGATCCTCTTGTTTTAAGAGGCACAGGCTTATAAAAAGGCTAGGATGAGGGACACATTTACCTGATTTCAAGAGATGCCTTTCAGAAGCAGCTAGACAACCGAAGTGCAAGTCCTGCCAGAAATCAAGAACTGTCCCCACCATCATTCCAACATGGTTGTTAAATTCAGACTAATTAAAAAAAATAAATCAAAACATTTACACCTGTCTTATGGATTCACCCTCATTCTTTGCATTTCAGTGAAATCATCTGCTGGAAAGAATTTACTTTACCCTGTTTTTTGATCCTTAGTAACAAGTGAAGTGAAAGGCACTAGTAAACAGCTGAATGACCACATCATTATTTCTTCACTGAATCCTTACCCTTACTTGATCCAAAAATTCAAAGTATTAGTAAAATGTGAATGTTACAGGCATCTGAACAGAAGTGCAAATTGGTTAGACTTTTGAAACTGTTTTTGTACAAGAGCAAGAAAATAGTCTTTGTTGTAGGCTCATGTGGTGCCATCCAAGTATTTTAACATCAGTCAAAAATTAGAGAAAACCCACAACTTATCTTCTGAAGTAGAAGAGCCCAAGCTCAAGTGAACACACTGATTTACAGGCACAGAGCTCTTCCAGGCAGCATATGTGGTCTTTCACTACACTTACACAGCCACTAGCATGCTAAATATGGCAAATTTTGAGGCTGCCAAGTCATGGGGAGGACAGTGTCTTTACCTTGACTCACATATTAGCAGATTGCTTAGAAGTGTGCGACCTGGAGCTGCCTTGAGATAGCGATGCAGCCTGCATCTTCTAAGAGTCACCAACCAACACTCAAACAAATGACTCTGAGAAGAGGAAATACTGGACAGAACACTCTCCCCACTACTAATGGCCACAGTTTTAAGTTGGCAGCTAGAAATTAATTGTCCTGATGCCTTTATAGTAAGAAGCAGAAGCGTACCTTTGGCACCTGTTTCAAAACCAGAAGTGCATGCAGTCCTGGAATGCCCTGACTGGTACTGAGTTTGTTAAATGCCTACTCAAAAATTGAACGCTATCAACAGCTGAAGTTAAAAAAAGAGACAAAAACCAACTGAAAACACACACAAAACAAGACAACATCAAGACATATTTGAAAATAACACTCCTCTTCAGTATTTTTTTCTCCTAGGCCTCTGTCGTTACACCTGTGTTTCTACAGGAAACTACTGTACCTGGCATAAAATTATTCGACTAAACCATCTTGTTTCTTATTTTCCAGCAAGGGCATACTTGTATCTCCCTTATCCTTTTTATTTGCATCTCCATTGTCCTCCAATTGCCCTGAGTTCTGATGAGCAAACGTGTAAGTGTCATGGTCTGTGTCCGTCAGAGGTGGAGGTTCCTCCTCAGTGTTAGAAGAGCATTTAGTGCTTTTTCTGAAGGAGAGTGGAGGTGGAGAAGGTGGTACGCTACCAATGGGCCCATCAAAAGGCCGGTACACATCAACTTCTGGAGTGAGAGAGCCATTGGACTCCTTCAGCAAGTGTCCATAGACCACAGCATCATCAATAACTGCATAGACATGAGACTCATTGTTTTGCCTCCCTTTTGCGAACAAGCCTTTTTTTCCAGGCATCTGGGTATTCACATTAGAGTTGTACACTCCTACCATGGGATTCTGGGTTTTCTTCTTCCTGTTACAGAGTTGAAATTGTTAACAGGTCAAAAATAACATGTTCTGGTATGTTCGAACCCAATAAAAACAGCTTCTGTTTACCCATCCCAGCCACGCAGGGTCAGGCAGTCTACCTGAATTAAAGGCTTTACTTGCGACCTTAGGAAAAATAGACTCTCGAGTCTAGACATGCTTTTTTAACAGAGCAGAAAAAAACTTCACGCTACTTGGTCACCCACTGCTGCTCTCTGACCCTGAAGTCTTCAAAGATAACTGCAATGGCTTCCTAAGCACAAGGGTCCTGGCTGTGCAGTGTACCAAGTCCCACAACATCCACTGATATTAGTAAGACCCAGAGCCCACTAGATTCTCGCAAAACAAGGCTGAGTGTTACTGAAGAGGAGATACTGGGCACCCTATGAAAGTCAAATGAACTTTTTTTTGTTAGACTTTCTTGAGTAACTGTTCCTAAACTGTAAAGAACAAAGGCTGAACTGAAGACTTTTTAGCCTGTAGTTGTAAACTCTTTCCTATGTGGCAGGAAATTGTGCTCTTAAGTGCTCTCTCTAGTCACCACATTGCAAAAATTCATTCCACTCTACAGCTTCTGGACCCAATCACCTTGACAGCACTGAGAATATATGTATCCGAAAGCCCAAGCCATCAATAACTTCTGACTCTGCTTGTGTGAGTAACACTGTGGGTGTAAGCTTTGCACAACCCAGTTCACTCTCCAAGGGCTCATCTCATACAAAAATGCTCCCACTTGATGTGCAGACTCCAGCAGAAGTTATTGGAGGTTGTGTGGATGAAAGAAAGCTATTAGATATTAGTATATCTGGGTGAGCTTACACCTTGTTTGAACAAAGACTTCAATACATTCGAGTCACACATAAAATTGCAATGAATGCGGCTATTGCATCTCCCAGGGACTGCTGTCCAACCAACAGTACAGCCAAAAGCCTGCATTAAGGCCAGGTAAGCAGTACCCTGGAGGTTAATGTAGTATGACTCCAGGAATGCTCCTCTGCTCTTAAGACAATTTGAAGTAAAGGAGCATTCCTGGAGCCTCACTACTTTCACAATCATTGCCTACCTCATGCTTTAGACCCTGGTTCAAGAGATCTGTATGAAAATATGAAACAGATGGCCCAGAAGCTCTCCCAAAACATCTTCTTGAACTACTAAGCTATACATGCTGAATTATGAACTTACTTCTTCTTAACACAGCACACAGTCAGTCCAATAGCCACGAGAACTCCAGCCCCGGCCACCACAGCAAGTATGATTCCTAGGTCTGCAAACAGACAAAGTTACAAGGACGGTGAGCAAAAGAACATCTAGCTTTCTCCTCAAAGCTGTCTGGGTTTGAACCTCCTCAAGAGTTTCTACACATACCAGCTGCCTGTAGAGCAGGAGTTCCCAAGCTATGCTCACTGCAGAACAACATAAGCCATTTCCAACAGGCTGGAGACCAACCAACAAACTCCTGCTTTTAGCAGTGGAGCACAGCCAAAAGACCCAACCAACCCACCCACTTCCAAGAGTTCAGTACAGCTCATGCACTGCTAAACTTACCCGCAGCATCTCACAAGCCTCTGGCTGAACAGGCAAGGAAGAGAAGAAAGTGCAGAAAGAAACAGGATTCAACAGAAGGAATAGTGACATTTGAACAACCTTCCCTCAAAAGAATCCTTTCCTCTGAAGTACACAGGTTGCATTGACCTAGGGCTTTCTAGGAGTTATAAAATTAATTAAGAAAGTCCATTCATAAGCAAAGAAAAACATCACACGTTTTAAAAGAAGTATGCATTAAGAAAAGGAAAAAAGAAAAAAATTAAAAATCAACTTGATATTGCTTCAGCTCTACTCTGTGAATTCAGTCCAGTCTCCCAAATGTGAAGAAGTGGTGCAAATGTGAAGCAAATTTACATAAGCATAGTCTACCTAAAATATGTGCCCTTGCCCTTTCTTTTGAAAACTGTTTACGTTTCAGAGAGATGAAAGAGAACAAGAGCACAGATTTTGCTGTTAGTAGTCATGGTCCACTCTCTATTCAGTGGTCAGACCTGTCCTGGGGATTATTCCTCGGGCTCATGTGAACACTGAGACTAAGTGAACTGCTAACATGAATGAGGACTTCTTGGATGAATAAGTTTGCCAAAGCAAATCCCAAGTTGTTCATCTGGTCTGTGACCTTGGAAGGGAGAAACATCATTTGATCTTGTACATTCTACCTCCTATCTCAAATTAGAAAGCTAAATTAAATTTTAAAAAAGGAAATCTAGTCTTACTACCCTATTCCTTCAATCCTCTGTGTCAGTAAAAGAAAACCCAGAAAACATCCCTCAACCCTCAAAAAAACCCACCACATTAAAACCCCTCCTTCCTCTCTGGCTCTTAGAAGTACCTAGCTGAAACTCCCAGAATTCTGATTTTTGAAAGGCAGATATTTTTCAAACGCAGGATCACATAAACTCCCCACATCCATCCATCGCTGTTACCCCAAAGGAAAGCAAGGAAACAAGCAGAAAACAAACGACCACAGCCTTACAAGACTCACCTATCTGCTTGTCAGCAAAAGTCACCCAGAACTGCAAGATCAGCTGTGTCTTGTCCACAGGTTTACAATTGGAAACGTTTACCCAGAAGTTGTGATACATATTTCGGGGATCAGGTAGAAGCTCATCCTCACGGCGGACGGTCTCCTCTGCCCCCGAAGTCTCCTCCTTTATGTTGACATAGGCACGGCCTGTCTCACACGCAATGCCCATGCGGTTCTTGGAGAACCCAAGGCGAGCAATTTGCTTGCTGGGCACTATGATGTACCAGGATATGGAGACATAAGGAGGCAAGCCATAAGGACCATTGGGAGTCTGCAAGTAAACTTTGGCTTTTGGATTTGGACTCACAGTGAAAGTGCACTCATCTGTAGTAAAGGAAAATAATAAAGAATGAAAACTTAATCTTGATAATTATTGACCCCTCCTACATCAGTAATTATCACAATAAACATAGGTGTATCAGCAGAATTTCCCACAGCCTTCTATCCAGTACCTGGAGTACAAAGTTCCTTCTTTGTTGCAGGAATAAACAACTACACTGGTTCAGATAAAAACTGATTCTAGCAATGGCTCCAGGAAGTAGACCCTACAGCATTGAACTCTTAATTTCTGTTTATCCATATGTGCTTTAATAAGCATATTGAGAAATTTTTCACTGTACAACAAAATAGTCCAAAGCCTGTCACCTTACCTTTAATATGTGGCACAAAAGACATTTTCAAATCCTGATGCTTAGACTCATTGATGAATCCTTTACCGAAAGTTTTTAAGGATATGGTGATATTATTCCTCATCTGAATCTTTTCAATGGATCCACCAGGACAGAATAAACCAACATTCAGCTCTGTTTCTGGAGTGGCACTAACAATGCTGTAACTGTAGCTTGCGTTGCACCTCTGCTCTGGGACGTGTTGCTGAAGTTTCAAGGACGGAGATGTAATTTCTATGTTGATCAGATCAGGAGCCAAGAGGTTCCAAATAAACTTGTGCAGTCGAATTGGCAATTGTGTGATAGCCTTGGGTACCGTAAGGGAATAGATCTTCCTCTGACACCACCGAAGATCAACACAGCCTGCAATCGCAAAAACAAGACTCAAGACTTGTGTCTTTCTTGCAAAGGAAATATCTAGGCACATACAGAGTACTGTCAGTTTTGCATTACAGGTCCAGATAATCATCTACCTAAGAAAATATCCTCTCTTAGTAACCTTTAACCAAACAGAGTAAAGAGCTTTCTCTAACAGGGTGCAGGTCACAGGAACAAAGAAATACAAACATATTCAAAATCTCTCACTCAAGATAATTGCTTTTGCTCTGTCACTCGCTGACTGGGACAACTGCAGACTAGTCAAGGTACAGACAGATACTTTAAATCTCTTTCTCTACTGGTAACTGAAACCATTTGGGAAAATCCTACACTAAGGGGACATGCAAGCAGCACAAGATGCATTCCTGATGGCCACCTTGGTTCTGCATTTTCATGGGCAGATTTACAGCACTAAAGCTTTGTTTCACCATGTTGCAGTGAGAAGATTCTTAAGTGACTTCTGTCATTTCCCTTCTAGGAATAGCTACACACTTCTTATTTTTAAGTTAAAATTATATACTGAACAAGGTCACCTCCAGATTCACTGTACCCTTCTGGGTGCATTGTACCCATCCCTCACCTGGATCCCTGGTTTCCAACCACAATCCACGTAAAGCCCAAGCGGGAGAGAAGGTTTGGCTGACACCCAGAGGAAAACATGCAAAAGCATTCCCTAGGAAACAACGTTATGCCACTTTTGTCATACTTATGCCTTTTTCAGCCGTGATCCTCAGACGAGATAAGTCCTTGCACAGAAAGGAGATCCTGTAGACGGTGCCAGATGCCAAAGTCAGGACGCGGTCGCAGGTGCGAGGATCCTTACAGATCAGGCATACGGGTTCAGACATGAGCGGGATGTGGCTGGGCCACCCTTCGAAGTGTATTGTTACAGTCATGTTCCGCTCCTTGCTCAGGTCGACCAAATGCGTGACGTCTGCAAGGAAAAACACCACCGAACAATTACACGCAAGAAGGGTGCTGTGAAGCAGAATTTCTTTGTTTCTTCTCATACAGCTGTTACAGCTATCTCTACATCAGCTGAAATATTTACTTCTTTGCATCAATAGAGTACAAACTCAGGAAGTATTGTATCACTCTTCTAATGTAGAGATTTGAGTCTTTCCACACACAAAGGTAATTTCCCTACCACTTTCCAGCTATAGCAGGGTAGTATGTATGCTAGGCTCCACATACAGGCATCTGTAGCAAGTTGGAATGACAAGGGAAAGTGGGAATGACAAATACCTTCTCCCATGTAAGTTAAGGGCAGTTTCAAATACTTGAAACATCTGGAAGGAGGAAATAGTAGGAAAGAGATAAAAATGCAAGATTATGGCTCACAGTGTAGTCCACAAAGATTGACTATCATGTGTAAAGATAGATATTGGATCCACATAACATACTGATGTTGTTAACATGCTATATGTCTCTGATGTCAAAGAAAGCAACTGAGCTAGTTGAAAGTGTCCCTGCCCATGATAGCAGCAATTGGAACTGAACCATTTTTAAGGTCCCTTCCAACTCAAACCACTGTATGATTCTATAAAGGACACGGGGGCAAAAAATAAGAATATATATTTTTATATATATATACACGCACACACATATGCACATACTCTATTGCTATTCTTCATTTTCTAGTTTTAGCTTTAGCTATGGATCAAAAAGTCATACACAAAAGGAGAACAAAATAGCTTTCTCCTGTGTGGGAAATCAGACACACAAAAAGGCAAGTGGTCAGATGGAATTCTCCAAGTCATTGGCACAACCAAGCACAGACCTTAGGATTGCTACCACAAGGTCACTCTTTCTTCAGAATGATTTTCCTGCAGCAGCAAAACACAGGGAGTGTTAGATCAAGAGGTTATTGTGACTGCAAATAGCTACATTTCCTTCTTATTTAATGACATGTACGACAGACAGCTGTGGAATGCCCAAAATTTTTGGGAAGCTTTGAGAATATGCAGATACCAATGCATTTTTAAAAATAGCGATGTTGCAGATGGCAACCTGAGGGTTGAATTTGAATCTTTGATAGAACTTACATAACTACAAAAATCAATCATGAAATTGTATAAAATCCCTAAAGAAACCACTTGTTGTCTCTTAAATCCAGGGGTTTATTACTTGCATTTCATTCACGAAATGACAATTTGTTTTTAATTTTTTAGGTGATTATCGTCTTGTCTACTGGCCATTAATATATTAAAATTCTTCTTGCTTTCCAAAACAGAACAGAAATAAAGCTGATTAACTGAATGCAATGTTTGCATTCTGTCTAGCTTCCAAGATGCAACACAATAAACATAAGCAAACACAATTTTGTTAACAACAATTTCATGAGGATTTGCTGTTCATAAATGGAGCCAGGCTAGAGAGACAAAGAACGGAAGAAGATTGCAGTAGTGAAATGCTACAGACCCTTTCTGGATATGTGACTTCAGAGCATGGGCCATTCAAACTTTATTCCCTCTAAAATCACTTAAAAAGCCACCCACCAAGTACTTCCTATCGCAGTGGTTGTCAAGTGTGGACTTTCTTCCACCTGCTCTTCTGCAGTGAGTGCATCTTGATTATTAACCCCCACCTTGAACTGAGATCAGAGCTAACAAGTTAGAGCATACATCACTAACTCCATAGCTCATTACCTAGCCAAGCCTTTTCCTTCTGTTTCTAGATAAATGCTCTGTTGTTACAAGTCTATGTGTTCAACCAATCTGAAGTTCAGGTTTAGAAAAGGAAAACAAAAAAAATTTCTTAGTGTAGAGAAAGAAACATAAAGAACATCCAAATATGTAGGAGATATTACTAGTGGAGTATCTTACTGACAACTTCTGTGTTTAATGTGACTTCTTCACACTAGATGATGTTCATGCAAGCAAAATAAAACTCAAAGAAAGGAAGAAAGGAAGGAAATAAATGCACATGGATGCCATTAGTAATACAGAGATAATTTTACATCTCTCATTTCACCAGTTTATGCTATGGATCCTGCAAGCTACCATGAAAGCAGGTTTCACCTTGTTAAGTGCAACTGCTCATGTGAAGAAAACTGGGCTCACATTTTAAGAATAGTCTTTAAAATGTTGAATCTTACACCTGTGTGTGAAACAGTCTGAATGAGTTTGAAATTGATTTCTTTACTGGAGAACAGGCAGTAGCATGTAAGTCCAAACAATTCCAATCGAGCAGTTAGTCTTTGCCTAATAGCTTGATCAGACTGTCAGAGGGAGCACAGTCGGAAGGAAAAGCTAGCTGGTGCTCAGCTTTGTCTGTACAACATGCAAAACTTGATACTGCAGGTATTAAAGACATTTTTCAATTACATGATTCAGGAAAGGGAAAGGAGTCTCCATTTACAAGCTACAGCGTAAGATCTACAAGGAAGCATCCTAGTCTATTGCAAACTGCAGGGCATCACTGCTCACCTGCTGTAATGATGGCCAGTGGTACTCAGGACAGTAAAACAGGCCTCAGTGTTGCTTGGCCACCCACCTCCTTAAATTCAAGGAAGGACCAAAGTTCAAGGAAAATAACAAAACAAAAAGTAATTCTTTCCCTTGTAGCGCTCAGTGCAGGCACCTGTAAGGAAAAGCAACAAAATGGGCAGGCAAGTACTTACTCTCATCAAGCTGTGGGTGCTGAACAACGACTTGGAAGAGCAAGCGAAGGATGCCTGGGTTCTGGGCATCCTGATCACAGCCCTGCAGGGACATGTTGAAACTGCCAGCAATATTGGCAGGCTGGCTGTCGCTCAGCTTGAACACCTCCGGGTTGCTGAGGGAGCCAGGGATGTAGTACTCTACCCTCTCCTCTTTCCTTTCACAGTTGGAGAGGCTGTAGTTGTGGAAAAACACACTTGCTCTCATGTTGGAAGGAACCACAAACTGCCATGTCATGAGCTCGTCTTCTGGAAAGCCCAGTGGGTAGTTAGGGGACATCAAGGTGATGGAAGACTCCCCCTTCAAAATGGATTCAATAATGCATAACCCTAAAGCACATGGCAGGGGTAAAATATAGAAAGAGAATACACAAAACAAGTTCCAGTTAATGAAGACACACTAGCATATCTAGCATCCCAGAAGCAGAGTATTTCTACTTTTACAGTGAGATCATCCACTTCAGCTTCAGGTTAGTTTATTACAAAGCCATCAGACTAAAACCTATACTCAAGGTGATTCTTTTGTCTTCTATTACAGAAAAGTGAAAGAATATATTAATTATGCATTTTCAGTTTAGTGAGTTAACCTTTCAAGCTCATGGACAGACAAGCCTTTATGGCTAGGAAAGATCCTAGTTCCTACTCCTACTCCTGGCTTTGCAAGAGTAAACATGCAGCCAGATAACTGCTTTGTTTCACTGGGTTTTGGAAAACAAAAGATGTGAGCTTTTATACCAGCACGGAGCAATCTTTCCAAAAAACTCCTGAATCTAACAAAAGCACACCAGCAAAGAGTTTCAAATAAGCATGATAAAACATGAACTGTGGAGGCTGTGCAACACAATATGCTTAGGTGCTTCTTGGCAATGTGAAGCTGGGTACTCAGAGATTATTGTCCTGCTCTAGGACTCCAGAGGTGATGTGCAACCGCAAGGAGTGCCAGGAGTTACAAAAAACTCATGTTCTAGAAGCCTGAACCTGGACCAGATTCCTTTTATAACTGGTAGCAACAACTGCGGAATTCAAGTACAAAGCAAGAACATCTCCCAAAAAGGATTTGTCATGAGATCACAAAATAACCCACTGATTGCTAAATAACATTTCAGGTATTTTAGGAAGATTATTACATATTTTATGTTACTGTGCAGGTTGAAACGGGTAACTGTATTTAAGCAGCCTCATGTGCCTCCCAGGCATTGCTTCTCTTTCTCCCATATTCCTCTCCTGAAGAGAGGTATCCTGGTTTGAGGCTCCAGAAGTTAAAAGAAGCTTTACTTAAAAATAAATAAGCCCAATTACACACCACAACCAGCACAAAAACTATCTTGGCTCATTATAGTTATGCTACCTAGTCTCACCTAGCTGAACAAACCAAAACAAGAGAGCAGGTATGTTAATGTTTGAGGAAGTTTGAAAAGATTGGAAATGAATAATTGTAGGTTTGGAAGGGACCCCTGGAGATCATCTAGTTCCACCTCCCTGCCAAGGCAGAGTCACCTACAGTAGGTGACACAGGAACTTGTCCAGGTGGGTTTTAAATGTCTCCAGAAAGGAAGACTCCCTCGGCAGCCTGTTTCAGGGCTCTGCCACCCCATAAAGAAGTTCTTCCTCATGTTGAAGTGGAACTTCTTGTATTCTAGTTTATGTCCATTTCACCTTGTCCTGTAACCACCAAAAAGAGTCTGGCACCATCCTTTGATACCCACCTTTGAGATGAGATCCCCTCTCAGTTTTTTGTCTCTAGATTAAATAGGCCCAGCCCTCACAGTCTCTCCTTGTATGAGATGCTCCAGTCCCCCTAATCATCTTTGTGGCCCACTACTGGGCCCTCTTCAGTGCACCAAAAGCAGCAATAGAACAGCTTTCATAATTATTAATTGACCAAACTAAGATACTTTGACTCCAGAAGAGAACCAGCTTACCAAAATAAAAATGAAACAATAGCTTCCAGAAAAGATGAAGTGGAAGGGAGTTAGGGATAGCAGCACCAGAACTAGAAGGTAGGTTTAAATAACTCTTCTGCAATTTGCAGGAGACAATTACACTACTCCATACTTACTTTTTATGGAAGCTCTGTTAGCTATGTTGAAGCCTGAGGTGGTGAGAGCCGTGTTCCATGGGAGGTGCAGAGACATGACAACTCCTCCCAGCAACTTGACGCGAGACACGGAGCCATTCCTACAGAAGGTGCCAATGTTGACTGTGGCATTATCAATACAGCTGTTGATCTTGTAGCTAATGGAATCTGGGCACATCTCTCCTGGTGCAATCTGCCTTAGCCATGGGGTAGAAAATTTTAGTTCAAGTCCAGCTTTTGTACTTGCCTTCACATCCCAGACGTAGGTCTTGTTAAGGCGAGGTAGCCCCGGTGGGTAAAGATGAACATCTCCAAAGGGACATGAGCCTAACACACAGTCTAAATGCAAAGAGAGAAGAGCCATGATACACTGTGGAAACTATTCAAGTAAACAAGGAATGTGACACTTCCCCTGCCTTGTTATTTCCACAATTTTTAGGTTGCACTTAACTTCTCTTTTATATGCACTAAAAGACACTCCTGTAACATGGTCACATGTTTTCTCTAAACAAGACTCCATTGGAATAGACAGGATAAACCTGCTTTAGTCAGGCTGACTAACAGAAGGGTTTCTTTGTCTCTAGTATTCTGCCTTGTCTGCTGAAGAATTTAGAAGGTATTTAGTGAATAAAGTACAGTCTGAATGGACAAAAGGGAGAAATGCAGTGTCGAGAGAGCTGGAAATCACAGATCTAGAGAATTCATTTTATCCCATCTAGCTCAGAGAATTTGTGTCAAATCATTCACCATTAAATTTTCTACTGCTTGCAAGGAACTATATTTTTGTTTCCTTGGCGCCCAGATGAACAAAAACAACTGCCCCGGGATCCTGGGGAGAACCTCGAAGACTTAAATCTGAAAAATCCTAATGATTGATTGACACTCAAAGTAAGCATACTTTAATCTATGTCCAGGCTCTAACTTAAAAGAAGAAATACCACAAGTGCATCTTGCAAAATATATCATGAGATATTGTGAGAATTACTACTTGCATGAATCATGTGAATAAAATTCCAAAACATGAAGAGAATTATCCTTGAACATCACCCCAAAAGTAATGAAGATGTTACTAGAGACTGAATGCCTAATGAAGTTTGGGATCTAGCTGTGAAGCAGCATGTGTTCATGCCATTAAAGAATACATACACCAGGGATCACATTCAAAGCAAATGAATTCTTAGTTACACTTTCAAATTTTCAGTTTCTTGACTTCAGCAACATTCATTAAATATAAAGAAACACATGCTTGCCTTCAATGTTTCTGTTGTCCTTATAGACACAATCAAGCTGTTCACCAAATATATATTAGTAGAAGTATTCAGAGGATTTTGACAGGGGAAACAAAAAGATTATTTGATATCAGAGTTTAGAAATTGTGAGAAAAAGAAAGGCAGAAAGGAAGTTGTGAAACAAACTACCAATTAACTGTTTCCAATACACCCAAGTTTAACAATAATTCTGCCAGCTGCAATACAGACTTCTTTAACTTGCATAGTGCCAGTAATTCAAAGTTATTTATCTGTGCTCAAAGATTTCTTATCCAAGATTATGGTGCATACTGTAATACAATAACAGGAAAACAGATACGTGGTTTTACTGAAGGAAAATTTCCATGGGGGGAAATTAAAAATCTGTATCTTACCAATATTTTTCTGAATTTCCATGATGAAATACTTCTCTGGAGTTTGACAAGTGAAGGTAAAAGTCACATTCTCCCCAGGCTTTATCTTGAGTTCAAACCTTATGCCATTTTTAATGGCAATTTGACAGCTTGACGAAACACCAGATCTCGGTTTAATCACAACTGTGGTGTTGTCCACTTTACGGAGAGAGATTGTAAAGAAACCTAAGGAAAAAAATTAGATAATAGAGGTTTTTTGTTAGTAGCACCTATGAGGATCACCAGCCTTTCCACGTGTTCCCACAGATGCCATAGTGTCCAAAGGAACATTAGCATCCACATTTCCAAGAGTCTCTGGTGTTGCACCAACAGAAAATGCCTCAACTCTGTCAGCACAGACAACGTAGAAATATGCTTGCTGCATGTGCCCAGGAGAGGTATACAGGGAATTTGTGCAGAACCAGTTCAGCTCCAGTGTTCCCTCACCAGTGTAATTTATTTCACCCTTAAAAAAGAGATCCGCTATTATTTCTTTTCAATTTTCCTTCTCCTGACTTTGGTTTTTAGCCTGTTATCACACACAGCCTACTTCATTTCTCAAGGAACCCATCAAGTCATGACTCAATTCAGGAAGTTATTCAGCAGACAAACGACAAAACAAGCCTCAACTTTAATCACACACAATGGTAACAGGTGAATCTCTAGGTATACATCAACAATTACTACAGATCAGATGAAGTACTCCAGTGGTACCAAAAGCACATACCAAGAGACATTTAGATAAGTGGTCACAGCCCTCTCTCACCCTCTCCACCTTTTACAACTCATTCCCTGAAGGTACAGGATGTCCATGCAATGCCCCTCACCAACACAGAAGGGACCTGTGGCCTGAGACAGACCATGTGCACTTGGATACCTCCTCTCCATCCCTGATGTGACCATCACTGACTTACAGCTTTTGGGAAATACTTCACAGATTTCAACCCCTCCTCAAGCACTACCATATGCAAAGCAGCTCTCATGGGAAATACTGGAACCACAGAATAAACTGCTTGTTGAATCACATTTTATTTTATGGGTAGCAGTTTATCAACAAATGGACCTTACTGTATTCTAGAAATATGTATGCAATATAAGATACCAAGGAGCACTGATTAGACATTCAAGATAATTAGAAAAGTTATTAGCATTAGTTGGATGTTTATCAAAGATAGAGCCCAGCCCTGGCTGAAACAAGTGAAGTTTGCATAGAAGTCAACTGTATCCAAGCTCCAGATGAAAATCTGAGAGCAGGTCAGTCGATAAGTTTTCTACTACTTGTTTTCACTACTCCCCTTTCCTTATTTCAGTGTATGGAAAATGTCTGTTCCTCCAGTGGAACATCACACAGGGGCTGCATGAGAAAACTCTGTCTGTACACTAGGCTGGAAATGCTCTTGTTTCTTAACCCCAAGAAAGAGAGATTTTATTTAGCAAACTTCGCAGTGCAGCACCCTGAGGGATCCTCTGCCAGGCAGCATGCCAGGAAGGTGTAGGAGTACAGCTGGGTCACAAACACATGTCTGCAGGATGCCCCAGGCTCTACCCAACTGTTTGCCAACCCTTGAGCACCAGCACAGCCCATGCCAGCTGCTACTGCCACAGTGATGGTCAGGATGCTGGCCAAAGCCCAGAGATGCCCAGGCTCACCTGGTGAGGGCTGTGAGGAGCGGGGCTGAGCACACTATGGAAACCCTTGATCAGCAGAGCCCTCTCATGGCAGATGAGCATGCCAGGGACCCTCAACAAATGTACCCACTCAACTCAAAACTTTAGCCATTGCAGCTGCAGAGAGAAGCTTCATGCATTAGTGACTCCATTTCATAAAAAATCCACCTATTCTATTTAAGAGGTTTAAAAAAAAAAATCCTGATTTTCACAGCAATCTCACAGTTTTGCAGGGCCTGACTTTTACTGCAATGTTTACCAGAAACCCTGGGCATTGGGCAGTCTGTGTGAGCTACTGTCCCTCCCTGCCACTGGGCATATTGCAGGTCCAGGTTTCTCAGCACACCAGGTATCAAAAATCTCACAGCCAAGAAAAGTAGGGCAATAGATTACTCAAGGAGATACTCCATCATTCTTTTATTTGAGCTTTTGTTGGTCTTGAGCCTTTTTGCAGCCTTTCTAGCTTTCCTACAAAAGGTTGGAGCCAAAAGACTTAGCAAGCCCTTGAAACGGCCATACCTATTTGCCTCTAGGATCAAAGCTTTAAATGAAAATCTCAAACACCAGAAGGCTTGCCAAATTGTTGCACATACTTTTAACCACAAGTTTACCAACCCTCTAATACCATTCGTGAGAACCTGGTCACTGAGTAACTTTCTTACAGATTTGAAGTGATGGGAGAGTACTCTAACCAAAGAGCCTACACTGACTTCTCCTGCTTCTTCCAATTCCTGGCATACTTTATGTCTGGGTTTTTCCCTTGGAAATGCTTTTGCAGAGGTTTTCAATCTGGGTTTTCCTGAGGAAATAAAAAAAGATGATGGTATAGCCTAGGAATTGCCTTCTGCAATGACCTTCCAAGCAACTGCAGGGGCAATGTCCGTGGGGTGGAGAAAAGCAGAGAGTAAAGACAAGCAAGCTACCAGTGCTGCTCTTCCTTGTCCTTGACGAGGAAGCAGTCTTTAGAAGAGAAAGTGAAACAACTACTTCCAACCTAACCCAGATTTTTGTTTCCCATACCACTGGACGCTTTCTGGATTCTTTTGTGGTTTTTATTTATCACACTTAGTGCACAGAATACCTTTGACATGACAGTTACCATTTTCCTGATGTTTAAGTCATCCGGATATGAAGTGTTACTAGCATAATACCAGTAATTAATAATTACAGAAAAAAGAGGCTTCTTTCTTGCATATGGTAATTGTCAAACAGTTTATAAGTATTACTGAAAAGTGTGTTCCTAACTATCTGCTCAAATAGTTATCACTATTCCTTTTCCCATCCCTGGGACAGCACAGCCATATGACCAGCCTAACAGGACAGGGAAATACACCGGGACCACTAACAGCCAGCACTTCTGCACTCGATGCTGGTGGTGCATGGCTCTGACTTTTAGTCAGGAGAATGAAGTTTAAGCTTAACCTTAAACATATGACTAGTGTTTATCAAATACATACCCTGAGCTGAAACCAAGGAACCATTTCGAAATAAGCAAAGCCTTCCCACAAGGGTCAAAACAAAGCATCATCTTCCCCAGCCCTTTAAATTCTGCTGCCCGGGCTTTTTTGCCCTCCTTCACCTTCCTCTTGCTGAATTCATGACCATATAACCATTCTCCATTTGATCTCTCTGCAAGAATATAAAATATTTGTCATCTTAGTATCACTTTCCTGTATGAATGTAATCCCATGCCTCAGCTTTCCTGAGCAGACCTGCCCAAAATCACAAAGTGTTGCAATGATCAATATATCATCATCTCAGTAGGCAACAAGGATGCAGATCTATACCAAATTAGGCACAGCAAAGCTGTCTTCTAGAAGCCCACACGGGGACAGACACCTTCACTGCACAAAGAGCTTGCACAGATGAAACTCCGTGGATCATAACTTTGGCCAAGAAATAAGAGTGTAGTGCTGTAATGTCAACAGCAGCCAGCTGCTACGGATGTGCCAAGCTATATTAGACTATCAAATCTAATTTTCATAGGAAAAACAGAATAAAAGAATCATGCAGAAAGTATATCCAGTGACCCCAAAGTCACTAAAAATAAATTATCAAATGGCTAAAATCCCCAAATTGCAGCCACACTCAAGCAGCACAATAGAGAGATTTATTTAAAGAGCACCTTTATTGGAGACCTCTTATAAACACAAATGAGCCCTCGTGACTCACACTAATTTGTATTTGTGTGTAATTCCCATTGCATGCCTTTTTATCAGGATTACCGGCAACTGGACACGTTTCTTGAAAAGAATCAATTTCCACACCTCACTGCTGACAGGGATGACACACAGGATATCAAAACCAACAAGAGGAAGCACTGCCAAGCTGTATTTCATCTCTGTCTACACAACAATGAAATTGTTGGACTGGAAGATGTTAGAGATGAAGCCTTCAGTCCCGAACTGGTTCACAGGCTGACACAGACAGCTGATCTCACCCTATTTTTCTTTTTCTCTAAGCAATTACAGTTTTGCAGCCTCCATTGGATATTTCTTCAACTCCTCTAATCTCAATCTGCACCCACCTCGCCACAGCTGGATTTTTCTACTGCTCATTCTCATTTAAGAATGCGCCTTCACAATAACTTGTCTCTGCACGAACATGTCTTGGCTAGATTTATTTCAACAGTATGCTATTTCCAAATTTTTCATCAATGTCGTTGCTCAGAGCTCTCCCACTGGGATTTGAAATAAACTGCATAGTGTAAACCAAGTTGGATTTCTCCAAAGAGTTTAGCCTAAATTTATCTCCTGTGTTTGCACCTAACACTAATCTTACAGTACTTTTAATATATACCTATAAATATCAAAAGGACATTTTTCCTTTACAAGAAACGGGTGCAATGTAGAAGACAGCTGGTGAGTAGTCAAGCCAGTGGCACTCACAGAGTGTGCATAAATACATACAAGCAAAAGACTTGGCAGAAGGGCAATTTTTATGGCTATGTACAGAGCCTTGCTAAACAAAGCAGAAGCTCAAACAGAGTCCAGCTAGTTTTGGCTAGACAGCTGCATTTTATTGCAGTAATTTGTCCATAAGGATCTATGGATTGTTTCACGTGACTTGACTGGATGGATTAAAACAACCAAAAAAACCTCCATACAGATGAAGAAAACAAAACCCACAAGAGTCACCAACAACAAAATCCCAGATGCTAATTTACCCCAGAGGTATGTACAAAAGCCATTCGTTTTCTCACTGGTTAAATCATAGGCTTGTTTCACTAAAGCCATTTTTAATAACATCCAGCTGGATGGGGCTGACTCAGACACCATTCATCAGCTGGTGGCAGCTGGAGGAGACAGACTGCTGTGGCAGATGAGTAGCAGCAACACTCACCCCGGAAACGAAATACCTGTATTCAAACCCCTGGTTCTGCCTCAGGATAATCTGAATCCACATAACCAACACACCTTTCCAGAGGCTAGACTCATTCACTGCAGGGTATTGTTCCACCACCTCAGGACAAGGATAGCCTTGGCATGCTGTGTGCCTCTACAGCTTGGAAGGCTCTCCTGGAAAGCTCACCGCCTCTCCTGAGCCCTTTCAGGGATGCCAACCCACAGGCACACTCATAGCCTGCCGAGGTTATTCCACTACACATATCCTAATGCAAGAGTCACAGCAAGATGGTAGAAAGCAAGGGGTACAACTCGGTAACACGGTAATCCAGCCACAATCTGAATTATTTCAGTTTCAAACCAAACCAACTTCCCTTCCTGATGTATTGGATAGCATCAGATCAGGAGACAGCAGCATCAACAGGACATGTTCAGCAGCAATCCATCCAAAACACTCATCACATAGCTAGGGGGTATCAAGGCTGTCTCCTCTGTGATGGGGATCGCTGGCTCAAGCTCATACATCCTGAACAAACACTACAATGGCTCAGCTAAGACACATACAAACAGCTGCACCTGATCAACTATTTCTGCATCAACTCCAAAACAATTCACTGCACAGTCCACTCAAATTTGCCAACAACGCATCAAAGGATATTTAAAAGAGTAAGTATCTCCCTGCTTTGCTAAACCAATCACTCCGAACCTGTCTTACCGACTTCTTCTTTGACAATTTGAGTTCAACTCTCCAGTTGACTGCAGCACCCAGCTGACCAAGCATCGTCCACTCCAATCTCACCTGCAATGTCCATCCAGGTAATAGCCTTCAAGTCTTTAGCAAAGTTAGTCAGGAACCTATAACTGTTTGGACTCCTCTCACCTACTGTACGGTGCTGAGAGCAGCAAATAAAAGATCACAAGCATCATGACAAATTACACCTAACCCTTCTTGGCGCATGCTGCTGAAATCCTGTTTGACTTTACAAAGGAGCCAAGTTTGCCGTTTACATTTAAACTGTTAACTGACCTCTCTCTACATTGCAGTGCGATCTCCTTTGGACCCGTCTTCCAACACCATCCCTGTTTGGGACATAGGTCCATGTTTTGTGAAAGGATTGCTTTCAGGGAATCACCCAGAAAATTAAAGTGATAAAATCTGCAAAGCTTGTAAACTCCTACAGACAGATACTGCCGATTCCTATTATGCCACTGTAAACACCCTCATCTCAGGAGAGGCCACCTAGGGGAGAATATCCATTCCTCAGTCACCACAGTGCAGCCCCCTAATCTTCACTGATTGTTTAAACTGATAGCCGTTGATGGGGGTGCAAAGCAGGTGAGATGTCACACATTCAGGGGAATACGTGACCCCCTTCCTCATCGGGAAGGGTGGACACTTCTAGCCGGACACTTCTGGCATAATGATGTTACAAGAACTTCAGCAGAATTCACCAGAAAAGATCCGTTAGCATCCCGGGCCGAGGGATCTGCTCAACTCAAAAGCTGTTAATTCATCGGTTTGTAATGCCTAACAGGAATAAAGTACCTATAGATTTAAAGTAACTACAAAAAAATTAAAAAGAATTACACATTTCAGCACTTCTACTCCCTTCTCCAGAAGAAATATAATTTTGGAAGATAATTAAACAGACACTCAAATAACTTGTGAAAAAGAGATTTTTTAAAAGAAGCTTTGATTTTCACCAAAAGTGGGAAAAAGAGACACTTCGGCAAGCTTAGCTGTAATTATGTAAGAAAGAATGTTGTCTCTGAGCTGCCTTTTCTTAAATAGTTCTTTACAGATAGGAAGTTTTGTTGCTTCCATAGAAGTGAGACACAAAGCTCAGTGTCTGCAAGCTGATCACCAGCTCGCATACAACATACAAAATGTATGATGTACGTCCGTACGACTTGGCGAGAAAATGTCACCACTGGCTTGAGGAACACTGATACCACACAAGTCACTGCAGGAGCCTCCCCTGATCAAAGGGGTGTTTGCTTGCACAGTTTATTCCTACCTTGATATAAGCCAGCAAGAGGACAACATCTTGGAGCATGTCTGAGCAGCTCTTTGGTCTTGGCTCTGGTTTACGAAGGTAGAGAATCACATTTCACAATCAGGGCTCCCTCCCACGCCAAACATCCTGTCGCCAGCTCTTTGTCTCTCACTTCTGAGGAACTTCAGATCATCCCTTTTCACTCCTCAAAGTTTGCTTTCTCTCAGCTCCGCCCAGGGACCCAGAAAAGCCAGTAGCAACTCCAAAATGTCCGTGTTACCCTACTTCTTAAAATAAGAATTTGCTCTGACATCAAGTAACTACACTCAATTTGTTCCCCAAGAAATCAAAAGGCAACAGCTCGAAGCAGGCTGCCTCATGGCATACTTACGGACAGCTGTTAAAAGGCATCTAATAGAACAGGCATAGTTGGGACTTCTTCCCCTGTTATAGGAGATAGATTTAAAAAATAATCACGTTTCCCTCAGTACTGGCAGCCTGGGCACTCAGAAGTAGACTAGATCTTACTAACGTACATGAAATGCATTACTACTAGACACTATGGCACCATTCTTCAGCTGTCTCTTCCTGAAGGTCTTCCAGGAGGTCCCATCAATACTAGGCAGGTTCAGCTGCAGGCAGCAAATCCGTACCTCTGTCACCAGCCAACAGAGAAACAAAAGATTTTGCTCTGGCATAACAGCCAGCCGCCAACAATTTACTAAGCACAGTCTTTCCTTCACGCCCTGGTGGCACAAGCAGATGTGAAGCAAGAAGAGACTGTATGGTCACACCTCCAAGAAATCAGAGAAGTTTTGTAAGTCGAGGGATGGTGACACTGCTCTATCAGCTGAATCCTACTGAGAGAATACCAAAAGTCACCAGCTGCTTAGCAGAACAAGTTAGTGGTGGTGTTCCAACAAACCAGTGCGTGCTGTAGCAGCTGTGTTGTCCACTCCAGAGCTGAGGTTTGACAGGGATACCCAAGCATCGTAAGTTGAATAATATGAGTTGAAACTGCTGGAAGTGCTTTGTTATGGTGACTTACTTAGTCTTTCCCTCAAGTAGGCAAAGGTTCATAAATTATAGAAATTATTAAAGGCGCAGATTTGTAGAAAAACTAACAGAAACTTAAAATAGTAAGCCCAAAAGAGCCCATTTAGATCAAAACTGGCATCTGAGGTTCACTTGCCCCATTTCCTGCAGCCTAACACATGCTTTTGCTTCAGTTGAGTCTTTCTAGGAGTTCTTACATGCAGACCAAGGCCAGAAAAAATCCAAAGGGACAGCTCAGAAGAACACCCAGAAGACAGCAGGAGGACCTTGCTGCAGTAAAAAAACTACCAGTCAGCTCAGTTAAGGGCTACAAGCTGCTCTTGACAGTGGTGAGCAACATCCAGCTTCCCCTTCACAGACCCAGCTATAACCCAGCACCATCAGTGATCCCACATAGGCCACAACTCAAAGGAGTACCACTCCACACAAGTTCGCTGCTCGTGTGTTGCATTTGTCTATCACTACCCAAAACCTGAAGGTGGTCAGGTTTTGCCATCAGCAATTATAAAAAGCAAATGACAGCATAATCAATACAAAGAAACTGGTGAAGAAGGAAAAGGGTTACTCACCCTTCATCTACTCTAATCTGCAAACACACCATATCCCTGTCACCCATAGCTGTAGAGGTCAACACAGATAAAGCAAAAAGTGTCTTAGCTTTGTTCTCGGCAAACAATGGTTTCTCATGCTATTTCAAACACAAAACATTTCTGGAACGACGTAAGCGCAAAGTTGTTTAGCCTCTACATAAGACTGAGGGTTTAGCAACTGTGGATCCCAAAGCTTTTGTATTTAACACATACCTGTATAAATACCAATTAAGCTGGGTGATAAGGGCTGTACCAATAAAGCAAACCCCAGCAATATTTATTGGTGAAAATATTGCTGTTGCTACATATTTAAAGAAATCAAACCTTTTTCTTCAGTAGTTTTCCTCCTACTTTCTTCTTTATTTCAATATTATTGAAAGATAAGATAATCCATATAAGCAATTAACAAGCCTAAGCACAACTGACCCAAACGATACTTGATATCAGGGAGGGGAAAGGGTCTTCCTTTATTTCATAGAGCAAGCCCTGATTTCTGTCTAGAAACTTTTGTTGCAGTGTAGGAAGACAATACACAGAAGTCGTAATAAAAATGAGACGACAATCTTCTAGCTAACAAATCATTTCCTCCATGTCACAGGTCCAGGTAGTACTCTGAACATGAGCGTCAGCAGTCTCCAATCGTTCCACCTTGTTTCTCCCTTAACTACTCCTTTGCCTTGAATCAATGTCAAAAAATCATCCTTTTCAGTCTGCTACTCCTTAATTCTTTTTTGGCTGATGAGCCACCACAGCTCATCAAATGACAATCCCAGGCACAGAAAAGATGCCAGCCACCTAAGGAGCCAGGCTCGGGAGCTGGATCACCACATCATGTTTCTTCTTTCTTGGGCCACTTCTTGGCCAAGTGGCTGTTATTTGTTGGTATTTTCAGTTTTGCATACAAGCAACCCCATGATCCAAGACTATAGTGGCTGGAGAAACTTCATTCACATATGGCTTCAGAGACCACAACCTTTCTGAGGATCTCTACTGGAAGCACTCAAATTGATGGTCATTTGTGCTGCTATGGACAAAAGTTCAGCTCAGTATATTAATCTTCAAATATTTTCATGTTCCCACCATCTCACATACCCACTCGGGCCTTCACGTTACCTCTATATCCCTCTGACTTACAGACAAATGAAAAACACAGACAGACAAGGCTTACCTGTTAAAAGCAAACATCTCAAACCCACAAAAAAATGGAATTGAGAAAAAAAAAAGATTAAGGGCATTTTCTGGTGAAAAATTTATGGTAGTTGCACCAGAACTGAGACACACATAAACAAGTAATTTGCTATAAGCACATTATTTTCTAGAGAGTAAAAACTAAGCACTCTAGACTAAAAAATGCCATGAGGCAAGCAAAAAAGTTAAACCCAAATACTTGTGCACATTGGTTGTGGTTTTAAAAGGAGAGGTCTCAATCAAATGACCAAATGGTGATTCAAAATTGAAATAATCCAGCTTCCGCTGACTTGCGGAGGAGAACAAACAGGCCAGGTACTTATATTCTGTCAGAACAGCAAAAAGATCCTGCTAACAGTTTAGGGGTTTTTTTTATTTTATTAAAGGAAGCAGCCTTCTTTATATGTTAAGACTGACACAGGACTCAAAACAGTCAATTGACAAGAAATAGTTAACTGGAGGGTACAGCAAGAATCAACACGGCCCTATCTGTAAAATCACTTAGCATAATAATGATATTTTGAAGACAAAGCCCAGAACACTTATGCAGATTTTATCACATTTATAGGGATACTTTAAATCTGAAATATTTGTTTATGTTTCAGACAGCATAAAAGTCTGATTAACTTGTTAGTGCTTCAAAGAAATATCCTTTTGGTTGGAAAACGCATTTTCAAAGGTCAGATATGCAACACTTTGCTCACACTCCCGCATCTATGCACAGCTATCACACCAAATACTTCTTTCTGTAGTTTTCCAGCTATAAGTCAACCAATCTTTCATTTGATATTTTATGTTATGCATAAAGTTGCATCTGAAGAAAACTCACAAGCTCCTCTGAGGGCATTGTGACCAGCCACACCTGACCTCCCCATTCCTACAGGATGGTAAGGACACCACTGCAACACTGTACCTGCTGGAAAAGGATGGAGGGGGAGGGTGAAAGAAGAAAGAACTTCACCAAGGATGACAAGAGACAGCTTTAGAGACAGGCAGACCAAAATTTTCAGTAATCCCACCAGGGCATCAACACTTCTTTAGAAGAGGCACGTGTACCTCGTACATACCTCATGTGCACACCCAGACTAAACCTGAAAGGGAGGTAGCTGCAATTTTCAGCCAAAACACAGCAACAGCAGAGACAGTACCAATGTCAGCACTAGGGCAACGGGAACTTCTTAAAAATTACAAACTACATAGGAGCACAGGGGAAAATCTTAGCGTGAGCTATCACAGGCTTTCAGGACAAACCTTGTTCAGGGAAAGGTTCCAACTACAGTTTTGGTCGTGCAGTTAACAAAAGCAGATCCCATTGGAACGAAGGGCACATAAGGCATGTGAGACGTGCCAACAAACCTGGGAAGGCACCATTCCCCTCTCCAATCCCCCTCACAGCATCGCAACCTTCAGCTACTACTGCAACTCACGCTACTACTGCAGCTGTAACCGAGCCACTTCTTTTTGGAGGGACTGGGGATTCACAGAGAGGAGGAAGGCCCCATGTTAGACACTTTGAGAGGACAACAGAGGACGTGGCACACAGGAGAGGTGGTGCTTGTCCAAGGGATGGACCAGCGAGCAGAAGCATGCAGCTGGAAGGGAAGAGACTGAAGGAGGTAGGTAGAGGGCCCACCATCAGTGGCAGGAAACCGCTGGGTCTATCAGTAATGTTTTGTGCAACTTCACTAAATTTGCTTCACAGAGCAACTTCAGGCAAGGTGAATGGTTAGGGATCTTTCTCTCTCCTCTGTTCCTCTAGATTAAGCTAAAATCCTTGCAAAGTCTACACCTCTGCTTCTAGTGCTGACCCATCTGGGGTTTTAAACGTTTGTTTTCTCTGAAACCAAAACAATTAATCACAACAGCATAATATTCTCTCTTTGTCCTCTGAAGAGTCTTACAGATGCAAATAGCTGCCATTCACTCAAGAGGCCATACCATAAATGCAAATATTTTATTTAAAGTCTACACAGCTTGAAACTTAAACCTCAGGGCAGTTTATCATGAGAATAGCATGATCCCCACTTCAACAGAACCAGCACAATTAAAGGTAATAAAAATGTTAAAAAGGCACAAATTTCACATCAGACTCTTTAGGTTATTCACAGCCGCTGCAAGTAACTGACCAGTTACTCTGTGTAGAACTCATACTTCAAGGGCCTTTAACAGCATTACTAATAGGAGTAAAACAGACTGTTTAGACTTGAGGATGGGCATTTCTTGCAATAAAACAGCTTTGGAAATCGAGGAAAACCCCACACACTGTCCCTGTGTTCATAACTGGAATTCTTCTGGGGTCGCAAACAGGATTTAAGAAAATTATTCATGAGTTAGATACATGAGATTGCATTAAGCATCCAAGAATTTCAAGAGATGCAGAGCTGGTAGTAAGCAGCAGCCCTCATTAAACTATTTCACTTAGCTGGGCATACAAGCCATTCCATTTCCTTCCATCTACAGTTCACTCATTGCACTCTATAAATAATATTCTCTTTGCTGAAAAGCTCACGCGACTGCACAGCCCGACACAGAACACGGTCCTGAAAGCTGCTCCTCCTTAAGGAGAACCCAGCTGCCCCTCCGGCGTCCAGAGAAAAAGGACTTTGTGAAGTTATTTGCATAATCGATACTCAAGTAAGCGAGGGCGCAAAGACCAAACCATTTACCTTGACAGTATTTTCGTAGAGAAAGAAAAAGGAACCCTCAGACGCAAGGTGCTGAAACTGAACATCCCACTGCACGAACATTAAGAATACGATTCTGCCCTATTCCCCCGCCGCCGCCCCTTTAAATAACTAATAGTCATTAAACCAGCAGCAGCACGTGGGGATAAAGGCAGAGTAACCGGTCTCCCGCCTAGGGTGCTGCCAAGAAAAGCGAGGTCGGGCTCAGCCGCACACCGGGCGGGTCTGCCCGGCAGCCCCGCCGGACGGGCCGGGGGTGGAGGGGAGCCGAGGGTCGGGGCGATGGGCGGCCGGGCCGGGCCGGGGAGGGGAGGGTGGGGAGGGGTGGCTGAGCCAGGATGGGGTGATGGGGAGCCGGGCCGGAG